>OZ012660.1:60075832-60675832 GCA_963942545.1 Oxycera nigricornis | reverse complement strand
CAAGTGACACCAGTACAAGTTTTGTCAATGTTTGTAGAAGCAGATTTGACTAGGCAAAGCTATTAGGAGCACAAATAAAAAAATGTATCCATGCTATAGCGTTTCGCAAAAAGCAAAACAAGAATGTTACCCACCTTAGGATTCGTACCGTGTAACAAGTATCTGCGCCGAAACTAACCTACAAACCCTAATTGATCATACAGTTACACGTTTATGTAAGTACCTGAATGAGGTTCTCATAACTTTGAATGTATCTGAAAAAATCCCTAAGAATTATTTGCAAATGGAGTTGTGATGGATGTCAACAATCACAATACAAACAAAAGTTTGAGAGTGATGCGGATTCTGGCGCAAATATATTTTTGAGCTCTTTTATGCCTCTTCAAATAGTTTGTGCCAAATATAATAAGAAAATTGTTTGGCAAAATCCCAGACCATCTTCTCCACGATTTTGTAGGCTAATAAGATTCCGTTTCCTGAAAGAAACCACGGATATCACTGAAGAAGAGCTACGTTAAAAACGCAGCTAAATCTCTAGCCAAAACTGATGTCCACTTAGATGATAATCAATTTACCTTTGAACATATTATTATAATGACAAAGGTTGATGTAAAGGTCTGCAATGCCACCACGGGTACAAAATCTACAAAAATGTGTTATATTTGTGGAGCAACTTCCAAAGATTTGAACGAGTTTGATTCAAAAAAGAAAGTCGATGATAAGGCTCTTGAGTTTGAACTTTCAATCTTACATGCCAGAATACGTTTTCTTGAAAGTATTTTGTATTTGGCCTATAAACTACCCGTTCGCAAATATCGCAAACAAAAAACTGCATCTGAAAAAGCTACAGAAAATGAGAGAAAACGCGAAATCCAGGAGAGGTTTTGCATAGAGACCGGATAGGCCAAAAGCCTCAGCGAAAGCCGAATATGAATATATGCTAGCTCAAGGTATTTGTAGACCATCTTCAAGCCGTCTGGTGCGGAAAAAACGGGGGCATGGCATCCATGTGGAGATTGACGACAATTGAATGTCGTAACGACTCACGACCGCTACCCAATCGCCCAAATGGAATTCATGCAGTCCTCGAACAATATATCGACAACGCGTGAAAGCCATTGGTTTTCTTTTCAAGAAGGCTAAGTACTTCGCAAACAAAATATAGTGCGTATAATAGGGAAGTGCTCGCTATATATGAAGCGATCAAATATTTCCGGTACATGTTAGAAGCACGTACCTTGTTGTACGAACCGATCACAAACCGTTGTCATTCGCCTTTAAACAACGATCGGAAAGAGCGTCGCCAAGACAAGCCACACAGCTAGATTATATTGGCCAATTTACAACGAATATAATCTATATCCAAGGAGCTCATAATTGTATTGCCGATGCGATGTCCCGACCTATCACGGTTGAAGCACTAACTTTTCCAGATATCATTGACCCCAATGATATTGCGAAGGAGCAATCCAATGACAAGGAACTGCAGCAATTCATCGACTCAAGTTCTTCGTTGATAATAAAAATATTCTCAACATCCAATATACTATGACACATCTACATATGTTATCCGCCCGTATGTTCCTGCAAAACTGCGAAAACGTATATTCGACCAGTTTCACGGAATGCCACATCCGAGCGGGAAATTGTCTGGAAAAATAATTCGCCAACGATACATATGGCCAAGGATGAACAAGGATATTTAAACTTGGGCGCGTAATTGTCTACCATGCCAGCGATCAAAAGTCAATCGTCGCATCATCAATATCCCCACTGTATTTTTCGGAAGTTGACAAACGTTTTCAACATGTCCATATCGGCATTGTTGGACCGCTTCCTCCATCGAAAGGACAAATGTATCTGCTGATAATGGTGGATCGTTTTTCTAGATGGATAGAGGCTATACCAATTTCGGACATCACTGCTGACACTATAGCCTCTACCTTCTTTATTCATTGGGTAACGAAATTCGGCGCACCAGAAGTCATCACCACCGACCAAGGTTTGCAATTTGAATCTTCTTTGCTCCGTGCTTTGACTAGTTTCATCGGCAATCGCAGAATCCGAACGACTGCCTACCACCCGTCTTCGAATGGCATAATAGAACGGTTTCATCGTTCATTAAAGGCCGCTCTTAAATGCCATGCGTCTGAAAATTGGACAGAGACTCTTCCGTTTATTGTGTCTGCGAACAACATACAGAGAAGATCTAAGCTGTTCAGCTGCTGAAATGCTTTTTGGTGTGCCGCTACGTTTACCTGGTGAATTTTTCACAGACGAAGATTTCCCAACAGATCCAAACATTTTCATCGAAAAATTTCGTAGGCAGATGCACAAATTACGCCCAAAACCTATGCAACACCACAACACTACGTCTCCATTCGTTTTCAAATGTCTTCCTGGTCGCAGTCACATATTTTTAAAAAGAGACGCCTCAAGGAAATCGCTAGACCAGCCATACAGCGGACCATATCGAGTCCTGGAAAGTACTAATGAATCCGTGTACCAAATTCTCATCGACGGTAAAAGTACAGCAGTATCTACTGAGCGTCTTAAGCCTGCTCATCTGGAAAATCCATATATGCCTGATGACATGCAACATCGAAACATGGCAAGCGAGAGAACATTGGATTCATCTACTTCAACACACCGTTCATATTCCGCACCAAAAAACAAACGCTTAAATGTGACATTTAACATATAAGCCACTCAAAGGGGAGTATTGTGGCAGCACGATATTGTTGCATATTTTATCACTCGTGGCGCTGAAGGTATATGAGTGAAAACATCGTTGATGTCACACGAACCGGTTTTGCTTTCGTCGTCAGACTAACCGTCACGATCCACACGAACGACTTACTATATATACTGTGTATATTGTAATATCTGTGTTATTATAGATTAAAGTACATCACAATTTAACTGAGACCTTTGTTGCGAATAACTTGCAACAAGCCGCTTTAAATTTAGCTCAAACAACTGCACTTCTTCTGTTACCACTAGACAGCAGCCTTCAGGGAGCGTCGCTGCTTTAGAACCATGAGACGGTCGGTTCGATCCCCAGAGCTGTTTCGAAATTTTTTTCCTTCCATATTTTCCCTGCTCGGGCTGCAGCTTTCAGTTGGAATGCGGATGAAATGTCAATGCCAAGTAGCGGGTGGATGCGACCTAGGAAAAAATCTGGAATCCGCATCCAACTGGAAGCCAGCGGGACCTTTTTCACCCGGTCCCAACGAGATGGGAATGAAGTGGAATAAAACTGGAGAACGAGGAAGAACAAATCAATTTTGGGCAGAAAAGAAATACAGCGCGAGATAGTGCAGAGAAAAAAAGAAGCCAAAGTGTTCGAGAAAAAGAAAAGAAATACCGCGGAAAATAGTGCAGAGAAAAAGAAGTCAGTGTGTTTGAGAGAAGAAGAAAAAGGAGGATCGCGCGAAAGAATTTTTGGATGAAAGTGAATAGTGATCGAACTGGAAGCTGAATAGACTTATCAAAAAAGTGGCTCGTGGAGTTGTACATATTTGGTAGCATTGAAGGCCATGCCGAATACCGGTGGTGCGCGGCGTGAATTTAGTCTAATGCGGGATCAGCGCGTTGAGCAGTTTTTTTTCAGTGTATAATGATCATCAGAGCACAAATAAACAGCAATTGCACGATAAGATTTTTTTTTACAAATTATTAGTTTATTTGATAAAAAGTCGAACACATGAAAAGTTGAGGAATTAAACATTTAGAACAAATAATTCTCGTTTAGGATTTGCATTAGGACAATTGAATTTTGAAGAATGAAATTTTGAGTTGAAGAGGGCAATGCATTTGTAAAGATCCGTCATGTTAGATAATAAAAGTGGTAAATTAACGTGCGAATATTTCGATGGAAAAAAATTAGTAAATGTTGAAAATGTTTAGTCAAGGTTACGAACAATAAAAACAAGTTTAGTGAGTGAAGTAAGGCCACCGTATATATTTTTTTTTTGATTTTCAGGACTACTACCAGAGAACAGAGTAAGTTGTTTTCCACAAATTATTCAGAGTAAAATTAAATTTTTTTGTTGCCTCCACTTCACTCCTCCGTTTTTCTTCTTCTGTTTTTTATAATTTTTTTTAATCATAATTATTTTTTTCTTATTATTATTTTGTTATCATAATTTTCTTTTAATCATAATTATTTTTTTCGATTATTATCATTACTATAGTTTTCTTTAAAACATTATTTTTTTCCTTAGTATTTCGAATTATATTATTGTATTATTATAAGTTTATTATAATGTTATTTTTTTGTTTGAATTATTTTTAAAATATATATTCCTTTTAACCGTATTATGGCCTAAGTTTGTTTGTTTTTCTTCAGGCTCAGCACCATCACCTAATCCTGAGTCCCATCCCATGGCATAGTAATATACCTGGAAACTGTGAAGCAGATACCCTAGCAAGAGCTGGCACCGAGCTTCAGGAATATACACTTAACTCCGACGTCGGCCAACCTCTAGCATCCATAAAGCTAGGATTTAAGCAGTACTCCGTGAAGGCTACGAATAGGGCCTGGCGGCTTGAAGAAAGCTGCAACACAACCAGGCAAACTTGCCACGCACTGTGCTCCAAACGCTCCAAGCGGCTCTCAATATAAGCCGCTAAACCCTGAGTTCCATCGTTTCCGTACTGACGGGACACTGTCTGATCGGCAGACACGCAGAAAGATTGGGTGTCCCTTTCAATGATTTCTGCTGAAGTTGCAGATCAGAGGAAGAGGAAGAAACAATCGATTACTTTCTGTGCGAATGTCCGGCGCTGTCCAGGAAGCGCATGCAAACCTTGGGCACGCCCTTCCTAGACAACCTCACGTAAGTAGCTGATTTGGACATTGGTTGCATAACCGGCTTTATTCGAGAATCTGGATGGTTTTCGTCATCCCGCAGGTTTTAATGCCGCCCTTATATTCTGTGGTATCACAATGGGCCTCTCGTGGCCTAAGTGAGCTACCTTTGGATAAAGGGGGCTGCCACTACAACGAACCAACCCTCACCACCCGGGAAGTGTGTATCCACTATAACGGACAACGTCTCGGATTTGGATTTCGTCAAAACTCCATTTGCGTCTTTAACAGACCCTTAAAATGAGGGGGATCTGACGACTGACATCCTTGGAGTGTTCCATTTCTGCACATAAACTTTTCCAAGGGGTGTGTTTGCCCTTTCAGATAGAACATTTGAACTCCTTCAGCTTCATTTTATAAGAAGACCAGTCATTAGATTCTTTAGCCCGATTGAAGGACCTCCTTCACTCCTTCCGCAGCACCGAAATGTCGTTGTTTCACCATGGGGGTTTATACTTTTCCCTAGACTTCGTTGGAGTACATGCAGACCTTGCTGCGTCATTGAAGGCCAATTTAATAGTCCCAACGGCTTCCTCAGGATCGCATATGTCCCAAAGGCACTTGGACTGCCTTTCTACTGCTATGGCAACGGTGTCTTTGTCACTGAAGTTATACAAGGTTAAAAGCTTCAAGCCTCCCTTTATGATTATACAAGCTCTCGGTTTACCTGCTGTATTGAGGGATACTGTCTTGCTTCCCTTCATGTTAAGCCAGCAAACCCGGTTTCCTACAACCCAAGGTTCCTGGAACAGTTTAAGCTCCTCTCCTTTTTGGGCCAGGTGGAGGAGCAGTATAGCGGATGCCGCCTTAGAGTGCTGGAGGTTTATCTGTAGGAACCTCAGCATCACGACACAGGGTTTTGTCCGCTTCCTCGTCAGATATGGATATCTCCTCCTCCTCGACCAGGTCGAGGGATTTGAGGAGGTCCCCAGCCAACTTTGCAGAGGAGTTGGTACTTCTTCCGTCGCTGGAGAGAAGTTCTGACTCAGAGAGGTTCACGGTCGCGTCTACTGTTGCTTCTACAGTCACCTCGCTCCCACTCTCTTTACTCGCTTCCTGTACTGCCTTCCCAGTACGGTCTTTGTGATATACTCGCAGGGTGAAACCGTAGCTTATCACCACGCCTTTTGACTTGAACGGAGCTAGCACCTCTTCGTTAAGGATTATGAGGGCCACTCACTGTCCACTGCTGGGCTCGCTTTCCTTGGCTACCTTCCAGTTGTCCACCGGAAAATTAGCAATGCTGAGCTTGATAAGCTCAACAATTTCGTCCGTGTGGATGGCTGCGCTGGTATCCATACCCTGGATCGAGCCGATTCGGGATGTCTTCCCTGGAGATAGCTTCTAGCTTTGCTCCAGGCCAGACTTCTCCCAGTCTGCTAATAGCCTGCCTATAAAGATCCGCTGCGCGTTGATCCGTACAGGCTATCAGTTTAACGTGACTGTGGCACCAACCAGCGTCACGGCAACTAAGTGGAGGGCCTGGGTTTGCCTCCAGTATGGGTTTGTACACCCGAAGAAGTGCGATTTCCACCATCATCTAATTTGACGGTAAGATGTTACCATCGCTGCTGCTTCTATCGATGACAGCCCAACCCAAACTGTCCGTGGCAGCTTCACTAAAACTTCTTTCCTTCACAGGATTTGGCGTGATCAATTTTGGTCTTTTGGTAACCGGCAGTTGGACGCTCGACTGACTTGGGGCAGACTCATTAGATCTGCATGTTTTATGAGTTGCACTTTCTTTGGAATAGAGGCTTTGTAAGCCTCTACTGTGGTGGTTGCCCATTCCAGGGAGATATTGTCCTTCTGGGAAAGACCATCGAAGGTAAGTCTTTCAGCCTTTTCAGGACTTTGAAGGCAGATCTTCTGTCTCTGTAAGCCACAATAGAGAGTTTTTGTTGGTTTTTAACACCCAAAGTAGAGTGTTGAAGGGCGCGGTGGAAACAGTGCGGGCCCGGCCGCTGTTACCTTGGTGTTACCGCAAACGTCTTTCCTACTGCTCTTATTCTGATCGTTTTTGTTTCCTTAGTCTTCTTCCTCTTAATCAACGTAGAATCAAACTTGATCAGTGTTTTCTTTTTAAAATTTGCCGTGGTCTTTTAGATGCATCTTCGATTGAAGCCATTAAAATTTCTTCCAATAACTCGGAGCTCAAGACTAAATATCGTCTTTGATCCTCCTGTTGCTGATCTTTGTATTTATTTTCACTCGCCTATTGTGCAATTAATGCGCGATTATGATGCTATGCAGCTTGGTCATCTGCCCCTTTCTTTTAGTCTTTTTAAGCGAAATTTACTTTTAAAAGTTGCTAGCTATGCAATCCCTGAATAATTTTCTCTTATCTCTTTTTGTTGCTTTAATTTAGTTTATTTTACTCATTACAATAGTTTTTTGAATTCATTTGTATATTGTAGTCTTGTTAAATAAATAAAAAAAATTAAAAAAATTAAAAATAACGCCAGCAGGCTTAACTGTGGAGGTACTTGTCCCCGGCATAACTGCCTTGGTGCATGCACCCCTCGAAGAAGTCGGGGGTTGGCTGAACATTGCGGTCTTCTTCCCTCTAGAAGGACGCGTCACCTTCGTCCACTTCCCTTCCGGGCTGAGTTGATCTTCGTTATTGAATTTTTCCGTAATCATTGCAATTTGGATCCCTCCTCTGACAGCTGCTATCTCCACTCGTAGTGCAGTTCCCCTGACACCCCATGGCTATCTTTGCCGAAGCAGGGTTGGCACATTCGCTTATGAGGATATCTGTGCAGAGCCGGTCAGGGATTAATCAGGAGTCCAAACTCAACTGAGCCCACACGGCCAGACTAGTGACAACGAGTTTTGAACGTATCGCAAGGTCTGCCAGGGTTTTACCGGGACGGAGCAGCGGTGACATTAACCGCAAGATGTCACTCTTGCGTACACAGATAACAGAATACCACAGCTACCCGCCCAAAGCATCAAATATAATCGTTAAGAGGAAAGAGTTGTCCAAAAATATTCGGAATCGTGCCATGGTAGATCATTTAGTGTTATCCACGATGCACCACGAGGAGACGATCTACCCTACATCAAAACTTACCCATATATCGTAATTTGTTGAAAATTTCGATTTTGATTTTCGAACCGACATGTTCTCATGTACTGGGAAATTGCCAAGTGACCGATTGTAACCTGAAACTGTCGATTTAATGATGGACCAAAAAGTTACTGCTGACACAGAAGGATGTGCAGATATTGAGTCCCAATAAATTAAACGGCGTGTGGATGCCGCTCGATGATATACTTACCCAAAATCTATATTCAAACTGTTGAATATAGCATGTATTTTAGAGTTAATTATTTGTTGTAATTTATATTTTATATTTTTATATGTTGACATGTGATTGCCTTGCTTTTTCAAAATAAATAAATAAATAAAAAATTTAATCGTTATGAATTAAAAAAGATCTGAGTGTTAATCGTTTGCTTCGTAAGAGAAAGAATGCTAAATGCTTAATTGAAAATTTGGCTCAGAATCGAATTCACTGTCCCCATAAGAATTACATTTGTCAGTCAAAAAGATGAACTAACCGTGCACTTTCTCGATTTAGCCGGATGAAGGAAAAATGAATTATCTTTCCCACGATTATTTTGTGTTCTGATATGATAAACGATTTACACATGAACTATGGTCCTTTTAAGGACGTCTTCCGTGCATTTTGGCCTGGCAGGCAGATTTGTTTGCAATATGTAGCCAGTTTAACATTTAGCTTAAGTTCAAGCTTCAAGGCTGCAAACCCCATTCTTTGGGCGCTACTTTGAGAAAAAAATGTGGGTCACCCCCATATCGGAAACCCTAACTCTCACAAAGTTGTGTATGGCAAACTTGTGTAAAATTTAATTAACAGAAACTTTTGCTTACAACACATCGACGTTTTGTCAATAATAAACGGGTTTTAAGGGGACATGGTACCTCCAATTTTCGAATTTTGAAAATTTAAAATAGAGATTTTTTTAATGAAAACAAAAACATCTCTTAATAATTAAACTTTGCACATACATTTTTTTTAGCATTGAACTGTACAAAAAAAAAATTTTTTTGCCCACTCATCGTCTGCCACAATTTTTTGGAAAAAAAAACACCATAAAAATGGGGCTTTAATCAGCACCAAAGCTGCTATAGAATGAATTATAAAAAACTGGACGACAAACAACAAAATGGAGACGTTTTCTCAAAAATCGACGTTTTCTATCAAAAAATCTGCTGTTACTTCAAAAATTGCGTGCCGACTTTTGCATCCGAAGTTCATTCTGAGCATTAAAATGTGTAGATTAATGTGTGAAAATTTCGATTGATTAAAGGTTTTTTTTTCAAATCGTGCACAACAACTTGAAAACCGTTGTTTTGAGAAAATCGCGTTTAAGGTTATAGTACATTTTTTTGGAAAAAAAACACTTACTAAGTTCAATCTGCGATGCCTACACCCTACATTTTCCCTTCTTTACGCTCAAATTCCTCCTCTCCTTATGATTTCTGCTCCCTACGAGCAGTTCTGGCCTCTTTAGACTCCTCTGTATTGAGTTTTTCCGCTTGCTGGGTTCTTGCAGCATCTCGCTTCTCTGCATGCTGCATCGCACTTTGACATACATTTATTCCCGTAACTTGCATTACTTCCAGTAAAGTTATGAATTCATCATTGAGTACATATGGAGACGTATCGGCAGTAATTCAGATAATATTTTTGCCAACAAACGTATGCTCACGGACCATATTCCAAGAAGAAGCAAGAATTGAAGCTTTCATTTTTGTTTCGAGTCAAATTGCCTAATCAGCGCTTCAATAAATCTGCCAAAGTTAAGTCTTCATAGATTTGTTGTACTTCATCATCTAAAGGTGGATGCTTGAAATCTTTCAAAGTACTTTTACCAGCTACTTTAGCCCTGTGCCAATTACACCAAGACTTTTCTCCAATTGAACATTTAGAGTGTTAAGGATTCTCATCTGCAGAAATTTTGTGGTAGTATCCTGCCCAAATTTTCTTGTGGATGTTTTCAACCGAATCAGGATTTCGTTGCATTACTATGCCATAGTAAATTGACAAAGCTTTCATTAGTTTAAAAGTTAGCTAAACTTTGTTCGGACTTTTTTGGAGATGATGCACTTTTTTATCAACATTTTTGAGATATTTTTTGTGTGCTATTGTCAATTTTTTTTGGCTCGTTGGCTCTGCTAACTATTCTTTTTATCACGTGCAAGATAAACTTTTTTATTCGATTATAAAATCAAAACCGGAAGGCTGCATATCCAAAAGTGTTTCGATTTCTTCGAAGAAAGATCTGAACGCGCCTTGCTTTATAAGCTCACTATATTTTATTTAGTGCATTCACTATCATATTATTAAAATCGTGTTTTTAAAGATCTATTCCAAGAAAACCTATCAAAAAATTTAAATTTTCTCAAAATTTGAACGTTTCATGCCATCTTAAGCCAAAAACGACTCCCGGAAAGGGAAGATCATCTTTCGAGCGACATAACTCCTTTTCTTCACTTTAATTGCGAAACACAAATAGAATTTATTTTACTACAATGTTGTCTTTTTTATTCATTGTACATTGGTGGGACTTATTTTGCCCCAGAGGAGAAGTCACGTGAGAAACTCATTTCTAAGTCAAATATTTGGCTTCTGATGGCCCCAACTCACGAAGAATTTTGGTCGGCAGGTATATTTTTGTTGCAACGTGTTAACCCCACCCCATTCTTTGGCCGTCACTTTGAGAGAAGAAAAGGTGGGACACCAAAATATTTGAAAAATTATGGCTCCTACAATTAAGTTGTGAACGGCAAACATGTGTTATTGAATTTGCAGCAACTTTTTAAAACATTGTGTTGACGGATTGTCATTAGTAAAAGAGTTATATCATCATCTTTTGAGCGCCACAACTTCTTTGTTTTCATTTTTAACGTGAATCACATTCGGAACATAATTTGAGAAGTCAAACACGTTCAAAACATGCAAAGAATCGTTTTTTCAATGATGGCTCTTTATATACTTTTAAGAAACTGATATGATGGTGCCCTACTTTTTCTTCTCGGAATGGCGCGAAAACAATGGGATCTGCGACCCCAGAAGCTTCAACTTAACTGTTAAACTGCCCACAAATGCAAATAAATCTGCATGCTAGCCCACAATGCACGGTTGAGCTACCATTCGACTGGAATACTGGTATTTATTTATTGTTATTGGGCTTGGGAGGCATAAAAGAAGCCATTGCAGTAAGAAATTTCACAAACATGGACCAATTGTTTGAAGCGGTGAAAGAAGTATAGGCATCCATACATGTAGAGAAGCACGAGGTTTATAACAAAAAAATCGAATCACCTACAAGAGCTAGTGAAGCATAGGATTTTCCGATACGTTACTGATATTATTTTGTAATTTATCGTCTTTATTTCGTAAAATATTTGCTTCAGTAAATGAATTTTTGAATAATTTCTAATGTTTCTAATTACGTGTCCGCTCGAAAACATGGGTTTTCCAAGATTTTATCGTTTAGTCTTCCTATCCACCTATAGGTAGCATTGGATGAAACTTTATATCCATCAGTTGCCATTGAATCAGGTAAAAAATAACCTTAAGGGAATGAGTTATATCGAACAAATTGGGTTTTCCTTTGTAAGCTGTAAGTGCAGCTGTAATTATACCATAAATAATAATACAGATAAGAACTAATTGCAGCAAGTGATATGAGTTAATATTAATCGTATCATCTTAGGGAGCGTCCATTGGATGCGGGAAGCCGTTTGGTGGGTTTGCGGTTAGATTGAATCAATGACAGGAGAGGGGCTATTAAAACTGTTTTACGCGTGTTCGCCTTCCCAATAGTTCGTGCCTCTTTGAATGGATAGAGGGCGCACTGCGAACGGCGAGAGTGGCCGTTCAGTGCCAAAATAGCAACTGAACCTTTTTTGTCAGTCCATGTATATATTCAATAAAAGCATGACCTAGTAATTGTCGTGTAAATATTTTATTTTCTCAAGACGATATCTCGTGTTTTATTTTCTCGGAAACGAACCAATCCAACAGGTTATGAGCCCAGTCACCCAAACTGAACGTTGTTTGTAAAATGAAGTCGAGTGATTTTGTCGAGAAACGTAGAGAGCGGGACACGAAGTCGCGAAACGAAAGCCATCTTTGTGCGTGCTTTCTCTGGGAGATCTGTTAAGTGGTCGCGAGTGCAACGAAATCCGAAATGTCTGTCGTAATCTCAGCGCAGAATATAACGAAATTCAACGGTGAAAATTTTCAAGGATGGAAATTTCAAGTGAAAATGTTATTTATTGCGAACAATATATATGATGTGGTCGACGGGACTCGAAAGATGCCGGAAGGAGAAAGTTAAGATGCGGCAAAGAAAACGTGGCCGTCGGACAACGCGCGCGAGTTACACATAACATTGACAATAGCATTACTACCAAATTCTCCAAAACCCTTTCCGAATAACATCTATATTATATCAATACAATGTTGCATTCTTCATATCATATCCTGATACGAACAATACAATGTTGCATTCTTCATATCATATTCTTATACAAATAATACAATGTTGCATATCATATCAGATGCAGATCAACAAATTTGATTAAAAATTCTTTGATAAACAAAAAAATGCAATTTCCGCATCCGCTGCTTGATATTGCACACTTAACACATCCTCTTATTGTGGGAATATGCAGATATGACGAAGATTGTTTTGGCGATTCCAAGCCTATATATAAGAATGTAGGATAGTCTTCAGTTCCGATTCAGTTCGGTTAAGATCAGTTGTAATAAAGTCATTATTCCGTGAAAACCTTTCGAGTTTTATTTAAAAGTTCCACGTTAGGAACAATTTCAATTTAACTTTTTTTGGAATTAACAAATAGTCCAGGTATAACTGGCGCAGTCGACGTCTTAAGGAAGGAGGAAGTCTTATTTAAGACGATAAAAAAAACCATAATAGTTCGCGGTTCCACTAAACACTTTGTGTAAGAAACACATAAATCCAATTGCGACGAATGCGCAAAATTGGAAAAACGCGAATTAACGCTCAAACGATCGGGAACCCTATAGTGTTGATTTATAAACACTATTAACAACCCTAGTGAAGTGCAAATTCACCTAAAATACGAACAGGAGGTTGTGCGTCAAGCCTGAGTCGACCTTTAAAACCTTTCCCTGAGGCTGGGGCTAAGGACCTGTTCACTAATAAAAATAAAATATCGAAAGTGTGTGAAAACTTGCTGCATCCCGAAAGGAACTAGGACCACATCTACACGGACTGAAATAAAAAAAATGGCTGAAATAACCGCAACACTCCCCCTAGAGCTGAGCTTCGGGGAGCTGCTGAAGGAAGTTAGACGATTACCTATTTACACCGACAACAACGAACAATGCGCAGTGTCTGCATGGATAAATGAGGCAACCACGATCCTCAACCTTACACAACCAGGTGATCAACAAACATATATCTTCCACCTAATCCTGCACAAACTGCAAGGACCAGCGAGGAACACAATCCAGAAGATTCCAGACCCTACTTGGCAGAGCATCAAAGCGATATTATTATCGACATACGGGATCAACCAAACATACAACAATATTGTAAATTGTATTCATGGGGTAAGTGTTAATAATAGGAATATTGATGATACATACCATAAGTTAAATAATCTACTAAACAAACTTAATACAAAATACCTGCAAGATCCGCAGAGAGATTTCCACAATGAGTTCAATCCTGCCTGTAACGAGAGTTTCGTATTAAATAAACTCAAATCCCTATTACCTGAATATAAAACTTTCCTACTTGCAGCCAGAAATTGTAACAATGGATCAGGCATATAATCTGTTGAAGGAAATTCAACAAAGTACCGATAAACAACCTAGTGAAGATTACAATTCTAATCGTCGGAACAGAAATCCGCACAAAAATAGTAACAACCAACCTAATAATAATTATAATAACAATTTTAAACCACGTTATAAAAACCACCAAAATAATTACCTAAATCGAAATAACAATAACCACTGGAATATTCAAAATAACAATAATAGATTCAACTTTGACAGAAGGTACCAACCACAAAATAATCGTGTATTTAACCGTCCAGAACAAATGCAAGTAGATAACTCAAATATCTATCGTCAAAGTAAACAATATCGACAAAATCCCGAAGCGAAAGACACAAATTGTCACATAACTGCCTCGGAAACCCTTTACCTATAATTAACCTTAACATTGATAATCAGATAATCCCTGTATTAGTAGATACTGGAGCATCAACATCTAGTATAGACAAACGCTATCTTTTGAAAAACGAGAAATTTCAATTAGACGTACCTATTCCAATATACGGTTTAGCAGGAACATACTATGTTACTGAAAAATTAAAATCTAATATGCCTCGAGAATTCGAACTCCCAATAACTCATTAAATACTTTGGAATATGATGAATTTTTCTGACAAATAGTTTAAAGCCATAATAGGACAAAATATTCTACACCCACTAAATGCATATTTAGACTTGGGAACAGGTAGTATCAAAGTAAATAATAAGATACTATTCTTTAACTATGCAATACCCGAAGATATAAATCTTCAAAGCGAATTGCAACCGCAATTAAGTGCTAAAGTTATTTGAAACCTTAAACAATGAGGAAACCAATACCTTGAGAAAAATACTCAGAGAAAATGAGAATATATTCTACAAGGAAAGTGATAACTAAACGTGCAGCACCCAAAATAAACATGACATAGTAATTAAATCCAACAAACCCTTGTATTCTAAAATTTACCGATTTCCCCATGTACACGAAGTAGAAGTTAAATCTCAAATCGAAGACATGTTAAAACAAAAAATTATACGACTTTCTACATCTCCTTATAACGCACCTATATGGATTGTACCAAAGAAAATGGACAACTCCGGTAAACAAAAATGGAGAATTCTTATAGACTACAGAAGGTTGAACCAGGAAACCGTCGAAGACAAGTTTCCTATTCCTAACATCGAAAGTATATTTGACAAATTAGGTAAATAACAATACTTCACAACGTTAGATTTGGCGAAAGGATTCCACCAAATAGAGATCAATGAACATGATCGATATAAAACAGCTTTCTCAACACCACAAGGACATTATGAATTTAACAGAATGCCCTTTGGCTTAAAAAACGCTCCCGCTACTTTTCAGCGTATGATGAACGAAGTCCTGAGAGAATACATTAATAAAATATGTGTGTCTACTTGGACGATATCCTCATCTTCGCAACATCAGTAGTATGGATATGTATGTTCTAATCCACTTTTTCCCACGGTCCCCCAAATCTTCTCACGGTCAAAGGTCAAGGTCGGGGTCAAGGTCAAAGGTCAAAGGTCAAGGTCGGGGTCAAGGTTGTTTCCCCGGTCAGGTGTTTCCCCCAAGTTGGATTTTGAATATGCAAGTGAATTCCTGTTTAGGAAATTTTAATATTCTACCGGATAAGAATTTTTTTCTTATCGCTTGCGGAGGTGAGCTTTTATTGCTGCCGGTTGCGTAATCTCTTTTATAGGTTTCGAATATTTTTACAGACATTTCAAATTAGAATTCGATAACGAAATATTTTGGCCGTGCGATGCACATATGTTAGAAACTAGTCCAAACGTGTTAGCTGTGATAAGAATGAGGCATGCTAAAAATACAAGTTAGTTCTTGATTAGGAAATTTTAATATTCTAGCGTACGAACGACTGATGATAAGGGATTGTGTGAGAGACAATTGAAATAGTTGGCTGTGATAAGAATGAGGCATGCTAAAAATACAAGTTAGTTCTTGATTAGGAAATTTTAATATTCTAGCGTACGAACGGCTGATGATGAAAGATTGAGTGAAGGCCATTTGAAATGATTAGACGTTGGGATTTGAATAGCGTGTAAGAATTTCTTGAGAACAAACGGCTGATGATAAGGGATTGAAATAGTTGGCTGTGATAAGAATATGCAAGTGAATTCCTATTTAGGAAATTTTAATATTCTACCGGATAAGAGTTTTTTTGAACGAATGGCTGATGATGAGGAAAAAAGTTATGCTGATAAATATGGGTTGGTTGTGATAAGAATAATGTTATGTTAAAAACAAGAGCTGTTAAAAAGGAATAATATCTATGTTATATAAAAAAAATTCGTTTTAAGTCTTTATGATAATGACGATAAGCGAAACATTTGAATTCGAAAATATGTTTTTTGTGCGGTTTTAAACGCGAATTCTCGTGGTTTGATATGGTAAGTAAAATTAAATGATTATAGAGTTGTATATTGTGGGTTCCTAGTTTTGATGGAATTTGCTAATCGTAGGGGGTTTCAAGAATTGAAAAGTGTGAAAAAACTCTGAAATGAATAGTGCAGAGTGTAAACTTTTTGATACAAAAGCAACTGTGTTTATTGAATTAGAATTAAGTTTATAAACGAATTCTGAACGAGAGATCAACAATGGAAGCATTATTTGATTAGGAAGTAGTTGCCGCAGACGTAGTTTTCAGCAATGAATACATTTTATGTTGCCAATGCAGCAATGAAGAATACTATGTGATCCTCAAAGGTAATTTTTTTTTAAATAAATTTTTATTTTTTTATTTTTTTATTTTTTTTTGATTGTTTATATTTCCAGGCGTCGGTCGAAAACTGAAATTCAACATCGAGGTACAGGAAGCGGTGGAGACTTACATCGAGAGGATGGCGGAATGCCACAACGTAGACCTCTACCACGAGGATACTTTCGAAACATCATTCATGAGTTTTAAAACTCATAGTAGTAAGACGATGTTTTTTATTTTTACAATCTTAAGTGCTTTTGTAAGTAGGTTAGACATTCCAAAAAAGTTTTCAAGCCGAGTATCATTACCTAAATAACAAGAAAAATTAAATAAGTTAGATATATAAGTGTAAAATATAATGTCGAAAAAACATATACATATATATATATATATATATATATATATATATATATATATATATATGTGTGTGTGTGTGTGTGTATATATATATATATGTATATATATACATATATATATGTATACATAAATATACATATATATATATTTATACATATATATATATATATATATATATATATATATATATATATATATATATATATATATATATATATATAAATAAATAAAAAACTATATTATCAAATTTGTCTTCTTAAATTTCATAGGGAAAGCACTGTGTGTGTGTGTGTGGGTGGGCGGGTGTGATGGTAGGCATTACAGGAAAAATGTTTGTGGGGGTTTTTCTATTTACGATAAGCGAAACATGCGATCGCAAAAAATAACATTTGGGTTTGTTACGGAAACTAAACCGCAGAAACTATATCCGTTCCAGAAAATTTCACCACTACTACTACTGATAAGAAATTAATATAAATAGTTGAGCTTGTGAAAAGATTTTGTTACAAGTGACAATATCGTCTGCGGAGAAGTATGGATTCATTAAACGAACTACTTAGCTGCAAACCCCTGGTATTTACAAAAATTTCCGACTTGGAGATTGAAAAACGACACCGCATTACAGCTGGAGAAAGAGTTGAAACGAGGTAAGACAGAGCTTTGTAAATGAAATAATATTGACTTTTTTTTCATTTTATTTTATTTTTTGTCTTGAAGGTACGGCGAAGCTATTGTTGTAGACCTAAACAATATCATGAGGCTTTTTCTACCTGGTCGATACCAAAAATGCAGCGATAAGGTTATGAAGGACTTCAATGTGGCAAAGTTATCGTTGAGCTGCAGCAGTCATGACTCTAAGGAGTTCCATGAAACAGTCATCGATACAAATATGTTTTAAAAAACTTATTTAAATAAAAAAATTATTTCGATTAAGTCAAAGTGTTTTTATTCAAGTAGGTTTTCTTGTATAGTAAAATTTTTCAAAAGGAATGCGTTTTGTTGCGCACAACATCCATCATGTAAAGTGCAGGTTGATATTTTAGGATAGTCCTTTTTCAGTGTTTTCAGACTAGGACAGCAACAGTCGTCCAAATTGCAAACCATGGTAGTGTTCCCCATTATTTCACGCTACAACAAGTGAAGCGATCGTGTTTTTAAATGACTTCGGGTAGATTTTGGATTTGGATTCTATTATTTGCTTGTGAAAATAAGGAAATATTCCAATTTATTGCGGTTTCTAGAATATAGCATATGTTCTGAGTGATGGATTTAGAATGATTTTTGATAAGGAATATATATTTTTTGGTAAATTAGACGTTGAGAAAAGATTTTTAACTGATGTTTTTTTTTGCTGAGGCTCGAAAATAGCCTTGCTATTTGTGGTTTCCGCTGGGTAATTAGGATGTCTTGCTTTTAATATAAAAGGAAGTGCTTTTGCTTAATGAAATGAGTTTTCTAATGTTTTTTCGGTGTTAGTTTCGTTATTATTTTCGGCAGTTGTTTGGTGTGAATTGTGAGATCAGTGAATAACAGTGGTTTAAAATTGTTAAAAACATATTATACTGTGAATCATGATCGTGTGATTAGTGAATAATAGTGAATTAAAAATTGTTAATAACTTACTGTATTGTGAATCATGGACTCTTTATTTTGTGAGGTCACACTTGCAACAGAGTTAATATTCAGGATTGTTTCGATGTAGATCTCTACCAATATGAGACGCCTTTTATGAGCTTTCAAACGCCTCATAGCAAAAAACGGTTTTTTTTAATTTTAACTCTAAGCGATTTTTTTGTCTAAATTAAGTATAGCAAAACATTTTTCTAGTCAAGTAAGTTTGCCTAAATTAAGAGATAAATTAACAGAATCAAATATATAAGCAAAATGAAAAAATAAATATTTTTAAAATTTAGATTGTAGTAGGTTAAGGTCAGCATAAAATTGTATTAAAAAATGCAAAAATAATAATAATAATAATAATAATAAAAAATGTGTTTTTCTTTTTTCTATTTTTTTAATAGAAGACATTATAAATAGACCTCGGGACGATAAGTAGACAGTAGTCCATTTCTGAAAACGGGTTAAAACAGAGAATGCAGTCTTTAAATTTAAGATGAGGAAGGATTCAAAGAGATTTGTCGTAGAAATGGAAGTCATCATGATTATTATCAAAAAGAATCGAGAAAATTTGTTTCAGTCGATGAAGCAATAGAAGGATTTCGGCAAGATTTAATAAAGAAAGAAATGGAAATAGCTGGAATAATCCAGAGTAAAAATATTTTTTTCTGGCATTTTAAATTAGAGTTCGACGATGATAAAATATTAACAGTTCGATGTACATATGACAGCAACTATTCCAAACGCGCAATTAAAATCGCATGCTATGAATATCATGACTTTGAAGCTGAAAGAATTCTTAGTAATGGCGAGGTTGAATATATAAAACAGGAAGATCCAAACTATAAGACCGATATAGAATTTCTGGATTTAAAGAAAATGAAACAAACCTATACTATGAGTATAGCTTGAACCGCCAACCACTACACACAACGATTTGAAAATGGCAACGACGACGAATAACAACAATAACTACAACAACAACAACGATGTAGACAATGACCTTCGACACTCTATTGAGGATTACAAACAATTTTTTTGTGTTAACCGAGCGTCAATTCTGAAGGAACACTTCGACGAATTTATAAGCATCTATAGTTTCCTAAACCCCTACACTGATATGCCCCAGAAAGTCAGCAAATATGGAAAGCATTATGTGAGCTGCCCATGGCGTATGATAATGCAAAATGTGGACCAGACACTTGTGAATGTTATAGTGTTCATAGAAAAATAAGTAAAATTAAAAAACTTGTTCAGTTAAACATAAGATTAATAAATTAATAAATAAAATATCATCAATCAATCAATCAAATTACAGTGATTTATTACGCATTTATATATTAAAGAATCATATTTTTAACATTTATCCAGGAATTGTGTTTCGCTGAGAATCCCAACCATTTCACAAGCGCTTGATTACCATTATTTTTTAAATATTTTCTCCACAAGATAAACTGACGGATGCTTAGCTTTCAATAGGTCAGGCCAAAGAGGTAATAAACAGAGGAGTGGCAGCTCAACAAATTTCATGGGCCAACTTTTAAAAGTGTAGCTGTGGGCACTAACCCAAACATGTTGACATCAGCGGCGTACAGCGCAAGATAAACAAAATGGGCAAAAATATGGCGGCAATTTTAGATTCATTTGAAATTCCGCGAGTAATTGTATGGAAACATCATAAAGAAAATATAATTGATGTTCAGAATGAAAGCTAATGTAGATAGTAACTTAATCGGATATGCTTGATATGCTTATTGTCAGCCATAACATAAAATGAGCATATACGAGAAATGAATTCGCACTGCAATCGATTATTATTATTAACATCCACCCGAGAAAGACCCGAATAATATACAGAAAGGATGATCCGGTGGATTGACATATTTTGTAGGAAATTCATGGTTGCAAGGGTGAGAAAAGGTATTTAGATATTAACAAATTTATAAGATTATTCCAATTGTTTTGAGTTGCCCTAGAAGGACTGAGATTATTGTTAATTATTTATAAGAATAAAATTGCAATCTTATCATGCGACTGCACACTACAAGCTTATATATAAGCTTGTATATAAAACAGGAAGCCTTAATAAAGTATCAATTTCAGCTAACTACGCATGCTCCTATAAGATTAAGAGAGGAATTTTTTTAGTCTGATCATTAAGGGGTTATTATCATGTGACCACTTCGAAAAATCAATTTATTTATTTTTTCATATTTCGCCAGTAAAACCTATCGAAAATATGCTGTGAAAAATTCAGACCGAAATTCCTAGTATTAAATAAGTTACAACTCATAGTCGCCGACGCGCCGTAAGCGACTTGTCTGCCGCGCGGCAGGTCTGCAGCAGCTACATTTCTATTGTTTTCACGGGTCTTTTATACTTGCGTACGGAGTTTCTGATGATCAACTTTAGTATATTACGTACCTGTGTATATGTGGAATAGTGTATATAAATTTTTACGTGAATATATATAAAATCCTAGAACAAATTTAGCAGTACACTTTTGATGCTCTGATTGTCAACATCAAACAGGAAAAAAATAAAAATGGATCGAAAAGGCTCGAGAAGCTCCACAAGATACCCAGCGCAAAAAGAAAGAAAAATGAGGTTTCGAGGGAATCAATATACTGCTGAAACCGATACCGAGTTGGCGAGCACATCAGCTGAAAAATTAAAAGACAAGATTTACAACATTCTGTGTTTTTCACTTGTGTTTACCGCTTTACAATCAATTTTGAAGTGTAAGTAAAGTAAAAAATCACCGCGAGGACTAGGATTCAAGTTATGTGTAAAGTGTTCGTGCTAAGAATTTGACATCAATTCTTCTCCTATGGTCAAAAATGCTTACGAAATCAATGGACGTTTTCTGTATATTATGCGACTACTTGGAGTCGGTCTGGCTAGAATAAATTTATTTTGTTTGCTAATGGACTTGTGTAATTGAATTAGTAATAATGGATATTATGGTATGCTCGACCAAATTTATATTGCTGTTAAGCCAGTAGTTGATACTGTTTTCAAAAAAGCCGTTGCAGAAGAAAAAAACATTAAATGTTGAAAACAGTTGTGCTGAAGATAAAATCACGGTTTTTGATGCAGCATTTGACGAAGAAACAGCAAGTTTTTTTGAAGCCAATTTACGAAGAATTATCAACTGATGATCTTATGCAAAGGTGCTTGGGAAAAAACACTCAGAACAACAACGCGTCGTTTAATAGTTGCATCTGGAACTTGGTTCCAAAGCATCATTTGAATGGAAAAAAGACGCTGGAAATTGCGTCGTGGAGAGCTGCGTGTATGTTTGATGAAGGATTTTCACCCATCCTTAAAATAATGGAAATTTTTGGTACGCAAATTGGCCGAAACGCCTACTCATATGCTGAGGAGTACGATGAACAACGAATAACCCGTGCAGAGCGATCCACGTCCGAGGCAACCAAAAAGGTAAGGGCTTCCCTCAGGTCACAAAAACTGGCAGAAAATGATGCATATGAAGCCACCGAAGGGTTATTGTATGGTCCAGGCATAGCAGATTAGTGTAAGTATAAATTTTCCACGAAAATTCTGCTCTTGAAACTTTAAACGCATTTTTCTCGAAACATCATTTTCTATAACGGTCATGGTCCTAAAACAAAAACTATTCAACCGATTGCTTTGAAATTTATATATGTTCTTTTACTCATTAATAGTTATCGTCCGTACCAAAATTGCTCATTTTCAAAAATATTTTCTTATATTTTTTAAACGATTTTTAACATAAAAACAAGATTTTCGTAACTTTTTTTCTACAGTCCGCCATTTTTTCATTTTTTTTAATGAAATTAAATAATTTTAATAAAGACGATAGCGACAGACCTACTGAACAATAATCCATGCGATTTTTTTATTTCAGACAACTTGAACAGCCGCTATTACCATGACCAGTAAGCTGCTTTCATTTTTGGTGTCTAATTTAATTGAAAAAAATATATATAAAAAATGTAAAATAAGAAGAAAAACAATTTATTTTTATATAGTTTAAGATACAAATGAAAACATATAAAAAAATTAAAAACATTGAATTTTAATTTCTCATAAAAAAAATTCCCTAAAATGAGGTAAAATTTATGCGTTCACATGAGAATAACCCCTTAATAAACTGTAACGTTTGCTAGCTACTGGATGTTTTATTGGGAACAACATGGATATTTTAAATTCGCAAATACTGCCTAGTAGCATAATTTTTGCTCGAAAAAATATGCTGATGCTACACAAATGATCAAGCAATTGAAATTTACATTTTAACATAATGTTTAATAATTTTCATAGATATCAACATTAACAAAACTCATACTTTGAACTTAAGTATGCTAAATATATTTGATTTAAAATTTTGGCCTCCCTCTTCCTTTTTCAACCGGGCTTGGGACCAGCTTTGGCGGAATTACGGCGACACTCACACCGTATATGCTATAGTTTCATAAATAAGTTAAATATAAGTAATGGATGTTTATGTGCTAATCGAACAAATTATTTACATGCCTTTAAAATGAATGCACACTAAGTTACACAATTATCAATCTTCATGTTCAGATTCTCTAAACAATTTCTTTCAACATTGCCTTTTGTCGCAACGCTGAGTCGTGACTAAGCTCATTTGGAGAACTGTCATACATTATGTTGATTTTTTAGTGAGCATTGAAATGCAAGATTTTTAACTGAAATCTGTTTTTAATGGTACTCCCCTTCGCACTAAAGATGTATCGAAGCACTTACCTATGAAATGAGACTGATTTCTTCGGGAAATTCGCAGTATTTCCACATGCCGCGATCACGCACTTCATATTGTTAATTGACTCGTTTCACAGTCTTCTGTTTATTTTTCAATTGACTATTTCACAGTCTATTACGCACAATATTTAGGCACTGTTTGGGCTACAAAAACGTACTGTTGAGCACGCGATTCACAAAAAATCACTAGTTTTGCAGCAAACTCGAGATGTGTACTTCTTTCGATGACATCTCAATGACAGTTCGTTTTGAAGTATCGTTCTATTTGGCTCTACTTGACGTTTTGTTCTGGAGCCCACACACGTATACGCTTCTACACGGATACTACCATTCCTCTAGTTTTTCTGTTCCATGGGTCAGGCTCATAACCACCCCCCCCCCCATTTTATTTCCTTCATAACCTTCCAATGAATATGTAATGGGATTTGTTATACGAATTTGCCGAATTCTGAAAATTTTCGTGGTCCAATTTGGTGTATAACCCGTTTCAAATATATGTTTGTATTTACTGATTCGCACGTGATCACCCACATTATATTTCAATGGACCCATCACCTTAATGTTTTTTTTATACGGTGGACTGAAACAATTTTTCATTGTATCTATTCACAGCAGACGGAGCCATTTTAATTGTTCGGTGTTTTTTCTTATTGCAGACACTGACTATATCATCAACTAAATTAATCCACCTATAATTTCCATTCATACTAAACTCTTTCCACATCATATTTTTTTAGTGTTCGATTGAATCGTTCAACAATTGATACCTTAAGAGAACTATACGAAGAATAATGGTTTATTTGATATTTCTCTATTACATTTTTAAAGTGTTTGTTGTAGAATTCTTTTCCATCATCTGTTTGTAAATTTTGGAGGGCGTGCGTTCTTGTTGGAAAATTTGTTCAATCGCCATAGCAACTTCTTTTCCAGTTTGCGAATGATTTGAAATTGACCCATGTCCATAGAGTTTTACAGTTTAAACAATAGACTTGGATGAAGCAGTACATAGACTTAAATACAAAATATCGCAAAGCAAGTAAAAATTTGTTTGGAAAAACTTTTTCGAGCTTTTAAACAACCCAGTATACGGCAAAACGATGGAAAATGTTGACGGATTGGGAAAGCTGAGGCAGACACTCAGGCGCACGAAGTTTTATATCGAAACCAAATTTTCATAGTGCAGGGTATGATGAAGGACGAAAATAATGGAAAATCATGAAGAAGTTTGTAGTATTGAGAGCTAAAATGTATTCTTCAACCATAGAAAAGAGTAATACAGTTAAAAAAGCAAAAGGTGTAAAGAAGCTTATTATGGATGGACTAAATTTAGATGATTATAGAGATTGCTTGTTTAGAAAAAAGATAGTTAAAGATAGTATGTACGTGTTTAGATCTAAACTTCACAATTTGGATACTGAATGTATAAATAAAGTTTATTTAAGTTATTTAGATGATAAGCGATATATAAGAGAAGACATCATTAGTAAATATGCTTGGGGACATTATAACATTGTAATGGATGTAGACTAGAAAAAAAAAACATTATAATAAAACATGTATAGTAACAGAAAAATGTAAATATATATGTAAAAGCAATATTTACACATTGCAATGAAAATAAATTTCTTAAAATTAATAGGTTTATTTATTACTTTAAAAAAGGTAGTAAAAGTGTTTAAGTGTATAGGATAGTATAAATAGACTCAAAATGACATGCAGACTATCAGTAAAAACGTAGAAAGACGACTTTACGTAATGCTAGGGAAACCTCAATAAACAACTCTTTAATAATTTAATTTGCTTACCATGCCCTTCACGAAAATCATTACTACATATCCTAAAACCACCTAAAACCCATAACTCAAAACATATTTGCAAATTAAATACAAACATTTCCTTTAAAACACTGAAATTAGAAACCGCATATGCGGAAAATACCACGCAGCCAACCAGACATGACGTCACATTCGGACGCCCCTCTTATCATTAGCCCATCCATCAGCTTCATTGTTGTTCATGAACCACCGCTCGCAACTTCTTATCACTATACTACTATACTGACCATAAACAATCCAAACTAAAATGACCTTCAAATTCTCTACATATTTACAAAATAAATTCATTAAATGTATAAGTTAATTAATTTTAAACGCAGCAAGTCTCTTAAAAAATTTATTTAGGGTTGAGCCCGTTGTTCATTCTTCAAAGTATTGCTAAAGACTAACTTAGACTAATGGTACAATTAACTCTACAACTACGGAAAAATCGATGTGCCACCAAAGATCGTGGAGTTGCATCGATCCACTTATGGAAACAATGCAATCGTTGCGTCAGCATTATTTGGTGGCTCGTACATCCACTTAGGGAAACAACGCAATCATAGCGTCAGCATAAATTTGTGGCGCGTTTTGTTAAGGTGTTAACTCGCCCACTTTTAAGTACGATGGACCTCCATTCGTCAAAAGAATTGAATGTCGTTGAATCTTACATTCGTAGTTCTTGGCCGTAGATCTGATATCGGAGATGAGGATAGTGTTGAAACAAGTGGTGGTAGTTTCGGAACTTGCTGCACCTTTAGTACTGATGGTAGACCTGGTGCGATCTCTTCGACTGTTGAAATGTGCGTGTAACTGGTTCTGCTGCAGATGGCTATAAGGTTTCTCAATAAATTCGGTATGCAAGAGGTGTTGTTGATATCCGTAATTTCGTTCAGTTTACAAATACTTAAATTTTTTACAATTTCCAATTACGCCAAATATTTGTTCATTGCTTTTCAAAATTTCACTAAATTGAATGTTATTGATAATATGATTCTTTTTTACTGGTTTAATGAATAGTAATTGAGACTAGTTGTTAATAGAATATCAATTACATACAATAAGAATAACATGTTTGTATTGTTTTTATTTTAGCAAAATCTAAAGCCTCTTCTATTGTGGAGTATGGTAGTAGTTTTCCGTCTAAAATATCCGTAGCTAATTTTATTTCTGTTTTGGATAATATTATTGAGTTTATTATTCCTAATTTTGCCCAATGAATGGCGAGGTTTATATTTTTTAATTCTTTTATTAATGATAATTTAAATTGAATATCCAGTATCATCTCGTAATTTGTTTGACTATTTGCTTTAAACAATTTTTGAATTTGGTTTGCTATTTTCGTAATATTATTTATTCTTTCATTATAAATTCTGTTTATTACAACTTGTCGATTATTGTCATCTAACATATTATTGATTTTGGCTTTAATAGTAAAAAAATCTTCGTGGTCTGGATCACCTGCAATCCATTTCCATGTGGTACCGATAAAATCAAGTGACCTTTTAATTTTTCGCGGTTTTAGATTACGAATAAGATTTTCGATTTGCTGAAGCTCGTAGGATAGGTGCGATGAAAAGGAATAGTGTCTAACTTCCGAGAGATTACGAACAGATTCGATTTTGGCGTTGACTATGTTTGCCAGAATTCTGAAAGAAAAACATCAATAGCGTATGTGACTTTTATGTATAATCCTTCCAGATTCAGTTAAAACTGTCGAATTAATATTTTCTTTAATTATCTCTTGCTTGTATCTTGATGTCAATTTAGACCCTACTCTTTTATTTTGCTTTACGAAGATTGTTCCACCAATTCCATATTGTTTGGTGGGTTGTCGCGTTTTATTATGATTTCTCATGTCTGCTTGTTGTTTCTGTTTAAGCCTTTCGACGTTTGATAAACGGATTTTTTCTAATTCTTCTGGATCTATACTTGGAGTTCGACCAAAATGTAGTTCGATTGGTTTTTTTGTTGTGGTTGAGTGAATTGTACAGTTATACTTGTGGACGGCACGTTGGAGGAGATTTTCGAAAGATCTTGGTGGTCCATCTTTTTTCAGGCATTTAATTATTTCAGTGAGAGTGCTGTGCCAACGTTCGACCTGTCCATTGAATTCACTATTATATAGAGGAGTTTTATAAACTTTGATTTTAAGGTCATCTTCCATTAGAGATGTTATGGAAGCTGATCTTAATAAGCTTTCGTTGTCGATGATGACAATTTCCGGGACACAGAAATAGAAGAGTAAGTCTGTAAGTGGTTGCTTAATGTCTTCGATAGACTTAGAGGCTATTATTTTGGCCTGAGCAAATTTGGAAAACTTGTCCACAGCGGTCAGAACTCTGTGCTTCTCAGTACTAAAGAGGTCGATATGAATTGTATGACCAGGATAACTTGGAATTGGTGTAGCATTTAACACGGGTTTATTAGGGTGTCGATCATACTTATTTTCTTTGCAAGTGAAACATCTTTTAAATAGGTTTTTAATTTTTGCCGACATTTTCGGGAGATAAAAATGTTCAAGGAGCTGTAGGCGGTTTTCTTCGGCATTGCGATGCGCTCTTTTATGTGTTTGCAGGATTTTTTCTTCCTGCTTCGCTTCACTGGGGATGTCTTCTACAAATTTTTGAGTGTATCTTATTCTATAGTTACTGAAATGCTCGGGATAAATTTCTTGAATGCGACCCATAGTTTCTTCGCATGTTAGAAGTCCGTTCAAGGTATTGGGATTTAGATAGCGTTTAAAAATACTTATGATATCACTGTTGCTATATTGAGGTTTAATGAATGTGTGTCTTGAATAATTTGGAAAAGGGTTTTGCAGGTGATAACTTCATCACCAATTTTCAGGATAAATTGATTCCGAAATGCATTGATAGGTGATTCTACTGTGGGAATGAGATTATGTGATGAGCTGTCATCGCAGTGTTCTGTGGGGGTTAATGAATTTATGAGGGTTGCTTTTGGAGGTCGTGAAAGAGAATCTGCGACTACGTTAGCTTTACCTGGCTTGTACTCTAGCTCATGATTATATTCTTCTAGGATGGATTTCCATCTCTTCATTTTACTATTGGTATTCTTGTTGCTAAGAGCGTAGGTAAGAGGCTGGTGGTCAGTATATATTTTGACCTTTCTGGAACCGTAGAGGTAACTTCGCAATGAGTTGAGAGCCCATATGATGGCAAGCATCTCTTTCTCATTGGTAGCGTAGTTTTCCTCGGTTTTGGACAACGTTCTCGAGAGGAAAACGATTGGTTGATCAACCTGTGAAAGCACTGCACCAATGGCGTAGTCAGAAGCATCAGTTGTAAGCTGGAAATCTTTTTCAAAACTTAGATGTGTCAGTACTACCTCCTTAGATGTTAAGCAATTTTTAAGAGTGTTAAACGCTTCCAGGGCTTCAGAATCAAGGTAGATTATTTTATTTTTGGACTGATTTTTGGACACGCGTCCACCTTCCCCTCTTAGAAGAGAAGTCAGGGGCTTCGCGATTTTAGCATAATCCTTGATAAAGCGACGGTAATATCCCGACATTTCTAAGAACGATCTAAGATCTTTTAGAATTTTAGGAGTGTGCATGTTTGCAATTGCCTGAACCTTCTGCGGACTAGTTTTAATTCCATCTCTGCTTACTACAAATCCAAGAAACTCAATTTCCTTTTTAAGGAATTCACATTTATCCAACTGAATCTGCATTTTGGAGCTTTCTAAAGTTTTCAGAACTTTGTTGAGATTTTTGAAGCGTTCTGCTTCGTCCTTTCCGAAGATAATGATGTCATCAATGTATACGTAACAGCATTCTCCTATTTGCTCTCGCAGTATATCATCGAGAGTCCTCTGGAAAATTGAGGGGGCGTTTTCAACCCAAATGGAAGACGGGTATATTCAAATTTTCCATTGTCAATGGAAAACGCAGTTTCGGGGATGTGGCGCTCTTTAAGTGGAATTTGGTGGAACCCGCTTTTGAGATCAACTATGGAGAAATATTTGCTCCTCACCAAGTTGGCCAGAATCTCACTTATTTCTGGTATTGGATATTTGCCCGCAATTGTAACCGCATTCAGTTTACGGTAGTCAATTATCATCCGATACTTTTTCTCGCCGGATGCGTCCAGTTTCTTAAGAACTATCCAGACTGGGGAGTTGTAGGGAGATTTGGATGGTCTTATAATTCCATCTTCGAGAAGTTTCTTTACTTCCTTCTCGACTTCTCCTTTCAAAGCCATTGGGTAAGGATATGACCTTGAATAAACTGCGTCACCAGTTTTAGCTCGTATCTCTCCTTTAACAGTGCTGATGTAGGTTAGTCGTTCATCTGGTTCCGCAAGTAACCTGGAACAATTTTTAAGAATTGTTTTATGTTTGGTTGCTTGCTTCCGATTCAGATGTGCTGTCCTGATATTTATATTATTAACATTTTCTGAAAAATGTTGCTTTAAGGGAATGCATAAATTCGGGTGGAGCGTCATGTAATCATCATTTGTATGGATGACGGATTTAAGTTCTTTGAGGGTATCATTACCGATACTCTCTAAACTTAAATTCAATACCCACATCTTTCAAATAACAGCCAAAGCATCACGTATGGCTGGTTTCATCCTTCGAATGTCCCAGTCCTTTAAAAATATATCCTCTCTAGTCTATTTATTCATATCGCTTGTTCGTCCAATCCTTGAATATTGTTCCGAAATTTGGTCTCCGCATTTGTATTGCTTAATATCCTTGATCGAGTCCGTACAACGTAAGTTCACCCGTCAACTATTCTTCAAATATGGTATCACGCATGTGTCCTACATAGATAGACTTTCCTTTTTTGATCTTAAGTCCCTTCAGTCGCGTCGAGTTTATCTCGATCAATGTTTCCTTTTCAAGCTGTGCCTTCATGGGAGTTCGTGTAACTTGCTCGCTACTCTTAAATTCCGCAATTCTTTCAGACAATCACGTTCTAATGACGTTTTCGAAATTCAGTTTGCGCGTACTAATGTGCGCTTTCATTCCCCAATGCTTCGGTTGCAACGAATGCATAATAGCTTGGAGCTTGGTTCTTTCCCCCACTCGTTGTTTATTTTTAAGGCGAGGTTGCTTGCTTTTTTTTCCCTTTCTTCTGTAATTTGTACATATTTTTCTTTATGCACTTGTTCCTTTTTTGTTTTATTATTATTATAGTAATTTGTTTCACTTTGTAATTGGTTTAAGCTGTTAAGTGAAATGAAATAAATAAATAAATAAATAAATACCGTCAAACTAAATTAGGCTTGGAAGTATGAAAATTTTGATTTTTTCTGTTTGAGGACCGAACAGATTTACGAGCGCATGGTGTGTAATTTTGATACTGCCTCCCACAGAATTGGCGTAAAAGTCTTTGTCATTAATCAAAGGATTTCGGATATGTTGTACATAATTTTTGTTGGACCCAGTGTCCACTAAAAATCGTAATAGCTCTCCACTTCTCGCGACGTGCTCGAAATAAGGAAGCGAAGAGCGCCTTAATCTAAAAAATAAATATCTTCAAGTTGCTCGTTAGTGGCTCGTCCCTCGTGCTGTTCTAGTTGTGGTGGGAAGGGAACAGTTTCATCTTCCTTCAAGTAATCGATCAGGTCCTGTCGATCTGATTCGCGTTGTGATTGGCTCATTACGTTATTGATCACTTCTGGCTGTATGTTATAGTTGCTAGTGTGATATACCCTTTGCAGCTTGGGTGGTTGGTGATGCCTTTGAGAGGGTTGTTGAGAACGTTTCTGAAGGAAACGTTGATTTTGAGGCCTATTGGCATAGTTAACGGCATGGGATCTTATGGATTGGTCGACATCCATGGGCATTGGTCCTCGTGGTGGACGCGGGGGCGGCTTATTAAAGCTGTTTTCACGTTGGGGCTGTTGAAAATTCGTGGCATAAAATCGTGGTTTTTGTGAGACCTGTGGATTATGGAGTAATTCCGGATGATATTCGCGTCTAGGAGCTGGAATAGGCGCGGGCCTGGAGAAATTAGGTACCATTTTTCGGGAAGGAACTGGTGGTAGGTTACCGTGGCACGTTTTTCGTGAATTGAAGGTTGAGCTGTTCGCGTATTGGGCTCGATAGTCTATGTTCTGTAGTTTGAAGCAAAGATGTAAGGCTTGAGGTAAGTCCACTGGTTCTTTTATGCTGAACAATCTCGGTAGATCACCTCTTAGTCCCCTAACAAACGTGTCAAGAGCCTTATCGCGGTATGCTTGAGTCATGATATTCATCGCGTCTTGACTCATTTCGATGGATCCTAATTTGTTGAGAATCAATGATAGATGATTATAGACCCCTTGGTAGAATTGCGAAACTGTATTAGCTCCCTGCACCAAAGTGGTCATTTGATATTCTAAAGTACCTAGTTCTCTCTTATCTGCATAATGAAGAGTTAGGCACTTAGATATTTTTGTCGAATTTAATGGAGTATTATAGGACTCTAACGCTATGTCAGCGTGTCCTATGATTTTATTTCTAATAACTGATAGAATCCCATAATATTTCGGCGTACCTTTTAGGCGATCATAAATTTGAAGAATTCTGTCGACGCTTTTGCGCCAAGAGTTAAATTCACCTGGTTCCCCAGAGAATGTTCTCAGGCTCTTCCCAACGTCGGGTATTTTGTCCATTTCTGACAATTGGCTATTAGTACCGTCTTTGATTGGTACATCAACATCATTATTGATGTCTGAAGCTGGGTTCATTAGTGAACAAAAAATTTGTCTCCCCTGAGTTTGGAGAGTTTCAGTGACTACTCGTGGTATGGTTTCTAATAGTTCATTATTCGGCACATTATTTGACGCGTTATTGGTGGCATTACTGGTGCCAGGAAGATCGATGCTAGACAGGGCATCGGCAAGAGAATCAAGGTTTAATCGCGTCGGGTGAATTAAATTGTTGGGGTTTGCCATGTTGCACTATTTAATTGAAAGATCGCTTTAAATATTAGGCACTAATTTACACACACACGATTGCAGGCACTCCCGTACCAATAAATGTGAATATGAATGATTAAAGTATAAGACAAATTTATAATAATGAATGATAAAAAGGTAAATTTATTATAAAATAACAATATGAATTAAAGTATTAAAGAATCTCGATTTGGAAGAAATTATTGAACAATTAAAAATTTTCCCTTTTACAAATTAATCTTTCTAGATTTTTTTAGTTTGGCGTAATTTTACAATATGTAAATTCTTGCTAACTTACAGTAACATAAATTCGCCGCTACTCATTTTTGTCCGAATCGTTGCTCCTGCGTTCAATTTCTTCCAAAGATTCTCCGATCCTGATTCCTGGATTCGGTTGATTCTGTGACCGCTTTTGCGCTGTTCGGCTGTCGATTCCCACGACGTCCTTTTTGCCTCTTTTGATTAATTCAAGGCTACTCGGCGGCCAAATCAGCAACACACGCGTACTTTGGAATATGATTAATTCCGGTTACTATTGCTTTATAGTCGCGTTTACGTGGAGCGTATGTTTGATTATCGCGATACACTCTCTACTCGAAAAAACTATTAATTATTACGATTGATTTAGAAAACCAAATACGCATCTTTTAGACATGTTAGCAGAGTATTTAGAAAAAGAAGCAGAATCTAAGGAAATAAATAACTTCAATATAGGAAAATTTACCAAAATAAATGTAGCAAACACTCCAATGCAAAGTAATTCATACGATTGTGGTATATTTAGCTGTACAATAGCTGAGTATATTACCAGAAATCATCAATTAGCTTTCATACAAGAAGGCATGCCATATTTCCGAAAGAAAATGATTTTAGAAATAGCAAAAGGAAGACTAACAACCTAAACTAACAAAAACTATTTCCGACAAATCTATAAACTAATAAGATATACATTTTAATTTACCGACCTTTTATCGACAAACTAGGAAACACCCGATTTTGAAATCCTTAGTCATAGTCATAACCCTAATAATACTACCAACAATTCAGGCAAAAATAATAGTAGGGTAAAAAAACATACTGAAACCGGAATCATCTTATTAAAAAAGGACCCAGTAAGACTTATTAGAGATTATCGAAGAATTTACCATAGAATAGATTTAAAACAATACGAAGCCGCTTTAGCGGAAATCACTAAAGAAATTGAACCAGACTCATACACTTTCGAAACTATCAAAAGAACAAAAGGGGAATTAAAACTATTACATTTTGATAAGGAAAACGCGAAAGATATTTCAATGAAAATTAATAAACCTAAACAAAGAAAACATAAGAGAACGGCTTTGAAAAATATATCTACTAATTACGAAAAAAGATCCATTCCGTCGAACCGACACAAAAGAGGATTAATTAACCCCGTAGATAACGTTTATAAATTCTTGTTTGGACTTATGGATAACGAAGATTACGAAGTGATAATGGAACATTTAAGAATAATCGACACTAATAATCATGCTCTAATAGAATCTATGAATAAACAAATACTAGTTAATAACGCTTTTCAAAATAACCTCGATAAAATAATATCAAACATAAATCAAACTAATAAATTATATAATCAACTCGCGACCGATTTAAATAACAGCACAACACAAATAAACAAAATATTAACTACTGTCCAATTAAACCATAATCTTGATCTATTAAAAGACGAATTAGAAAAAATAATTGACAATGTAAATTCCGCGAAAACAGGTATTATGACCAGATCCATACTTACATGTGATGAAATTGATTCCTATAACCTATCCGTTGATGAATTCAAAGAAATCACGATAAATTCAGAAACATTAAACATAGACATAAAGGAAATAGTGTTATATAATGGACGTATTTTGAAATTTAAAAATGAGCAAAATTGTTAAAAAATGAATTATCCTGCTCTAACATAAATTGTATTATTAAAATAAGTAATGAGACTTAAACAGAAGAAATAGAAAAAGGCTTGTTATTAATTGTAAATATAAACGATAGAATAAATCAGAATTGTGACGAAAAAACGTATAGGCTTGAAAGAATATATATTATTAGATTCAGTAATTGTAAAATAGAAATTGAAGGAAAAGTATTTACAAATGCAGTGAAGAGTTTCAACAAGTTTTAACGTTAGAACCAATAAAAACACTATCAGAATATAATTATATACTTAATTTTGAAGATCTACAATTAGAAAATATCAAAAATATGGAAAAAATCGAAGAAATAAAATACGTCAGTAAAAGAAATACTATAGCCACTGGATCTATTTTTATACTTACCATTATTTTACTCATTTTTATAATTGTATTATACTTCTTTTGTAAGAATCGTCAAACCATAAAAATTAACGTAAAAAGTAATGAAAGTAATGATATCGAAATGCCCAACATAAGTAACGTTGAGGACAACGCTAAACATAAGGAGGGAGGAGTTACACATAACATAGACAATAGCATTACTACCAAATTCTCCAAAACCCTTTCCGAATAACATCTACATTATATCAATACAATGTTGCATTCTTCATATCATATCCTGATACGAACAATACAATGTTGCATTCTTCATATCATATTCTGATACAAATAATACAATGTTGCATATCATATCAGATGCAGATCAACAAATTTAATTAAAAATTCTTTGATAAACAAAAAATGCAATATCCGCATCTCATATCCGCTGCTTGATATTGCACACTTAGCACATCCTCTTATTGCGGGAATATGCAGATATGACGAAGATTGTTTTGGCGATTCCAAGCCTATATATAGGAATGTAAGATAGTCTAGTGAGCAGTCTTCAGTTGCGATTCAGTTCGGTTAAGATCAGTTGTAATAAAGTCATTATTCCGTGAAAACCTTTCGAGTTTTATTTAAAAGTTCCACGTTAGGAACAATTTCAATTTAATTTTTTTTGGACTTAACAAATAGTCCAGCTATAACTCGCGCGATGTTCCTAATCTCCATGGCAATGGAATACAACCAGTTGCAGCCGCTGTTGATATGTTCGACCGCGAAATAAATGTGGGAGAAATTAGCCAGCGCGCATGAACAAAAGTCAGCGTCAAACAAATTGTTGCTTATGACGAGACTGTACGAGTATCGAATGTTACCGGGGGACTCGATAATTAAACATGTATCGACGATACAGAACATGGCCGCGCAGTTGCGTGGTGTCGGAGAGCAAGTGTCTGACCTGACGATATTTACAAAAGTGCTCGCGAGTTTGTCATCAAAGTATGCGGCATTTCAGACCGCGTGGGATAATGTCGCAGAAAACTTACTACCGCTCGGAAATCTTCAAGAAAGGCTCATTCGCAAAGAAGCTCGCTTAACTTCGGACGACGAAACTCCTGGGGCTTTCTCTGCATACAAAAGTCCTCGAAAAAGGAAAAGAAGAAAAAGCCGAGAGACAAACAAAAAGTACAGTGTTTCAAGTGTCGCGAAAAGGGGCATTATGCGCGAGAATGTCCAAACAAAAGGCAAGACAAAGACGGGGACGCGTGGCATGATTGCGCATTCATCGTAGATGTAGACGATGAAAAGCGGTCGACGACCGCATGGTGGCGGTCCCGATTTAACATTTCCGCGGCCAGCTCACCGAGTCGTGGGTTTTAGAAAAAGGAACCCATTTTCACACGCGCCATTAAGGAAAAATCACCACTTTTTTCTATTCCATTTTTAAATAACCATAACTTTATTTGTTGCAATTAATAACGAAAGACAATTTTCAACGATCGGAATATTGTTTTAACGTCGTACATTCACTATTTCACAAAATCTATAAATATAATAGACCGCTGGCTGCTGCGTGAGCCATGAGAGTCTTGGCAGCCTGCTGCGTTTCCAGCAAAAGTCTTGCTTCTTTCAGCCAATCACTCGCCACTTTCCTTGGAGCACCTTGAAACAAATTTATATATTTCACGCCTTCCGTTAGATCACCGCGATCCAAAAAGTACTTCGCCCGATTCAAAATGTCATACGTATCTAATTTGCGGAATTCGAACACTAAATTTTCAAGCTCCGCTTCTGAAATTGCACTATCCGGTCGCATTATCAACATCGACTCGGGAAAGCACATCATTGGGCAGGCTCTGTAACATGACAGTGACTAGTTCATCGCCATCAGCCGCTGCTTTTCCGACTGCTTTGATTTCACTAGCAAGCGGGCAAAGTTTGTATTGCCAATGAACGCCAGGCTCCCCGGTTCGTACTCAAGCCCAAAACGCTTGGAACGCTGCCCATAATCCTTGGGCCTGATGAACACATCGTTCTGATTCGGCACGCGCTTTTAGACCCGCATTCATTCACTTCAACTTGCCCAGCATCGACGCCAACTGCAACTTATACGCTGCCTTTTCGGTTGATAACTCTTCTTCTTTCGACGAGTAGCAAACAATTCTACTTTTTCGATGCAGAAATTGTCCACGTTCAGCTATTGAAATTATCACCGCTAGATTACAGTTCACACTCTGTGTGCAAGCACAATTTCGGCAATGTCGCGTAAACAAGGTCGGAAAAAACCAAAAAAAAAATGCACTGCAACTGGGAACTAATTAAAAGGACTCGCTTGCAGCACCAACACTTGCTTCTTGTCCCTTCAACAAGAAAAACCGACCTTTCTTTTCGATCGCACTCTCCAACTAACCCCACACACCTCTCACTCCCGTCTCTCGTTCCGTTACACGACGTCCTCCCCACATTTCCGTCTTGTCGAGCATTCGAGATTCTTTTTCGCGCAGCGTGGCATGATCGCTCACTCGTTTTCGCGAAAACTCGACCACGATCCGAGGGTTGGAGCGAGACGACGCGTTTTAATAGCTTTTTCGGAAATTGGTGAGCTTTATACTCTCAGACAATAGTTGCAAGGTAGGTATTTTACGGAATTATTTATTTCGGGCAGAAAAGGCGCGAAGATAATTTGAATATAATTATGATGGGTACGCAACAAAGTGTTAGCTACTGGATAAAGCAAGAAAACGAGACTTTTGGATTGCTGTTCCGAGTAAATCGTGCGCGAATAAATAACGAGGCGAACGTTTCGAAAACGAATCTTCAGGTGTGGCACGAGCGGCTCGGTCACATGAATGCTCGTGCATTGCGCGACCTCGTTGCGAACAAACTCGCGGAAGGGGTTGAGCTGCCGAAAAATGATGAGGTGCTCTGCGAATCGTGTCAGATCGGGAAATCCCATAGGCGTCCGTTTCGGAAGGAGCGTGAACGAGCAGCTACGGAGCCCGGTGAAGTTGTCCACACAGACGTGTGCGGGCCTATGTCCACGGAGACGCCAGGTGGTGCGCGTTATCTCCTGACATTTAAAGACGATGCGACGAGTTACCGGTATATATATTTCGTGCGACACAAGAGTGACGCATTTGACAAATTCAAAGTTTTCGACAAGCTCATCGAAAATAAGTTTGGACGAGTGATGCGGGTGCTACGGTCCGATAACGGCAGTGAATTCAAAAATAAAAATATGAACAGTTATCTTGAGTCACGTGGGATTCAACGAGAGTACACCGCACCGTACACGCCGGAGCAGAACGGCAAAGCAGAGCGAGACAATAGGACGATAATCGAGAGCGAGAGGACTATGTTGCACGCTAAAAATCTTCCCATTACCCTGTGGGCGGAAGCTGCGAACACGGCGGTACACCTGAGAAATCGGTTGGGATCGTCGGAGATACGAAATGAAGCGACTTCGTACGAGCTTTGGGTTGGAAAGAAGCCGAACCTAAAACACCTGCGCATCTTCGGAACTGAAGCGTACGTGAACACGCCGAAGAGGTTTACGACGAAATTCGACGCTCGAGCAAGAAGATGATACTTGCCGTGTATGAAGGAGATTCGTCGAACTATCGAGTCTATGATCCAGTGTCAAAAAAAGTATCTTTATTGCGGGACAAAGTGCTCCACGAAAGAATCGGAAAAATGACAGCGGCATCCAACGACGAGTTCGTACCGCCGAGGGCCAAAGAACGTCTACAAGAAGCAGAAGACGACGACAAGATTTTTCAGCCGGCTGTAGATGATGCAGTGGATGAGAGACAGGAGTTGGTCGTCCAGGCGCAGCCCGTCGGCGTAGAGCGAAGTCTGAGAGTTCGAGGAAATTTGAAGCGACCGTCGCGCTACGAAACAAATGTCACAGAGGTGAATATACCAGACACATTTGAAAAGGCGATAACGAGTGAGGGATCGTCCTAATGGATCGAGGCGATTTGACAAGAGCTGAACGCGCACAAAGAAAACGGGACCTGATCATTAGTTGAGAAAAAACCCGGGATGAAACTCATTGATTCCAAGTGGGTTTTTCGACTAACGAGAGACACCGAAGGAAACATCTTCAAATACAAAGCACGGCTGTGTGCTCAAGGGTTCAAGCAGCAAAAAGGAATCAATTTCGAGGAAACCTTCGCACCCGTCGTAAGGTATGACTCGCTGAGAGGGTTACTCGCAGTAGCTGCCGAACTAGATCTTGAGCTGGCTCTGTTCCACGTGCAGACGGCATTCTTGTACGGGAAACTGAACGAAGAGGTATTCATGGAAGTACCTGAGGGTCTGAATATCAACGAGTCTACGAGCAGTGCGACAAAGGATGTCATGTGCCGCTTGGAGAAGTCATTATATGAACTGAAACAAGCTCCACGGTGTTGGAACCTAGAGTTCAGTGCGTGTATTTTCGTTGCAAATGTCGGAAATTCTGCGGTATATCTCGCGTTATTCGTCGATGACGGGCTGATAGCAGCCGAATCGAATGTGGTCATCGAGAAAGTTTTCGAGCATCTGAGCAATTCGTTCAAAATCATAATCGGTGATTCGAGTATTTTTGTTGGAATGCAAATCAGGCGCGATCGCAAAAAGAAAACGATATTCGTGCATCAGAGCGCGTATGCAAAACGAGTAATAGAAAAATTCGGGATGAGTAAGGCGAAATCGGTGAGCATATCGGCGTACTCGCATGTCGTGTTGCATCCGGTAACAGAAGGAGCAGAAAAATCCGATCGAGTACCGTACAAAGAATCTGTGGGTTCTTTAATGTTTATGGCAGTCGTGTCACGTCCTGACTTAGCATATTCCGTAAATTCCGTGAGCAAATATTTAAACAATCACATCGATCACCACTGGCGAGCGGTAAAAAGGATCTTTGTGTATTTATCAGGAACGTTAGAGTATGGCATCGAGTATTGCGGCGGTGGAAGCATGCCTAAGTTGATCGGGTGTACTCATGCGGATTATGCAGGCGACGTTGAGACCAGAAGGTCAACGACCGGATATTTTTTCGAGCTCGCGAGTGGTCCAATCACATGGTCGAGTCAGCATCAGAAGCTAGTCACGCTCAGTACGACTGAGTCCGAATACGTCGCAGCGGCGGCGGCATCGACAGAGGCGATTTGGTTGCGAAAGCTACTGAAGTATATCGGATATCTTTGTACACAAGCGAATGTGATTTTTATTGACAATCAGAACCCGCAGTTTCATAAACGCACGAAACACATAAATGTCTGGTACTACCATATTCGCGAAAAATTGGAAGCCAAAGAAATTAGAGTCGAGTACGTTCCTAAAGAACAGCAAGAGGCTGATATATTCACCAAGGCCTTACCAAAAGAGCGTTTTGGTATGTTGCGTGAGTGTATGGGTATGATTGTAAAACACGCTTAAATGGTGGAAGTATTAAAACTGTTTTACGCGTGTTCGCCTTCCCAATAGTTCGTACCTCTTTGAATGGATAGAGGGTGCACTACGAACGGCGAAAGTGGCCGTTCAGTGCCAAAACAGAAACTGAACTTTTTTGGCCAGTCCATGTATATTTTCAATAAAAGCAGGACCTAGTAATTGTCGTGTAAACATTTTATTTTCTCAAGACGATATCTCGTGTTTTATTTTCTTGGAAACGAACCAATCGAACAGGGGTAAGCTACAAAACCTTTTTACGCGACTAGTTACTTTCATTTCGGCACTTGAAATACAAAAGGGCGCTAGCGAAAATGTTGGCGAAATTAGCTTTTCAGGGTTGGTTGGTTGGTTGTAGTGGCAGCCCCTTTTATCCAAAGATGGCTCACTTAAGCCACGATAGACCCATTGTGATACCACAGAAGATAAGAGCAGCACTAGAACCTGCGGAATGACGAGAACCATCCAGATTCTCGTATGAAGCCTGCTATGTAGCCAAAGTCTAAATCAGCTAATTCCATGAGGTTGTCCAGGAAGGGCGTGCCCAAGGTTTGCATGCGCTTTCTGGACAGTGCTGGGCATTCGCACAGAAAGTATTTGATTGTTTCTTCCTTTTCCTCTGATCTGCAACTTCGGCAGAAATCATTGAAACGGACACCCAATGTTTCTGCGTGTCTGCCGATCAGACAGTGTCCCGGCAGTACGGAAACGACGGAACTCAGGGTTTCACGGGTTATATCGAGGAGCTGCTTAGTGCGTTTGGAGCACAATGCGTGGCAAGTTTGCCTGGTTGTGTTGCAGGTTTCTTCGAGCAGCCAGGCCCTATTCGCAGCCTCCACGTAGTACTGCTTAAATCCTAGCTTTATGGATGCTAGAGATTGGCCGACTTCGGGGGTAAGTGAAGATCTGTGCCAGCTCGTGCTAGGGCATCTGCTTCACAGTTTCCAGGTATATCACTATACCACGGTATCCAGCAAAGAATTACTTCACAGTGAAGAGACATCACGTTCAGCGGCACGGTATGCACGGTTTTCAGGATTACTGAATGCAGTTTTTGTTTCTATGTCGACTAATACCTTGTTCACATCGCACCAGATTTTGGCAAATCGTGAGATTCCGCGAAATCTCCTCCGAAATCCACCAGATTTCCCATATGAAAATCGATCACAAATCCACTAGATTTCAACAAAATCGACTCAAAATTAGTTTTTATAGTAGTTTTTACGCTTTGTTAGCAGATACAGCTAGACGGACTCTAAAGTTGCTTCAAAATCTTTTTTCTTTCCATTAATTTTTCCATCATTACAATTTCACCCACTAATTTATTTACTTCTATTAACTTCTGTCACTTTCGAACTGTCAAACAAAATCTAGTCAAGGCGATGTGAACACTTGACAAGATTTCGAAAACTCAACACCCCAAATCTTGCGATATGAACAAGGTATTAACTAGATTTTATCGTGAGGCGGCAATTTTGGGTACTTGCGTCTAAAATTTTCATGTGAGCTGCGTAGACATTGAATCTGTATTATTTCACCATTTTACACTAAAAACACTAATAATCATTTCTTATTATGCAGTTGATTTCGGGCAAAACATTTAATATGCAGTGAATCGCTGTTTGTTTATATGTAAAAAATATAAAATATTACAAGACATGGGGGAGGGAGTAATTGATATCTTACGAACCCTACAATAAATATACTTAAAAATTTGACAAATTATCGTACGTAATTAATAGACGTTCCTCTATTCGTTATAAATGTTCGTTGTCTGTTTCTATATGAGTATGTTTTAGAAATACTGTGATTTATAATTTGATAGAGCGATTAAAACAAAAAAAAACTAGCCCAGTGAAGTTTCAAATCTAATCAGCTCGTGAGATTTCAAATACGTTTCGATTGACACCTTAACGAAATCGATATAACATTTTTATTTCTGTTATCCTCGTAGAAACGTGTTCACGAACGTACGCACATAGATTTCTTTCCGAAAACACTTTAAATTTACTCAAAAGACCTCAAAACGCCAAGATATGTTTAACATTTCAATTCGAATTTACGGGGCGATTTGAAGAAAAACTTCCCATATACTGAAAACTGAAACGTAATTAGAAATAAAAGTTTAAATTGTAAACTGAAATGAAAAGTAACTTTGTCTTAACAATAAGGAACGAATCGGGGAAATTGCCAAGTTTCAAGCTATTATGCATAAGTTGTAACCGAAGCGTTAGCGGGCAAACCAAATTTCAAAAAGGTCGTTTGACTGGAAAGGTTTCGAAGAATTGCAAAATTTCAATGGAAGTTAATCGAACTTCCACGAATGGACAATTTGTACAGAAAATACTGGTCAAGATTAACTATAGAAGTCTGGCCGCACATAAAATCGAGAAGGTAGAGACTGTCAATATAGGGCACAGCAGTGAAATCACATTTGTCAAATAAATAACGGATGAACTTCCGTTGTACAGATTCAACGACATATTAGGTAGTACAAATACGGTGACCAAACTTAAGAACAATATCCCAAGTTTAGGATTCAATACAACACCACCCCAACCTTTGGAACCCACAATCGGAAGCCGAAGATAGTCGTTAAATTTAAATGGGGAAACTAAGGACAGGGCAGCTTTCAAGGAAAAAAATATAAGATGACATTTTGACACATTTAGATGAAGAAGGTTTGACTGACACCATCTTATGAGCGCATCTAGTTGAAAACAAGTTACTGTCAAGCAACTCGGCCGACATTATACTACTGATTTGCCGAGAAGCAGGAGCAAATCGGTATCTTTTGCAGATTTCTACTTTCCGATTGCGAAAAAAAAATGAAATAGAAAACTCCGCTAATTTCGTTGTGTCATTGCCTGACTTGCTTTATTTTATTTTACATATTATTCAGCTGTTTATTTGGTGATTGAATCCAGTGGCAACTAAAACACTAACACTAAACAGTACTTAGAACTGATGCTTATCCAGCACTCTACATCTCCGAACATGCACAATCGTTATATGCTCACAATAAATCATGAGTCCACATATTTCACAGTAATTTGATTAAATTAAATTAAACCACAGTTTATTCGAGATTCTAAATTCATATTTCCGAGTCACGTTGGCAATATATGTAGTAAATTCATCATATTTTTATCTTTCTGATAAGAAATTCAGAGTCAAACATCTAAGTATATGCTTCCAATGAAATTCCTTTACCTACTTCATGAGAGTAATGAACAATGTTATATGTGGTATACAAACATCGGTTTTTAATTCAAATTACTTATATCTAACACAGCGGTAAAGTACTTGATTTATTCTACTAAATATATCCATTAATTCTGTAATTAAATTGCATTTAGAAACGAAAAAAGCTATAACTAAACAAGAAACTGAATTTTGTGCGTATAAAAACTTGAACTCAATGTTCACCTGTCAGTTTTTCCTTTAGGATTGTCTACACAAACGTCGCATTTTTTAAAGTTTCTCTTGAAGCTTTCGAAAAATGAAACTTAGCAGCATAACTACAAAAATGCATGCATGAATTTTTAAAACGCATAGAAAATGTTAAATTGGACAGTATTAATCCTACAGTACTTCCATCAATGTTCGTACTGATTGTCTTCTGTCCAAGTTCAAGTAAAAATTAAGTCTCGTTGTCTTTAAAACGCGCAGGATACAAACTATTTCTATTAAATAAAAAATAACAGATAAATAATTAGCACATTAATACATTGAAATATTTATTTCCTTACAGTGATCGAGCATACTAGTCCTTACATATTTGAGTTATCAACTTTCTTTCAGCACTGACGAAACGCTGTGACTAGTAAGCAAGTGTTCTGGAATAGGAATAGGTCGTGATCGTGACGATTGCTTTTTCTGTAACAAAACTCAAGTTAGTATAATGCATACATTTCAGCAAATAATAAACCAATTGTTTTATGTACCTTTCGCCGAAATGGAAAGCATCCTGATTTTTCCTCAATCGGCTGAGCGTATATTAGCAAATCAGGGGTTGGACTGTCGCTCGTTCCAAAGACATTCAACTCGCGAAAACATCCCGTTTCAATCATTTCATTTTGCCAAGAGATAGACACCGAGCCAGTATTGAATTTCGAGTAGAAATTAGAATCAGACTCATCAATATTCACCCCCTTTACTGTAGAAAACTGTTCAATGTCGAGAACATCTTTGGCGTAAACAGCATGCGGCTGACATATGAAAAAGAATTATTCTCCAATTCAAAAGGTAAAGCACATATTATCATACGTCTGGTACAAACGGTGGCTCTACCATTCCCGCCTCTAATCGCTTCCAATTTAGGCAATTAAAGAATTGATGAAGCTTTACTTCTCGTGCGCCATATCTACCATTTCGACATCCTAATCGATTTTTTACAGATTTCGTTAAAATTTGTTGACACAAAGATTTAGCATCATCGCTGAATTTAAGGGAATACTTTTCTGCATCCTCCTGTCAAAAAAAACCGAGCCAGGACACATGAAGATGCAAAATTTATGAACGATTTAAAAAAAAACATACATATATTGTCTTAACTATACTGCCATCCCTGGTTAAAAATTTCAATTTCGGAAAAATAAACAAGAGAATGTCCAAAAACCACCAAAAATTATTTCGTCCTTTGAAAGATCATGCGCCGTTAAAGTCCGGAAAGATTAAGTCAAGAAGATATTGATAGGAAATTTGAGCTCTACAAAAATGATAGCAATCTAGAGTAATATCAGAATAATTTAACATTTTAAAGTTTCCTTAAACTTATTTGACGCATTTTTTAAACTTTTGCACTGTTTTCATAGATCAACGACGAGATGCGAATGTCAGGCCGATATAAATGAGTAACAATTTTGAAAAATCTGTGGAGTTTGATATTTTCTGCTGAACGCACCAGTTAGTAGTAAGTGGTCAAGAAGCGAGCTATTTGACTCGTGAAATGATTGGATGTGCAAGTAAGTTTAAAAGGTATTAGTAATATTAAATGGCATCCGACAATTTTGTAACTATCTTCATGTTAACGCTTCATCATTAGTTAATTGTTTTCAGTATGTTTAATTTTCGAAAAAGTGTAAACAACTTAATTTGGTTGTGCTCCAAATATGCCAACTTATGTGCCTACAAAGCCCAATATGCGGGAAGCTTTACTTTTATGCTTTTATTTAAAGATAATTGCAGCAGAAGGTCTTCGAATACATAGACTTATAGAGAACAAACTCCATCAATTTTAACTTGTGAATACAAGTTTGCACGGGACAAAAGTGGTGATTTTGACACAAGTAACAAAGAGCATGAGCAAAGGCCAGCAACAAGATACTGAATTGGAGGCGATATTGGACCAATATCCGTGTCAAAATCAAAAGTAACTTGCTAAACCTTTGGGAGTGACACAATAAACCATATAGTTGCGTGTGAACGACAAAGTTATGATCCCGAAAATAGGAAATGGTATTCCATATGAGCTGAAACCTTGAACGTCGAAAGGCGTTTTACTGCATCTGAAATGCTGCTTCAACGGCACAAACAATTTTTTTTTGCATGGTATTGTTACTGTGGATGAAAAATGGATCTTTTATGACAATCCTAAGTGCAGTCTGGCCAACCAGCAAAATCCACTAAAGCCTTGTATTTGGTGGGATCAGAAGGGTTTCGTATATGACGAGCTGTTGAAACCAGGTGAAACTATGATTCACAACCATCAAAAGCAATTGATTAGGGTGTCAGACACGAGGCATTTATTTTTCGTCATGACAATGATGGGCCACATGTTGCGTGACCAGTTAAAAAATATTTGAATAATGTTAGATACGAAGTTTGACCTCACTCGCCACATTCACCAGACATCGCCCCTTCTGAATACTAATTGTTTGAATCGATGCAGCATGTCGTGTCTGGAATACGCTTCACTTTGGTTGAAGAAATCGAAAATTGGATCGATACGTTCTTGGACTCGATAAATGAGCAGTTGCTTTGGAACGGAATCCATGCGTTGTCTAAAAGATTCTAAAAAGTTATCCCTACTGGTGGACAATACTTCGAATAAAATATTGTAGTGTACTAAGGGTACACTTCGATTTGAGACACATACATGAGACATACTACATCATTGATAAGCTTGTCGCTGTATATTAGGTAGTATTTGTTTGATTAAAAATGATTTTAAATCGAAACTTATCAATTGTATACCGAAATATATTACAATATATTGTACCAATTTTTATAAATAAAGCACCTATTTCACAAAAAAAGATCCATGAAACTTACTTGTAAACCCAATCATTATTCATCAATATTCTAGTAAACAAATACGAGGTCCAGATTGTTTATTTAAAAAACAAGATAGATTCTTGCAAGAATTATTATGCTTCCATCTAACCTTTCTCGTACGATTATTTTAAGTTAAATTTTTATTTAAAATTTCTGTAGGCATGTTGTTGCCTCTGCCACTTTGTCTGTTTACTTGGTATGTACCATTTTTACTGTCAATACATGTGTGGTAAAAAACACATTTAAATAATAAACCGTGTCCAACTTAACCTGCATGTCTTTCTGTAAAGTGTCTATGTTAATTAAAATAAAGTACTAATTATGATTATTTTTTATTTTATTTTCTCCATGAAAGGATTTAATCTTCATTGAGATGATTGAAACTTCCAAATCCTAATTATTTAAATAAACATTTTTTTATATTTGAGAAATCAATAGTTATGGAAAATTTAAACTATGGCTCAAAATAATGTGTTCATACAATTACTAACCTTTACTCTACGATCTACCTCTTCACGCTTTACTTTTTCTTTCCTCATACGAAATGGTGCTTGACCCTCAATCATTTCATAAAGTAAACAGCCAAAACTAAACCAGTCAGGAGCAAATGAGTATTTTTCATTATCGATCACTTCTGGAGCCATGTACCCTAACCATAGAAATAAAACACAGGCAATTAATAAGGATTTAACTTTTGGAACTGTATTTCCGTGATATGTATTACCGACGGTCCCAACACGCCCTCTAACCATTTCTCCTTCAGGAATTTCTACAGCCAATCCCAAATCAGATATTCGAACGTGACCATGATCATCAAGCAAAATATTTTCAGGCTTGCAGTCTCTGTAAACGATACCTTGCTGGTGTAAATGTTCCAGGCCACATACAACTTCGGCTGCATAGAACCTTGCTCGTACTAATTCAAATCCAGGCTCGCCTCCCATATTATAAATATGAAACTTCAGATCGCCACCTAAAACATTTACTTTATAATCAATCAAGTTGTCATTTATTAACAATTTTATCTAATGTGTTTAAACAATAACAGCGCGGAAAATGTTTATTAGCATTTATCTAGCAGTAAAACCTAGGTAAACATGCTGAGCTAATATTTCATTTTTACTTTACAAATCTTTATATAGTGGCAGTAGATATGCTACTAAACAAACGAAACATTTTAGAAGCAAAGCTGAAAAGGGATCGCCATTTATAATAGGAGAATATTTATGTGGATACACATTTTACTGTTTCGTAAATCCATCTTGTAGTTGAGAAAATTTAAGTAGTTCCGAAGTAATATAGTGCGTATGGTTCCACAAGCCTAAAATAATTATTGAGTTTAAAAAGACGTAATGTTCTTAATTTTATTGTCCATATGATTTATGAAAGCAAATGCTTATTTATATTTTCCATCATTAATAAACAAAATACAACTTGTCTTGATATCATAGCTAGATATGCATGTAAAATATTTTGAGCATTTCAATGTAACTTAAAAATATTCAGTTGTATCTTGGCTATAGCAAAATGATGCAAACATTGCAGACATGAGTTATTTGGAACTATAAATACATTTTTCGGACGTGTATTTCACATTTCTTGAAAATCATAAAAACTTCAATATGATTAATTTTCCTGTCGTAATAACGATCTAGATAAATTGTGTCATATATAAAACTAAGCTGATTGCTAGTACATACCATTCATTATCGTCAACACCAGACATAAAGCATCTTTGGTTTCATATGCGTACGCCAAATTGACGACAAATCTAGAGTTGATCTTTTCTAATATTTGCTTTTCAGTCAAAACCATTGATTCTCCTTTGCGTTTTTTGATACGTTTCTTTTCGAGCTTTTTGCAAGCATACATTTTTCCAGTCGCGCGAACCTATCGAATTGAAATTTCTAAATCATTTGGTATATTTAATTCTATGAAACTAATGAGCTTACCTGACAAGCACACACCTCACCAAACCCCCCTTTTCCAAGAACGCGATACATTCGGAAGTATTTATAAGTAATAGGTTGTGCTTCAAGCCATTTCCACTGTAAGAATCTAAAAATTCAATCAATAGAGAATACTATTTGAAATATTCATTATATTGTTTCGATATTTGGGTAAAACTAACGATATTTTTTTGCACACGAGATGTACTCAATCGAAGATGAGAACCATAACAGAAAAGAGAGATATATATAGAAGGATCAAGTCAAACAAAAATTTCAGACTGATTTTTTGGCAATCCCCGCGAACTTATCACCTTTCAACACCAAGTGGCTGTTGGTTTTGCGCTCGGATGCGCTTCACTCCTTTCTTTCCTCTGTTTCTACAAACTTCGTGGTAAATCTGTGTTAACGACCTATCGGATATATTTCTTACTATATTTCCAGTAAAAAATACGTCCTGAATCTCCTATACATCTCTATCATCTCTAGCAAAAACATTTTTGACTGAATATACTACGTAAATGTCCAAGCACTTGACGAGTTTAGTGAAACAAATTATAATTTTGTAAAAACTGTTTTTTTGGCTAAAAAAATTTCATTTTTCAAATTTGTTACTACTAATGACTAACTTGTCCAGTGCGCCGGAAATAACACTTGGACACTTTTCATGATTGTTGAGACCAATCCGTTCAGCTTTTAAGTTGAAGTAATTACAAAACAATTGAATCAATCCATAATCCTAACACGAATATCGATTTGCTTGTTTTCAAAAATGGGTTTTATATTTGAGAAATCATTTTAAACCGAAGTTTTGTTATAATTTCTATCAAATTATTAAAATACATTGACGGTTTTTATTTTCAAATTTTAATAAGCGTCGCATATAAAAGTAAGCGTGTAAGAACGAGATTCCTCCTTAACAAAATTATAAAGATGCTTCTTTTTTCAGCAATTCATTTTTAACCTTGTATCCTTTATAAATTAACGCTTTTCTGATATTGGATTATAAAAAGTTATAAAATGACAATAGACATGTGGCAAGCAGGAAGGCAGACAGCTAAAACGGTTTGTTTTCTTGGTGAAGAGCCGTTAACAGGTTTGCTGTGGCTGACGCCTTTTGACGACATGTTTAGTCTCTTTTCTTTTGCGGGTCACACCACTTGTCATCATCGTTCACTTACTAAGTGCGGACTGAGTCCTGGCGCATTGCAACTGTATATGAAGTGATCTCCACATGTTTGTAACATTCAAGTTCATTTGCATTTGTGACCTTTTTATGTTTGGTTGCTATATTGCTTATATTCGGTGATTGAAAAATCAATGGTTTTAAGCAAACAAAAATATTTGGCACATTTGAAAGATTTCTAAATGCGCGGCCGCAGCGAACGTGATAACACCTAACAGGATCTTTTCACAGTCAACATCTTTCTAGCGTCCGTTCGATGTTAATTATATCTAAAGGCATACCATTTATTGAATCTAAACGTTGTACATACAATATATTGCATATATTTTTAGCAGTGTTCAATAACTATTGGAAAATATCGTGCAAGGCGGTCAAGGTGCCCAAGAAACGACACAACTTTTCGAAGTTTTTTCAGGCCTGTGAAATCAAAAGTAAAAGTGTAGCTCGTTTCTTCAGCCATTTCATATCTCGAGACGGCTCAAAATCATTACCGGATAAGATGTGCGACATTTCCGCGACTCCTCTGCTCAAACAGATATATCAATTAAGGGTTTTTTTGATTTTAATTTCTATAGGCGATTATTTCCAAACGAAGTCCAAAATCGGAACATTTTGGAAACGCTCATCGTAGGCAATAAGAAGAAAGACGAAACCGAAAGGGCCAGGAACCCAAAAGTGAACGCAGGATCCGGGAAATACAAAACGCCTTTTCCTTCCGCGGCAGCATCATGATCCCTTGCGACAGATGAATCTGATGATGGTATTAGACCAGTTCTCAACCAAACATCAATGGAACCATAAGATCTCTCAGATTTTTTCTCTCGGCGGCTATCAGCGGCACAAATGAAATGTAAACTTTAAGCTATATATGGGATCATTAAATACTTTAGGTATATGCTGAACGGCAGATTTTTTTTATATTAACAGGCAATAAACCATTCGAGGTTGCGTTGCCACAGCGAGCGGACAATGGGTAATAATAAAAGACTCCTTAATATTTTTTCTGGAAGAACATTTTATTATTTCCTTATTAAAGTAACAATTTACCTATTTTTAATCCATTGACCGTAATCTTCAGACTTACTTTCTGCATTCACTGTCAGAGTTTATTGCAATAAATTACAATATTGCTCTTCACGTTCGCTTTCAAGCAACTTGCGTGTGAGTGTTTCCAAAGGAATTAGTTTGCCTCACAAAATCAATCATGCTGTAAGGTGACAACATTGCCGAGACATTAGTCAACGCATGGATCAGACGATTCGGCGTCCCAGCTCAAATCACAAGCGAACTGAGTCGCCAATTTGAGTAAAATTTTCAAGGAGCACACACGCACTTTAGACACGGATGATCTCCGCACAACCCCATATCACTCGGCATCATAGAATGATGGCATCGCAATATTAAGACTGTCATGCTAAAAAAATTCATGTAATAGTACAAATTTAGTTGGAGCAATTCAGTTGTGCATTCAACTACCAACTAAATTGTTAGTTGTGATACGAATGTTTAACTAAATAGTTTAGAAGTAGTTGATAGTTTCTAATTGTAGTTGGTTTCTGCCCGGTCGCATTAGCGGATCTTAAATTTAGTTGGAACAAAGCAAGCGATATATATCAAAAAAGGCGGAAATCGCTCCACTACAAGCCGAGAAAATGCCTTTTTTATAACTTTTTTTAAATTCGTTGTCAATGCCCGTCACCTTTGACCAGTTGTATTTCATGAACTAATGAACATAATTCAATAAAGCAGCGTATGCAATTTTCACACTTGTGGTGAGCAATGTTTTTGGGCTCGCCTGTTTTGAGTTAGGCCATTGCATCTTTTAGACCGACAATATGCTTTTTATCTTTCGTAGCCCTAGTGACATGCATATTCATTCGTCGTTTTCTACACTTATGCAAACAAAGTAGAACAAAAAATTACCTGTGAAAATACATTGATGCTTCAAATTCTCTAAAAGGCTCGCCAGCTAAAAACGATTTAACGGCGTTCATGCAAGATTCAAACAATTCCTTACTGCCAGCTAAAAAACGCAAAGAATAATAAGAATAAATGCCCAAAATATATGTTCAAACATACTTGTAATTTTCTCTCCAACTTTAGCGATTATTTCATCGTTGAGAACATCTATTACTAAATCATTTTGATTTTCTGTGTCGTTGCCCCGGCTCGCATATTTATTAGCGCTGCTGATATCAACGCAATTATCTCCTATTGCGATATTAGTTACCCCACCTCCTCGATCATCATCACTTTCTCTACCTGTATCCTGGTTTAACTCTTCTTTTTTAGGATTACGAGCCTTATGATAGTTTTCGTTGTTTTCCGCATCGCTCATCAAATACCTATCATTAAGAAACCGTTTATCAATTTCCTTTGCAATAGCGATTCTGTTTTCATCGTACTCGACTTCATATCTGTAAAGAATTGTTTAATAAATGCTCAAAATTGATCAAGCGAGATGGCTACATGGATTTTTACCTGTGCACTTGGTCCAAAAATGCAATATATCTATGGTAAATTGGACGGTTGTTTTCGCAAAAGATACGAAATAATATACGTCCTATTGGTTGCTGATCTACAACGTAGTCGTAACTTAAATCTGAAAATATGGAAACAAAAACTGATCGTTAAAAAAGTGAGTACTCATTAAAAAAATACACTAAAACCAAAAATCCACTTTAATTACGAAATATGTTACAGCTGCTTTGTTTCGAATAAGATTATGCTATCGGTCCTGCAGAAAAAATAAGCAACCTTTAACGAAGAGGTCGTTTCATACTGGGTAAATGGAGCAACATTTACTTGATTGTATCTCTGAAAACTTCAGACAAGTTGGACTCCATTTTTTTGCTGAAGACTCTACAGGAAAAAAAACTAAGTAGCTATTAGAGCAAAAGTTTTGACGTAGAAAATATGGTAGTCTGGAGTTGATTGGAGTTTGTAATATCGCATGGCACGATGGCGAGTTTTTAACTTCCCAATATATGGGAAGTTCTTGGACAGTTTTTTTTCTACGAGCACAACTAACGTAAACAAAGTCGTATCGACTTGGCGTGTCAATCGAAGCATGTTTGCAATCTTAAGAGCTGATTAGTTTTTGGGAATCTTCGGCCAGGAGAAGTTTGCTGTTTTGACCCATTGAAGGTCATTTCTGTAATGAATAATGTTGTCTACTTGTCTGCTACTTAATTGTAACCTCGGAGAACTGTTTACGTTATTTCTTACAAAGCTAAATAAGCACAAAATATAAGTGTCGATACTAAATTGATTGGTTCCGCGAGAATTGTAACTTGATATGTTTTGTTTGGGTACTTGAGATTGGAGCAGAGTTGAAGCAATCTTCGCGACGATTGTGTATTGCACAAGATCAGCAATAATGCTAAGATGAAAACGGATGGCTAAAAAGAAGAGGTATCGATATTTTAGAATGTGGATTCCGACTCTGGTGTGTGGTTAGTATGTAATACTATGACTAATGCTCTATATCTCGCGAACCAAACATAGGATTTGCATTTTTAAGGTGTCAATTAACGTGTATTAAACTATGTATGATCCTATAAAGATTTTTAAAAATTGTTGGAGTCTGCTTTAAATTTAATAAAAAAAGTGCAAAAATTAAGGGTTTTTTCAAAAACAAAATTTGAACCTGATTTGTACAGCACAGTTATCAAGGTTTACAAAATTTATAAACTGTAAGCAGCTGTTGTGACAAAACCAGCAACATCTTTTTTCATGGTTACAATACAAATTAAATTAAAAATCACAAGTCATAATTTAAAAAGGATTCATACAAATGATATTACCTGCTATCTCTTATTCTGAAGACATTGTTGTTAAGTAATCAAAGTTGATTAATACTTGCATAATTTGAGCAGAATTTCAATGATTTTCACAGGACCATGTTTTTATGTTAATTAAATATCTGCTTATTTTGAAATAAAAATATTTCCAATCAAATTTGCATTTGTGGTAATCAACGCTTTGAACGGTAAAATATTTTGTAGTCGATACTTTGCAAGATCATTTGCTTCAAAAGGCTTTCATTAAATAAAAAAATGTAGGTTTTAGTAGTTTTGTTCTTTGGTGTTCGTAAGATTTCAATTCCTGTCTCTCTCTCATCATTTATAATACTATTTATTTTTACATGCAACTAAACCAATTATTGACTAACATATTCAATGTTTTTCAAGACCAACTACAAAATAAGAAATAATTATTAGTTTCATTGATGTAAAATCGTGAAGAAAGACAAATTGAGTGATTATACCGCAGTCATGGAAATTTCGAACACAACTATTCAAAATGGCCATCACACGACATAATCTCTTCAGTCGGCGTACTAACAAAAACTGCATTCATTTTCGCTACCGCCCTTTAATCTTTGAAGCGTCGATATGAAAAAAACAAATAACGTAGAAAAGCTTTTGTAAATCAAAATTAACCGATATTTCGACGTGTTGAGCCAACTGTGACTCGTTTTGTCGAATATGACAGTTTAACTTCAAATTTTACTCTAATTTTATTCCTTTGTCCTTTAAGAACATCTTTTAAACATTAAAGTGATGTATTTATCACCAATAAATACATAACTTCAATTCTATGAAAGGCTATCCTTCCAACATCAAAGTGATGTATTTATCACCAATAAATACATCGCTTCATGAATGTACCGATAGTGCTTATCACCTCGTGATCCTTGCGCTCATGGACATCGCCTTTTGGTTGTGAGTGCCATGTGGAACGATTAGAGATAAGTTATTGAAATACATAAATTAGAATACTTTATTAGGCCATAAGAGTTTGATTTAGTGTTAAGAATTTGTATAAATAGCAAGTAAGCATTGAAGAAAATATAGTCTTTGGAGAACTATCGAGCTAGTTTTACTTGTGCCTTTCTTACTCGGCACAGCTTCTTAGACTATTCCTGAATTGTGCCTATCATTCGGCACTGCAGGTAATGCCTACAATCGGCATGTAAATTTATCTTGGCGAGTGGCATCAAAAATTGTGACGGCCTTTCCTCAATTATAACTTCCCTTTTTTACTTTTCTTTTCCGGATTTCTTCACTATGGAAATCTGTAGTTTCGATGGAAAAGAACTTCTCATCAAAGGACCATTACATGGCGATCTAGAAACCTTACACTTTACTCTAACAGTTGTCTTATGTTAAAATCTATGTAGAAATAATAATATAATTCTAAAACTAATGGAAGGGATATTCCAAAAATGTATAGTCATGCATAAGTTTAAGAATTGCATTGTGACCCTAAGGAATTAGTGATTTGAAAACAAATAAATCGTCACACTTTGCATGGTTCAAATTTATGGGGTTATAAATGTCCCCATTCAATCTCATCATACTGGACCCGCGATAAAGTCGATGACATGCCATTAATTATCTAGAGCGTATAGCGCTGGGAAATGCAACAAGAGTATCGCGTTACGAATCAACTGAATGGGCACGGCGCGCGTGACGTCACGGAATGTATGGAGCATGTGTGAATTGTGCATGCTCGATCTAAATGTATCTTTGTGACTGATGTTCATGTAACGACTTTTTCTTATCGTTTTTATTTTGGTGGATGTGGTCTTAGATCAGAGTGTGCTATAGGTACACTACATTCTTATGGTTTCTTAGTGTTTTACACTAATGAAAGTTAGTGCCATACACTACTGTTAGAAATGTTAGAATTCCGGATTTTGGTTAGCACAGGGAATAGATGAGATCTATAAATTGATTTCATTTCGAAACCAGCACTTAATTTTTATTTAATCGAATGCAGCAAGGTTACTTGAACACTGTGAATTACGAGAAGGATAAGCAGAATCATGTAGAAGAACTTGAATCGTAACAGCAGAAGCATGAACTGGAGATTGGACAGCAAGCGACCAGTGATAACCATGTAAAATCCAGCGACGTGAGATGATGATTTCAAGACTGACGAATCAAATCTCATACAGAAGCTCTGAAAGTAGTATAAAAGCCACTGTCTTAGCGAGATAGTTTAGAAGAAATCATCAGAGTGAAGTTTAAAATGACGTCACAGAAACGATCATGCAGTCTCTGAGGACAGTCTTCTTTGTGCTGCAACAAATTAATTTTCTTGTTAAAAATGAATCTATTTCTCGTGAGATAATTACCATGTGCCGATCACAGAAATTTCCCAAAAACATTTTCTCTAAGGGAGACCAATACAGCAATTCTATCAAATCAAAGATAATGAATATCATTAGACTCAGATCAGGCAACACACAAATCGAATCAGAAAGCTTACTATGAAGCACAGAACAGCAAAAATTATTATAATATCACGAACGGATTTGCACTGATCACAACTCAGAACCAGACTGACTGACTCAACAGAGTCCTGAAAGAGTGATGGCTGGAAGGACAATATGGGAGGGAGAAGAGGCCCAGATAAAAAGAAAGGATAAGATGGAATTTTCCTATAGCTGGAAACAATAAAGTTGTGGAAATTCAAGCATATGAATCGCAGGACTCAGCGAACGCACGTCCGTGTGTCCTAGAAGAATTAAGAGTCGCAATAAAAGTGCATATGTGGCACATCTTTAAGCAGACTGTTGGTTGTAACACAACCTCTACGTCAGAAGAATTGCTTTTTGACTTTTGAAAACCTTGAAATTTCGATCCACTATACAGTAGAATTTTCGATAAACCGATCTGTTTAGAATTTGCCTCATCTTTCACTGGTATTGGTTTGATTCTTTTGTGGTTTTACGACCAATGACACACAAAACCAATATTTGTATACGAGAGTGCAATATTGCACTCACAAGATCAACTTGAAGTGGTGCTTTGCAACTTCAGGTCTTGTTTTTTCAACATTTTCCGGAATTTTGATGTTTAGTGGACATAACTTGACGACTGGTCTCGTGATTGACGATGAACTAGTTTTCACGTCAGCTACACGAGCTATTCCGGCATGTAATTTTACGATTCTGCTCAATGAACATTTGGCTGGCGGATAGTGTTCATCCATGATGAATACTAAAGAACCTTCACTGAGCGGTGGGGTTAATTTCGTCCATTTGCAAATTGCATGTTATCTTTGTAGATATTCTCGTGACCATCTGTCCCAAAAACTCTGCATCATCTGACAAATGTGGTGCCATTGTGATAGCGTAGATGACTGGATTTACAGTAAGCATGGCTCTAGTGGCAAATTCAGCGGTTGACCAATTAAAAATTGACGCTGAACCGCGTCACATCAATATCATTAGGGTCATTAGTCAATGTGATTAGAGACCTTGAATTAAGGATAGCTACGATGATGTGTGTCTTGAATGATGAGGGTTGATAGAGTGGATTGTTAAGGAAGTATATATGGATGTTTTTTGGTTGATGGACCTCCAACACGAAGTAAACCTCAATATCAAAGAAAATAAGCAGCCTGATAATTGATGATTTTGGTAGCTCTTTATTTTCAGGGAAAGTTCTAATCCTTTTGGATAAATGTTGCTGTTGTACTGTCTTGATCCGAAATAGTCGAACAGATTTCTTCTGGTGTTAGTGGATCAGCAGAAGTTTTTAAACTCTTTTTCTTGATGACTCGGATACCACGTGCAGTGGCTCGGAATAGTTGATTTAGAGAGGAATATCTATAGAGCAGTTCCCATTTGACTGTTTCTTGAGAAGTATGAACGACCCTAGGGATTAGTGAGGGTCTTTTTTCTAGATCTTTAGATGATTGATGAAGGTGGAGAAAGATTGGTTCATGATGATGCTGTTAGCAATGGAGAATCTTTCCACTAAAGTGAATGTTCTCGAAGTTATGTACTGGATAGGTCCTTTTAGACATTTAAAGGGTTTCTCGAGGTTCTCTTTTTTTCGATGGTATGTTATGGATTGAAGTTTGCATTCTTATTGATTCGTTTAATTTAACAAGATCAAATTTTGTCTTTAGCTCATTGGAGGCTCACTGCAATCGATTTTTAAATTCGTTGGCGCAGTTGTCCAACTTATACACTATATTTGTTTTGTTGAAGACTATGAAATCTACTAGTCCCAATCTGAATCTTGGGAAAAAGCTAGTATGAGCTTATTGAGTAATCATAGGGTTTCATCCTACTGTACTTAAAGTTTCCTGCTGATGCGGGGTGGAAAATATCTACTTAATATCTAAGAGTTTGGAAATTTCCTACATGTATTTGTAAATTCAGTATCTTGGTCTGATTTTAATATCTTAAAATGACCGTATTTTAATATAAATTTATTAAATAATGTTGACGCAACTGTTTTTGCATCCTTAGTCAAATGTATATATAAATGTTTGATATTCTTAAGGGACCTACTAGATCGACTGTTGTGGTTTCAAACTCGATGTTGGAGTATCTGTTTTAATCTTTTCTTTCGTATTTATTATCTGTTTCTTATTTTTTTATTGTTCACAATCATTAACATATTTCTTCGTTATACTGTTCATATTTTTCCAACAATATCTTTGCTTGAGATTCAGCATTGGCTTTCTGATTCCTAATTTTCTATTTTTTCTATTGTTAACTGATGTTGTATTGCAGTATCTATTATATTTTTGAGGGGTTCTTATATCTTGATACATAATTTCGCTTTGTCGCAACATTCTTAATAGTTTTAAATTCGTTTTTTTGCTTGTATATGTATGTATATCATACTTGTTTGATAGGGCTAGCTCAGGCATATTCATTTCAAGTATTCTATCTAACAAGTTCTCCAAGCTAGATACGTAAATCATATTGGTGTTATCATTCTTCATAGATGCTTTTGATTTAATTTTATATGCATTTACTGGTAGCCTGTTATTAACGGAAACGTGTTTGCCGTTAGATTTATAACTACAGTATACAGTAATAAGAAGTCTTGACATTTTTCGTATCAAATAAATGTGGAATTTTTCTTTAGTAGAGCCTTAAGGCATTTAGTTATATCTGCAAATTTTGCTAATAGTTTCAAAAAGCTACGAATCGACCAACTTCATCGGAATTATTGTGTCGGATAATTTTTTACAATATTTTTTTAGACGTGTGTTTTACCTTCATTAGTTGCCAAATAGTCTAAGTTAATGACTTCCGAATTCAAAAATTTACATTTATCTACATTTATTTTAAGATTGTATTTACGAAATCGTTCTAAAACTTTGATCAAATTTCAGTTATAATGATTGATACTACATCCAAAAATAAAAATATCGACATGAAGAAATGCTTCTGCATTTAAACCTGTCAAAGCCATGGTAAGCATTCTTTGGAAAATATTTGAATAAATGTTTAGTCCGAAAGGTACAGGTTAGAATTGAAAGTAACCATTTCCGGACGGCAAAATTGTAAGAGGTTTTGAAACCTTTTCTAGTCCGATTTCTTGGAATGAGCTAGAGTAGCTATTTCTCTACTCTTGGCTCTTCCTAGCATATCAAGAACGTCTTCAAATCTCGTAAGTGGAAATTGTAGTTGACAACTTTTCTGTCCAAACGACGAAAGTCTACTACAAATCGTCATTGCTTTTTGCCATCAAAATTTACCTTTGATACTATTAACAGAGGTGGATTATACTGACTTATAGATGGTTTGATAATGTCATTTTGCTCTAAATCTCTCTCCTTAAGTTGAGAATGAAGTAATTTGTAATTTTTTATATATACCAGAGTGTTATCCGAAAGTTCAATTCTTTGTTTGTAAAAAATATTGAAACTTAGTTTTTCGCTTTGTAAATGAAAAGTATCTTGATAATTTTTGATTATTCCCATCCCTACTATCTGATTTAAAATCTTTGATGAATTTTTCCAAATATTCTTTATCGAGTTTCCCTTTATATTGGTTGTTTTTCAATATAGTGTAATTTCTTAGGGGTTCGGTTTCCATTTGGAATTTATTAAGTTTTACCGCTTTATCGTTGGTGTTCAAAAGTTTTATATGGCATATACCTTTAGCTGGTATGATCTTGTACTCTTTGCTTAGTACAAGATTGTCTTTTCACATTAATTCGTTTGGTAATATCATTTCGAATCTGGCGGAAATATTAATTCGAAATACGTTTATGGGTTTTGTGCTCATTCCAATCGCTTTTTATGTTGACAACGAAGAGATAATCATCTTTCCGTTGTCAACATAAAAAGCGATCGTATGGGTCTCGTAATAAATTTTACAGTGTTATCTCGAATGTTTCTGCCAATAATGCCGTCAGTGATTATAGGAAATGTTTCATGATAAATGTTATGCGTTAAGGAAGTGCTTATCTTACATACAGAAATATCAACTAATGTATCTATCAGGGAAGTCAGATTTTTACTGCGTAAAGCAGCATGCGCAATCTATTACTGCAAAAGAGCTATTGGAAAACGGTGGGGACTGAAGCCCAAAATTGTATCATGGCTCTATATCAACAAGGTCCGAAGGATTGCAGCTATTGCAATCATCGGAACTCTGAGCATTACTCCGACAAAGACATTGTTTATGCTATTAAATTGGCTCCCGACTGAGCTCCTTACGAGACAGAAGATCAAGTGCTCTGCGATTCGGTTAAAAGCTCTACATCTCTGGCTGAGGAAAATACTGGCCACTTCACCATCACCATACTACAGAGGGATGGACCAACACGCCAGGGAAAGTAGACCTCACTTCTCCGATTCCCTGCTTCCAGCATGTTTTCAAGTCAATCATCCCGCGTAGAGATGACTGGGCCATAGAAAGAAGTCAGATACATAAATTGGCAGACATTTACACTGATGGATCAAAAATGGATGGAAAAGTTGCTTGTGGTGTTTTCTCAGAACAGCTAGGCTTGAAAATATTTTTCCGGCTTGCAGGCCACTGCAGTGTTTTTCAGACAGAGGTCATTGCAATTTACAAGGCAGTAGACTCGTTGGGAAACCAGAAAATTTCTAGAAGAAATCTAAACATTTTCTCTGACAGTCAAGCTGCTATCCAATCATTATCCAACGTGTACACCTCATCGAAAATTGTAATAGAATGTCGCACACAACTGAACGTGATGTCGTTCCACTGTAAAGTGATCCTGCACTGGGTACCGAGAAATTACGAAGCATATGCCCTAGCGAGAGTTGGTACAGACCTACAGGATTATACACTAAAAACCCCAAGTTGGCCAACCTTTAGTCTCCATTAAGCTAGAATTCAAGCAGCATTACTTGAACTAGAGCTTGGCTACTGGAAGAAACCTGTAGGACAACCAGTCGAATTTGTCACGCACTGAAACCCAAACGCACCAAGCAGCTCCTAAACTCGAGCCGTGAAATCTTAAGTTTCATCATATCCGTACTGAAGGGGCATTGTCTGATTGGCTGACATGCAGAAAGTTTGGACGTTCCTTTCAACGATTTCTGCCGAAGCTGCAGATCGAATGAAAAGGAAGAAACGATCCAACATATTATGGACGATAACCCAGCACCACAGTATATGGAGACCCAGTAGATAAACCTTCATATATTGGCTTTTCATGGACAAGCGTTCCATACAATCCGTGGTACCACGAACGAAACGCACGTGGTTTTTCATATGATTTTTGTCATTCGTCATATGGCGGGGAGATTTACGCGCCACGGATATTATTTTCGTTTTTCGTGTGAGAAACTACGTGGGTCTCCGAATTCAATGATGAAACGTAGGAAAAATAGTTGTAATGGAGATATCAACCATTTAAAAAAATCGGCGAAAGTGCCTTAGCACGGAAAATTGGCATACATATATATATATAAATATATAAATATATATATATATATGTGTGTGTGTGTGTGTGTGTGTGCAAAATAATAGCAGTGCCGGTAAATTTAATTAAATTTTCCAAAAACAACTAGTTTCGTTGTAAGGAACAATATAAAATATATTTATATATGTGGCAATATAAATATAGCAAAGAAAACAAAATGTTTTAAGGTGCCCTTTGCCCCAAATTTCATAATTTTGATATACATATTTGAAATGAGCTGTGCAAAAAATAGCAGTTTTTCAACTTATAACTAATAATGATGCAAAAACAAATATTTCAATGAGGGAAAATAGCAATATTAAATTTCTAAATTAATAGTTTATTGTATAGCCGTTGTTGGCTATTACTTTAACACATCGACGTGTCATTGACGCTACCAAAATTTGACGTCGTTTCGTAATAATAGAATTTCATGCAAACTCCACAACCCGCCAAAAATCATTCACTGTTTTCGGCTTTGCTTGAAAAACAGCCTGCTTAACATCAGTCCATAAGTTTTCTATGGGGTTGAGGTCGGGAGATTGAGCTGGCCCATCCATAATTTCTATCCTATTGGTCGAAAACCAAGTCTTGGCTAAACGACTGGTGTGCTTAGGATCGTTATCTTGCAAAAGGTGTCCATCGTGGGTTTGATCCCTAAAATGAAAACGAGCCCCAAACATTGATTTTTGCCCCTCCATGCTTAACTGTCTTCGTGGTATACCGTGGATCATGAGAAACATTTGGCGGACTTCTTATGTTAAATTGTATACATGTTAAGCTTTATTTTACAGTTTAAAAAATCAAAATTAAAATGGTCGAAGTAATTGAAAAAAATATTTTAAATATTCACTTCCGGTTTAAAACTAGAAAAACAAATCAAATTCGGAATCTCATTTGAAAATCAAAAAGAACAGTAAGTTTTTTATACAAAACAATACATTTATTATTTAATTATAATTTACTTCAATATGAAAATAAAATTTCAAAAAACCCCTGCGGTGAAAATTTGAATTCTTTAGAATCCCATATCTTAACAACTAAACATCAAAAAACAAAAATATTATGTATACACATTCATATACCCTAGAAGTACAAATGTGCCCAATATGAACGAATTTCAGAACCTCACTTTTTTTCGTTGTCGGTTTCACGTGAAATGCCCCTTATGTATTGTTTCCTTCCCGGACAGCAAAATAATACAACTTTTGATTCATCAGTCTAAAGGATATTTCTCCATTTGGAAGCAGGCCAGTCCTTATGGTCTCGTGCAAATTTTACCCTGTCTCGAACGTGTCTTTCTTTTAGTAATGTTGTTTTCCTCGGAATTTTACATTTTAATTTGGAGTTAATAAGGGTTCTTCTGATTGTACAAGTGTTGACATCCAACTTGAGCTCCTGTTTTATACTCGTTGATGTCAAAAAAGGGTCTTTTCGTACAAGCCGTACAACGTCTTTGGCATCTCGCGCAGAGTTACCAGGTTTTTTTCACTCTTCGCCCCAAAAAACTTCAATAAAAACCCCCAAACCGGACGAAATTCTTTTAAAAAAAAACCAAATAATTTGAAAACAATCTTTTTTACATAGTTCATACAAAAAACATTAATAATTAGCAAAAATATATTGTCAAATAACTATATGTAACAAGTAAATTTTCATCTGTATTTCATAGTGAGTTAAAGTCAAAATAGAACGAATAAACTTTCGAGACTTAAAATTAACACAAGTAGTGGCATAATGAAATTAAAGAAAAACTTTTAATATATTTTTGGAGTTTCATGTGTAATTTATTGAAATATGTAAAATTAAATGATATTCTTAAATTGTAGATGGGTTGAAACAAATAAATTTATTTTAAATTTAAAGATAAAATGGAAAACGCACTAACATGATTTGCGTTGCCTTAACGAACTAGAGCTGACTTCCTTTTTATAATTTGAAGGGTGTGGAAAATCATCAGAAAGTGTTTCTTCATCATTTGTTGAGCATAATCTATGTTTAAAACATTACGGCAATATGACAACAAGAGGAACTCAAACTTCAATTGAATTAAAAAAAGCCATAATTTGGCAATCTGAAATCGGTAAGATTGTGCATAAAATCGCTGAAATAGTTGTTAGCTCCCAAAACAGTATTGAACAAAATAAAACGTTATAATAGCATAACTGACACTGAAAGTAATAAAAAATATAAAAAAATATAAATAATAAATTAAATTTGGTGGAAGCTCCTTGCTAGTGTGGAGTTTTATCTCAGCCATGGTATCAATGAGAATTTGCTGGATATGCCAATACTTGAAGTCTTCGAATGGCACAATAAAAATTATTTTAAGTGTGCAATAAGTGAATCAGATTTCACAAATTACATTTTGCAAACAATTGATTAATTTGATGAAACCCCAATTTCACCCCCAAAATAAAAATATAATTAACTGACCCCAATTTCTCCCCAAAGGTATGTAAAATACCCCAAAATGGGGATGAAAACCCCCAACTTGGCAACCCTGATCTCGCAGGCTGAGTTTCTTTTTTCTTCCACGAGTTTCAGGCTTTTTCACCCACTTTTTTCGCATTCGAGACCATTTTACTAGAGCAGCTAAGTGTTTTTTCAATAAATTTGTAGGTTTTGCCTTCCAAAAGCATTTTTCGATTAACTCTCTCTTTTCGCCACTGCAATGTTTTGATCGGCCCATCATTCCTGAATGGTATATTTTATACTAAAAATATCAAAAGTTTTGAAAGCTGTCAACCTTCTTCGCCCTCATCGTATCCTAACTGCAAAATTGAAACAATTTTTTTCTCCCGAAAACGAGTTTAATTTGCCTCCGCTGCTATTATTTTGCACATTCAAATTACATCTTGTCTCCGAAAATTAGGTGATTCCCCCGATCTTTGCTGACGTTTCAACAAAACGGTTATGTAAAACATCTGGCAAATTATTTTCATCGATCATAAGCAAATGACTCTGGTATGCGATCAAGTGTGCACTGCTATTATTTTGCACACATACTATATATATTATACACTACTTGTTTTTTTCACTTGCCTTGTTCCAACCTCATTTTAGGTTCGCCAATACCACATTAATATTTTTCTTCAATGTTGGGCACAAACCAACTACAATTAGCACCAATCAACTACATCTAAATTATTTAGTTGAAGATTTCTCTCGAGTGGAAAATCGCATAGTTGAACACGCATAACACTGCCTTCCTCTAATATGGTTCTGGATTAACAATTTTCAAAAAGTCCGCCAAAATTCTTCATCCTCTGTAAGCAGTACGAAAAATGCTGACATTTTCGGGAGTATTCTGCAGATGCTTCGGGTAAAATTTGCTCCCGAAGGTCGAGTTTGCCTACTGCCTATTCTATATACTCTATACAGCACTATTCAGTAAACGCATGCATGCCCTTCCTGTATAGCCTCACAGAAGTAGCTAATTTAAATATTAGCTGCATAGCCAGCTTGATACGAGAATCTAAATGGTTCTCATCATCCCGCAGCTAGCTTCTAGCACCGTCTAAATCTTCTGTGGTATCACAATGGGCCTATCATGGCCTAAGTGAGTAATTTTTTTGATAGAGGGCTGCCACTACAACCAACCAACCAAGCTTCATTGGCGTTTATTGTAATTATAAACCGCAAAAAATAATATGAAAGGTAAAGTTAACTACACCGCTGCCTGGCTGTACTTTTCCAATATGGCTTTGTTCAATGATGAATACTTCAGTATTTTTGCAATTTAATGTAATCATTTCAGTTGCACGAATCTTTGTTTTACTACACCAGAGCTGATGGCGACGATCCTGTGCTAATTCGCCTTCTCCTTGCACAGCTTTACCTTTTTGACTTCTCTACTTTTCCTAATAAATTATCTGAGCGTATAGCACTGAGCAATAATAATAATAATAATGTTTATTGCCAAATAGATTTTACAAAAAAAGTAAGAATAGAATTATAAGGATTCTTATAGTTATAATTATTTACATTCATCTTACTGACTAAGCTATATGTATTGATATATTTGGCTATCCCACTGAAAGCGATGCTCGAGTTGAGGATAGATTTTTTGACAGTCTATTTATACATAATTAAAGTGTTTACAGTGTAAAGTGAATTTGAATCGTGCTGCTGAATCCGTACATTTTATAACAATATTTGATATTTTTTTATATTTTTGTTTATTTTCTAGCTTCACTGTCAATATCATTCTCCAGTAGATAAATTTTTACTGCTTTTTTGAAAGCTACAAAATAAGTAAGTTTAAATATGTCAGCTGGCAAATTGTTGAAGAGTCTAGGGCCTACATAATAGGCATGATTAGATGCAATAGTGGTAAAGCAACGAGGTGAAGTGCTCCCCGTATATGTCTGCGCGTTATATGACGTGTTTCATTACCAGATGGGAAAATATTTCTATGTGTAAACACCAGTGACGTGCAGTGAAAATTCCTCATAGTCAAGCAGAATTTTGTCTTAAAGCCCATTTACAATACACGTTAATGGACTGGATAGTAAAGTGATAACAGCCTCAAAAACATTCATTGCAAGTGGCCTTAAGGGGTCTACCCTCTTATTGCATTTTTGGAAAGTATATATATACAGAAGTATCATATTAAAATTTCATAAAGATCGGATCACTCTAGCTGTATTTTTAGTCGACTTTCACTTTGTCACTCTAGCGCGCTCATCTGCTCCGCACTCAACGGTAACGCCCATCTGGCTCTGCTTGCGTAGAGTAGCTGTTGTATTCTATTATATAATATTATCCCTACTTAAATCTGTTGATTTCGGCCTTTTTTCTTGGAATTGAATATTTACGAGTCAATAGTGAATGCCAGTTGGCTACTAAAACCGGTTTTTCAACGCTCTTTCTCATTAGTCGAGTTGAAAATTTTGATGTAACAACATCTGTGCTCGTGACTTCTACAATGGAAAGGAAAAACAAACGACAAACAGAGCCATGGAGACGACCAAGTACGATCTCAAAACCGAGGAAAAAGGTTTTTCGCGGAGTACAAGTACAAAATCTTGAGTCAAATACAAGTTATGCCAGTACATCGGCGGAGAAGCTGCAAAAATCTGAAGATACGAGTTTTGATGTAAAAGTCGATCAAACGTCTGAATATAGTTTTATTAATTTTTTCTTAGTTTTTTCAACGTTACAACAGTTTGTAAAGTGTAAAGTCTGTGATAAAGATGTATCTTTCTCAAAGTATGGGCAACGTGGTTTCGGTTTAAAGATTTGTGTTTCGTGTGAGTGTGGAGAAAAGTATATTAATTCGTGTCCGTTAAATGCAACTGGATTTGAGATCAATCGCCGTTTAGTATATGTTATGCGTTTGATTGCTGTTGGTTTCAGTGGTATTAACGTTTTTAGTGGTCTTATGGGACTCGGAGTTGGATTATCGTCCTGTTTATTATAAAATTATCGATTCGATTAGCATCGCTGTGAAAAGTGTGTTCGATATAGCAATGCTCAAGGCTGTAAAAGAAGAAAAACTCTTGAACGCTGAGCATGGAGAACCGGACGATATTTTGACCGTTTCAGGTGATGGTTCCTGGCAAAAACGAGGGCATGCTTCTCTAATTGGCATAGTCGTTCTCGTATATAAGCACTGTAAAAAAGTTGCAAATGCAGTTATTAAATGTAGCCACTGCAAAGCGTGTTAACAAATGAATGCAAAATTGAGCACGGTCGAGTTAGATGCGTGGTATGAGGAGCATAAAGAACAGTGTAGTGCTAATCACTCAGGAAGTGCTGGAAAAATGGAGGTTGACGGCATATGTGAAATGTTTTTGGAATCTCTCGAAAAATTCAAAGTGCGTTATGGCTATTACATACATAGACGGTGATACTAAGACATTCAAAATTCTGTTCGATACAGCCCCGTATGGTAGTGACTTTGTTGTGAAAAAATTGGAGTGCGTTTTACATGTTGCGAAGAGAATTTTTAAGCGGGCTAGTGAAGCTAAAAAAGCTCTAACACAGGCAAGAAAAGCTGCCAAAAAAAACGAGAAAAATGAAGAAAAAAAATGGACCTAAAAAAGTTGTAGTGAAGAAAAAAAAGCCGTCGTAAAAAAGCTCCTGTTAAAAAAAACTCAAGATTAACGATCAAGCTAACGAAAGAGCTCTCGACTAATTATGGTTTGGCAATTAGAAGACCCGCCGATTCTGTTGAAGAGATGCGGAAAGAGATCTGGGCCGGATATTATCATAAGATATCAACTGATAATAATCCACAGCATTCATACTGCTCCGATTCGTGGTGCAAATACTTGAAAGCTGTAAAGTATGGTACTGTTGATCAATTCGAACATCCTCCTGCTCTTGCTGAAGATGTTCAAGAAATCCTAAAGCCAATATATGAAGATATGACGAAGACAGAATTACTTGAAAGATGCCTAGGTGGAAACACACAGAACAACGAGTCATTCAATAACTGTGTTTGGTCAATGACTCCTAAACACATCTTCAGCGGCAAAAAAATTGTTGAGATCTCTTGCCGAACAGCTGCCTGCATATACAATGAAGGTTTTTCACCAGTTTTGAAGATTTTGGAGGTAATAGGTGTCACAATCGGACCGACTGCTGTACACTTCACCGCTGAACGCGACAGAGATCGCATAAGAGTTGCAAAAGGTCGCAGCACCGATGCGTCTAAGGAAGCCAGAACAAATCGTAGGAAAGCAATTTTGGATGAAAACGTTCATTTTGAGGAATCAGAAGGCATATTGTATGGCGCAGGCATCGCTGATTAGGCATAGGTAAGGATTTTTTACGATTTTTCATTAAAAAAACTTTAATCGCGTTTTTCTCAAAACAAGGTTTGTCAACGGCGCGTTGATCGAATCTCGGGAACTATTGAACCGATCCTTACCAAATTTTTACCAGACATTCTTTACGATTATAGCTATCGCGTGAATTGGGGGTTTTTCGAAAATTTGTTTTTAAGTATTTTTTTTTACTCCAAAATGGTGAAAAAAACGTTTTTTTTGGGTTTTTTTGGAAAAATGTCCGCCATTTTGTCAAATTTTCAAAAATCAAAAATCGCCCAATTCACGCGATAGCTTTTAACATACTGAGTCTAAAACTATTTGATTTTTTTGTTTCAGACCATTCATCACGGAGATCTCATCAACGGCGCACAACCCTCTTTTTTTTGGACCTTTCTTCATGTAGAATTTTCATTAATAAAAACATAAAAAAGTGAATAAAAATTTTTTTTTATATATTTCGAGACTATATTTATTGAGTTTAATACTTCCTATATCAATATTTATAATATAAACAACAACAAAAATTATTGGAAAAAAACCTGTTTTTTGACGTTCTAACGAGAGTAGACCCCTTAAGCCTTATAGAAGAAACCAGCATAATAACTATGTATAACATAGACGAAGAATAAAATACAAATAAACTAGAAACTCAAGCGGACTCTTTGAGAAATGTAAATAAATAAAATCTTTCATTCAATGAATAAATAAATACGTTTCTGAAAGTAACTTTTTTCGTTTTTTTATTTGTATTCTAAGTCTATGCGCCTCTCTTTGCGTAAAAATTCTTTTATTACGTTTTCAAAAAAATTGTTTTCTCTTCGCATTTGTATCAAAAGATCCTTTTCGACTGCAATCAAAGCAAGATCCGAAAGTCGTTCCTGGGACTGGCGATTTTTTAAAAATGTATGAACTCGTTTTAAAGTCAAAAATGACCTTTCTGCAGTTGCTACTGTTACTGGTATTGTTGTTAATAATTTTGCTAGTATGCATACTTGCTTGAAACCGTTTGCGACATAAGTTCGGCTTTGAAAATAATCGATAATTTTACTAGCATTCGCTATTTTAAACTCATCTGACGAATAAATATCTTTAAGCTGGTTTTTCAATTGTATCTCATCAAAAAATTCTCCATGGTATTCTAGGAGTGAATCCAAACGAGTCTCCGGAAAATTTAATTTAAACTTAGGAAAGTAGTTCGGTTCAAGCAATTCCAGAAATAAAAACTGTTTGAATGAATAAAACCGATCGCGGATTTGCCCAAGCACAATATCTAAAATTGCACGAAATATTCTTCGTTGATTTTGTAATGGGTCTAATAAATTTCTACTTTTTTTCGTGGTGGCTGATAATCTACTGTAAAAGCTGCATAAAAGTGTTCAAATTTAAGAGAAAAGTCATTTTCAAGCCAATTTTCAAATTCTATTATTTTTTGACTAGCATAAGATATATTCACTACTTTGCTTTGAATAATATTAAATAAAACGTCTGTTCTTGAAAATATTTCGGAGAAAATTACAAGGTATAATTGAAAATCTGATTCAGTAAATTTTACCGCGTAGATATCAGAAAATGTCAAAGAATCGCCATCCCAGTGGTCTGAGTCGTTTAAAATTGTTTCAAAAACTGTTGCTATTTCATCTTTGTATTCATGAATAACGTTAATTATTCGCGAATGGTAATGCCACCGGGTCTTAGAAACTGAAGGCGAACGGCGTTTGACTATATTTGCAAATAAATTAGATCTTTTTGTAGATGCATTGAAAAATGTAGCGATTTTATTAATATGGACAAAAAATACTTTAATTTCCGGAATCAATTCAACTGCTTTGGACAATACCAGATTTAGGGAGTGTGCATAGCATGGAACGAAAATAGCTGATTTGTGTGTCTCCCGAAGCAAGGTTTGAACCCCGCGAATATGAGAGCTCATTACAGCAGCACCATCGTAACATTGAGCAATTAATTTATTACCGATATTAAATTTTTGAATATTTTCCAAAATACAATATGTTAGCACTAAAGCTGTACGACTTGCACTAACATCTACGAAACCAACAAATCTTTCCTCAATCCCGTTTACTGTCATACATCTGAAAATTATTGTTAGTTGCTCACGTCCACTTACGTCAGGTGTTTCGTCTACCATGACAGCAATAAAATGAGCTTCCCTTATTTCTGCTTCAATTTTGTCTTTAACTACGTTAGCTACCGCGGAAATAAGATCATTTTGGATTCTATTCGACAAACCCGAAAACGTTGCATTGGTACTAAGAGATTCAATATGCGATTCAATTAATGGATCATATAAGCTTAAGAAATTCACCGTTTCAATAAAATTTCCCCGATTATTTGATGTAGATTCTTCATTATTGCCTCTAAAGGGAAGCTCATGTTTGGCCAAAAATAATACCGTATCAATCAAACGTTTTAAAATGCTACGATTTCTCTCGACTTTTTCGTTATGTAAATGATTAGAAGATGCAACTTGATTGTTAAGTAAAAATTCTATACGCTGCGATCCAAAAGTATCTAGCTTAATCAATGATTGCAGATGTTTTTCCGTACAAGAATGCTTTGCAGCTGATCCGGTAAAATTATTGAGATCGCTAAATCCGGTACTGTTCCAAACAGATTTTTCATTCGCAAAAAGAAGACACGACCAACAAAACAATTTATTTATTTTACAACTTCCCGTTAGCCTCATATATTTTTCAAAGTAATCTAAATGGAATTTCCGGGTGACGTTTTTCGTTTTCGATTCTAAATTTAAGCTAGGCTTTGGCCTGTCGGATTGAACGATTTCTTGTTTTTTCACGAAAGAAAGAGTCGAAAATCCCAATTTTAATAAAAAATACGCAGCACAGCAATCTTTCGGCATAATGCAAAGAGAAAACTTACCAACGTTTCAAATAAGTATCACGCGTATTCACTAATTTATTTTCTCGAACGTAAAAGCTTTTTAACCTATACTGCTTTCTTCCTGAATTGATAATATCAAAAATGTCATTCAGAGCAGAAAAACAACAACAATATTTCAAATTAACGAAAATTGTGTCGTTAAAAATCAATCATGGCCAGCTCCATTTTTATTTTTTCATAATATGGTGGGTGTAGTAACATATTATTTGCGGCCAAGCAACAATCAGCAAGCAGCCCAAGCTCTGCTTGACTTACCCCATACAAATCGCATCTAAACAACAACAAAAAAACTTTTACGAATGTACGGAGCGATTCCAAGGTACATGTGGCATGGAATTCAAATGTTGACGCAACAAAAAATGTATATGCATATGGATGAATACGGAAAAGCTTGATCGTGCTTTCGTTGAAAAATAAAAGCCCATAATTGATGTACGTGAAATGATAGGATATCAAAGAACTAAACCTAAATCTGAATATATGATCGTTTTCTCGATTTTAATTACATTATTCATTGCTTAAAGGAAAATTATACTGTTTTGTGCTTATGTTACAATTTGGTCAGTCAAGCAGTTTGGAATTGCTTACTATGAGTGCACGTCACTGGTAAACACAAACTTTAAAATTTAAAATTTGTAAATGCTCGGTATTGTAAAAACATTGAAATCTGTATAGAGCTGTGAAGGATATCGTATTGGTCTTTTTAGGCATATTTTTATTATTATTTTATATAGTGATACGAGTGAATGTAAATAACTCGAAGTTATACCACCCCACCCTATGATACCATACCCAATAATCGATTGTGTCAGCGCTACAAAAATCATCCTCAAATAATGTACAGATATCATAGACCGTAGCTCCACAAATTTGTAAATAATCTTCCTCAAACGAGAGCAAAGATAAGAAATATGTTGCGCCCATCGTAAATGTCGATCAATTACTATCCCGAGGTATTTTGTACTATTTGCAAATGTCAAAGGAGTACATTTGCAGTTTGAAGATGAACAGGAACCTTTATGCATGATTACCTGAAAAGACTCATGAGGATTACCAACTACAGTCACAGAGAATGGTATCACTACGATTTGCTGGTATCAATAGACACTAAATTGGACCTTAGCCAGGCTGATATACAATTCATTCCTCTATTCGTTTTTTCAAAAGTTTCTCCCCAACTTATTTCCGAAAATAGTGCCACTGTATCGTCAGCGAAGGCATTAATAGAACAATTAGCTGTGTTTAATTTCAATAAATCATTGATATATATTAGGAATAGTATGGGCCCTAAAACTGTTCCTTGTGGGACACCAACATCAACTGGTAATATCTTGCTGATGTAGTTGTCTATACGCCCTGCTTGTGTTCTCTTCTTCAAGAAGTTCTTAAAAAGTAGAAGTGTTACGCCTCTTATTCCAACTTTTTCCTTTTTCTGAGCAGATTTTCATGTTCAACTGTATCAAAGGCTTTTTTAAAATCAAGGAATACTCCTAAACATTTCTGACCTTTATCTAAAATAGATATAATTTGCTTAGTTACCTCGAAAATTGCATCCTCCGTGCCACGAAAATTTCGAAAACCATATTGGTTATTAGAAATAATGCTGTTTTCTTCTAAGTATTTTACTAGTCTTACTTTAATGGCTTTTTCATAGATTTTTGAAATACATGAGAGAAAAGATATAGGGCGGTAATTATTCATGTCCGTTTTGTCACCATTTTTATATAATGGTATGATCAGTGATTGCTTCATCAATAATGGGAAGTAACCTTGACTAAATGACAGATTGATCACATATTCCATTATCTTTGATAAGGTGGCTGCGTTATCTTTTATACAGTTTGAAGGAATTTCATCTATTCCAGGAGCTACATTTGATTGGGTTTGTAAAATGAGTTGAAATACTTCCCCATGTGATACTGGATTTAAAAAAAAAGAATTCTATGAATTGCATTGAGGAGTTTCCGATGTCTCAGTAAAGTTTGAATTATTGACTACTTTCAAACTGTTTATTATGCTTTGTCCTATGTTTGCAAAATGTTTATTAAACTCATCAGCAATATAACACTTCTTGTCGTTAGAAACTATTTTTCCGCATGTAGAAACTATACTACTATTAAAATCCACTCTTTTCACCACTGAATCTGTTGCTTCATTGATCGTGCTCCATATTTTTTTCATATCGATACCACATCTTTCAAATTTACCGCTAAAGTAGTTATCTTTAGCAGCACGAATCTGTGTCTTAAGAAGGTTCCTATAATTTTTAGATAGATCTGTATTAAATGGTTGTTTTCGAGTTTTAAGGGCTAACTTATCTCTCTTTCTTATTGCATCCAACAATTATCTAGTCATCCAAGGCTTAAGTTTCTTACGCTTACTACTAACTTTGTTTTCTTTGGCAAGGCAACTGTTATAAATTTTTTTGAGTTTAAGATAAAAACTTTCAAAAGCTTTTTCTGCATTTCCTTCTGCATAAGCTTCACTCCATGACTCGGAATCCAATTTTTGTTTGGAAATAAATTTGTTTAATATATTTCTGCTAGCACTGTCATTAATATTTTGTTTATTATTTTGATTAGTTTGGGAATTTTCTAAAAATACTACATTACCTAGAATAGCAAAATGATCAGTAATAAACGTTTTAAAAATTGCTGAGTTAAAAATACACTGCTTGTCACCTTTAAAAAACATGTGATCTACACAGGATTCTCGCGTACTACATTGGCGGGTACATCCGTACAAATGGTTCACAAAGCCGTATTCATGCAACATACCCAGATACATATGTCCCATCTGGTCCAAATTGAGTTCCATTATATCTACATTCGTATCACCCACCAGAACATGATTCCGAAATCGTTTATTGGTTTCTAAGAACGCCTCAAGATTATTGATAAAGTTGTCAACATTAGTGTCATTAGGAGAACGATATAAACAGGTGAGCAATATTTCAAAATTATGGAAATGTATTAACAAATTAAGGGAGTTTACATATTCTGTATCGAAATCTATATCTGCATTTAGAATAGTATAATTACTAATGGTTTTTCTTAAGTACACTACTATTCCATTGCACTTATTATATTTATTTAACTTGACGATCTTTGTGAAACCGGATATGTTAAAACTGAAAGTCATGCGCTAACCAAGTTTCTGTTAGCACGATGGCATCAAAGTCAATCTTCATATACGATATCAATACATTTAACTCATCAAAGTTTTTTGCAATGCTTCTAATATTTACATGGAGGATCTTAAAGTTTATGGAATTATTACTTTTGTAAAATTTGTTACACTCCTCTATCTTATCAAATATAAAACTTGATATAACACTACAACTAAGGTTATCTAAAAAGCTACTAATGTTCATCAGAAATCATAAGTATTGATTTTACTCTACTTGTTAAATGATAATTAGCTAGTTAAGGAGTTTGCATTCAAGTCAGTTTCAACGCAGATTTTATAAATTTTTGTATTTTCTGGTTTTCTTATAAGTAAATCAGCTTCCTTCATCCATACGAATTTATAATTGTGTTCCTTTGCATATTGTTTTGTTATGAAAAGAAGCTTTTTGTATGCTCTACTCAAATTAGCATTCACGTAGATGTTACTATTTGAAAAGCTTGAATGCAAATTACTTGCCACTAAACGGGTTTTATTTTGCTTCGAACATGATAATCATCTGTCGCGCTCCACAGTGCAGTTGAACTTGACAATTATAGACCGCGAATTGTCTGAGCGATGTTTTCTCTGTTGCCTATTTGTACTTCTCGACGTTGCTTGTCCATTAGCTTCTATCAAATCTGCTACTTTACTCATAATTTCGTTGAAGTTTTCATTTTGTGTTTCAGGGACTCCAACAATTTCGATCTCAGACGATAAGTATTGTTGCTCAAATTTGTTCACATGTATTGAGAGGCCGTTTACTTGTTGTTTCAATAGCTGATTTTCCTGTGACAACTTGTCACAGACCCATTTTCTCGTTGTACGAGTTCACTTGAACATGAAAATCGTCTAATTTGCTACAGCAGTAATCCAGGGATTTTCGATATTCAATCAATTCACCTTTAAACATTGCTTTTAGATCAGCCATTTGAGTTTGTATGCTCGATTTAATGCTTTCGACGCTCTGCAGTATATCTTCAACTTTTGGGTCATTGTTTATTTTCAATACACTATCTTGGCTGGCGCGGCATTCTACACATTGCCAGTTTTTTTCTATCTTTTGGTAGTTTTCGAAATGTGGTCTCGACAAAGCCGACACAATGAAAATGAAATGCTCGAACACATTTGGCGCATTCGATGCATTCGGTTTTTTCGAGAATGGTTTTACAGCAGTGTGCACAGTTACCAACGGTGGACATTGTCGACATATGGAAGTACTTATTGGGCGCAGAAATATTACAATAGATGTATTTAATTTAGACGCTCTTCTATTGATGAACTGTTCCTGAAATATTTATTGCAAACGCTGCACTGTAGTTATCTTAAATATTTCACTGATTTTGACGTAAACACCAACAACCACGATTCAAATTGTTACTTATAAAATACAAAACAATTCAGTGTTGTGACAGACGACTGCACTCAGCGGCTGTCAGTCAAAGAATGAATGCAACAAGAGTATCACGTTTCGATTCAACTGAATGAGCACAGCGCTCGCGAAGTCATGGAATCCCTCTGCTCCATCAGAAAGGCTAAACGCACTTCGTAGAAAAATTTCTGTGCAAAAATAGAAAACTCCAAGGATCCTTCCGGCTTGTGGCCTAAGTGAGCCATCTTTTAATAAAGAGGGCTGCTACTTCAATCAGTCAGCTAACTTGACTCAATTGAACAAATATCTTACATTTGCTTTAACTTACCAACTGATTCATCTTTTCATTCATTTGTTTTTTTTAAATCACAATTTGAGAATTAGAGATTGCGATTCATGGAATAGTAAACTTTCATATGAGATTGAGAGAAACACTACACATTATAAATAAGAAAATAAGAATAAAAGCCAGCAGCATAACCAAAACGAATGTGTGAATATAATGTTAAGATTGACCATTAAGGTGATTTAACATATAATTTTTGACATCTATTGTTGTCGTTGAGTAACCTTGAAAAATTAGCTTACAATATGTGCAGTTTTATAGCTTCAATTCTTTCATAAGTATCAAACAAAGCTAAGAAAATGCTGCAAACATCATGACACAACATGATGTAATGATCCTAATAAACATTAAAATGTAAAATAAATAGTAAATAGTAGTTTTGGATATGGTAAATACGAAAAATTGAACATTTGTAGTCCATATTTTGAGATACATACCTGTATAATATTTCATCATTACGTCGTATTTTCGTGAAATTTATACCAACTTATCTATATTATAAAAGATATTATTAATATTTTTGGAATGCGATCACTTTGCGGGAACATCTTGAAACTTTGCATCACAATAATTCAAAAATATGTATTTCAATAAATAATAATATTATATAGATTGAAATGTACAAGATGCTAGATTTTCTTAGCTTTAATACTTTTGAAGAAGTACAAGTTTAAAAAATTCACCAATTTTGGATTATTTTTCAAGGTCACTCAAGCACAGCAATAGATATGTGACCAAAAACTATGTGTAAGATAACCTTAAAGATAACCTACTTAACGAATATAACTCATCCCATTTGGCTCCGGGGGCACATTTTCTATGGCTATAATGATATGACCTTTGTCATATCGGCAGAACGACTTAAGATAGGAACTTGAAAATAGTTTCATGCGATGCAAGAAAGTTGCAGGCATAAAAATCGATATCCAAATTTACTTAAGGTGTGGTCATTAGACTGAAACACATTTCCCGGAAAACCGAAATTCGACCCACTGTGCGTCGCATCCATTGAATTTATGTGAACAGTGCATCAAAATTATATGGGTTGATGTGGGCATGAGGTGTTTTACGCCGAACGCACTGAAAAGTTATAAAATAAAAAAAGATGAAAAAGAGTTTTTAGTTAAAATGTACCATCATACAATTGATATTGCATTAAAAGCTAGAAAATAACTAGTCACCAATCCCTGGCTTTGATCAGACTAAAAAAATCCAGGGTGAATTTTCGCATGAAAAATTACTTTTGTTGGAACATGAAAAGCATTTGGGTTCCAACTGTCGATCTTAAGATTCGATTCACATCGCTTTTATGGCAAAAATTAAAAATGTAACATAAAAAATTAAACATTACATATGTAACTGCTTTCTGGTTCGTTTGTTCAAATGCGAATTAATTTTTTGAGAAAAAAAATAGTAATAATTCAGAAAAATTATCCGTACTATCGATACCGACTGCAAGCGACAAGTTACAACACGTGGCTCAGCAGATTTAGCCCGAGCGCATATTAAAACGCAGTCTACATTTACAAGGCAGCGTAATTCAGCAGTCATTTCTATAGAAACCAAGCTAACCGCGTATGTCTAGATGCAGCATATGTTCAAGTTACTTCGCCGCATTTGTTTCGAACCACAGTTTCACGTGCGAGTGCGCCCCTGTTTCCGTATATTTGCTTCGACAGAATACTTTTTTTTGCATTGAAGGTACAGCAACCAAAATTCTTCGTCCATTTTTGGTTCCAAAGCAGATATTCCATGAAATCAGTCAAAAAGCAACACGCAAATTTGAGGCAATATGCATTCATTTTGCGTTACAGTTTTTTCGCGACCTACAACTTCCCACGGTTTCTTCCACATGGTAAGTTTCAGACGAAATATTCTCGCATCGCATTCCTGATTAGGTATTTTACTGAATAATTGGTGTATCACACATTCGTTGCTTTTTTCAGTATAGTAAAATATAGCTGGACGCATTATAAAGATGGTTTCGTTATGCTGCAGTCAATTTGAGTAAAAAAACACTTCCGATTTTGAAGATTTCTTTAAAAAACTGAATGAATACTCTACACCGTATTAGTTAAAAGTCAATTTTAATGCACCCAAATGGCTTTGAAATTAAGATTGATATTTCTAATTGGAAGTGGAAATAAAACTTACAATATGCTTCTAAGTTTGCAAACTTTCTTTACCACTACAGTACAAACCTAGGTTATACTTCATTTGAGACATGAAACTTTTGCAAAGGTGTTTCAACGTTAGATATCCTAAGAACTTTACTACAATTCAACCTAACCACTGAAAGATTTTAAGATATAGAATACATTATTCGCATCTGCTTAAAAATTTCAAGGAAAATTTTACATAGCAATATGAGTTAAACAAACCGTTTAAATTATGCAAAATAACCAAATAATCAACGTTTCTTACCTAATTTGTCTTTAAGATGTATACATTGAGATATGTGCGGAAACTGCAATATCTTTCGCCATTTTTTGCTTTTGCCTTTGTTATTATCGGACCCACCTAAAAAGCAAATTTAAAAAATTAATGAAACGGCAGTTCAGAACGATAAATATATAGGAAATTGGTACCATAAGAACTATACATATATTAATAGATTCAACTTATAAAACTCGTCGATATTTTTTTGAAATGATCGTATAAACAACTGGTTTTGCTTCTACGCAAATATTTTATTGTTCACGGTATTGTCTTCAATACGAATCTTACGTGGCTTACAAGGCTTTATTATTTTGAACAAGTGAAACACAACCCAAACACAAATGTAATTTTTTTTCTTATTGCTAGACGTATATTAGGTTGTGTTTACTTACTTACTTACATGTGTGCGAATTAAGCATATGTAGTTTTCTGCTCAGTACAATTTCAACAAAAAACAAGCTGTAAGATGCCAACCGTGAGGTTTACACGGACGACCAGTAGTATCTACACAAATATTAAAAATGATAATAGAAATAATAAGAATCTAGATAATAATAATAAATGATGACTCTTTATAGTGAGTGAAACAATTTAATGTTAATTGTATCCTCCCTTTATTATAAATATTTATTGTTGTTTTCTATGCGAATATTTTTGCAATTATAAAAAATAGCGAGCCGCGAAGTGCAGCCCTTGAGGTCCACACGGTCAACTTCCCAGTAATATCTACATAAATATTAAAAATATAAGTATAAAAACACAATAATAGCAATTAAAATGATGTTACTTTAAACAATAATAATGATAGGCACACAAACCAGTAATTGTAAAGGAGTTAATATTAATAGTATAATTTTAGGAAGCGTCCATGGATTACGTAAGGCTTTTGGTGGGTTGGATTGAATCTTTACGCTGATAAATCGAAGGGGGCCATGTTACAAAGCCTTTTATACGTAACTGGTTATTTTTATATCGATCGTGAAATACAAAAGGGCGCTAGCGAAAACGTTGACGTAACCGGAGTTTCGGGGGTAATGAATGTAGTTTTTATGTTTACACCGACTGAAGAGATTTTGTTGCGAGATGGCCATTTGGAATAGTTGCGTCCAAAATTTCCATGGCTGCTGCATAATCACTAAATTTGTATTTTTTCACCATTAGGAACCTTTCAAAACTAAATCAATAAACTAGCAAAAGCTACAAACATTTAATTTATGAAAGCATTTTAAAGCATATAGTTGTGGAAAGTATGACTACCATATTTATATTAACGCTAAATTTTACCGTCGAACACTTATAATCATTGTCATATTTTGAAGTTGATCTTTAAAAAACATGCAGTACGCAGTAAAAGTTCGATGTCTGATTATATATAAAACATAACAAATCTCACATAAGATAAAGGAAGGAGTAACTGAAACCTCACGAGCCCTTACAATTAATGCACTAAAAAAACTGGCAAGTTATCCTTACATGCTTAATGGATGCTCCTTTATTCGTTATATATATATATATATATATATATATATATATATATATTCATTGTTTATTGTTTCTGTCTGAATGTTTTTGAAGTATAAAAACATTGATGTTTTATTGGATGGGAACTTAAAACATCTGATATCGAAAAGGAATGATTGCCAAATTAAATAAAAGAGACTCTTCTCTAATTGAAATTAGGTAATATTATTTCAATTTAATTTTTTATTATAAAAATGAATGATCCTGCCAGGAGGAAATAGCGGAACCCTCACCTGCACGGAGCAGGTATAGCACCAAACTCACCAAATGACGATCCTGCTAATCACGGACCAAATATAATGACAGCGACAGAGATCGAAGACGGAGAAATTACTACAGAGGATGAATTTCTACGAGTTTTCGAAAAATGCGTAATCCTCACAGAAGAATTCGCGACAAAGAAAAGACGAAACGAATATGTAGCACCAGCGGCATCTAATCAACAGACACCAATATATACGCCATCGCCAAATCCTGGCCCACGTCCGAGAAGACTTGAAGAGTTTTGCCGGAAAAAGCATCAGAAGGAGCCACTCATCCTAAAGGTACTACGCAGAAAACGTGGAGGACAAGCATTCAAATTGCGACGCGACAAGGCAATTCTTCATCGCATGATCCACATCTCATCAGGAGAGCTACGCAAATCATTTAAAACTAGACTAGATAGCCTTAGAAAAAAATAAAAATTGTTGAAAGGAGTATAAAATTGTATCTTTAAAACATTCTTTTAATAAATTAAGCAATAATGGGCAATAACTGCAGTAACAATGCGAATATTTTCGAGGATTATAAACAAACAATCAGTACTTCTGCTATTTTTTTCATTATATTTATTGTTGTATACATCTATAACAACAAACAAAAGAAGTATGCGAGAAAAATTGTTGACAGGAATATTGTGTTAGGACGGAACAATGTTTAAAAAAAATATGTATATATAATATAAAACGAAGGTATAACTCTCTTTCCAAATGTCGACAGATAGAATAAAAGAAATTATAACTGAAATACAAACTAATTTAACAAATTTGAAAAAAAACGAAAACTTATACGGTAAAAACTCTAAAAGACAAATTAGAAAATACAATTAATATAGAAAACGAATGTATAGGACTTTTCAACAACCTTAAAGAAGGTGAAGAACTAGAATTAAAAACAATCTTTTCATCTACCTGTAACAACTTTATTACAGAACTAATACATCGGCTAAAAGCTGCAAATATCTTAGTAAAAATAGAAGACAACGTAATCTACACAGAAATGGCGGAATTCAATATTGAGACAGCAATGAAAATTAAACCCACTTTCGACGGGAAATTTTCAGAGTTAGACACATTCTTGACAATAATAAAATTATTAGAGAATAAATTAACATCCGAAGGTAAAAGAGAATTGCTGAATCTAGTTATACATATTAAACTGAGTCCCAATGTAAGAACGCGCCTGAACACAACGTCTATTGGTAGTATAAACTCTTTAGAAACTGAGCAACGACTCAAATATAAAAATAATAAAACAATACCTCAGATCCATACACAACTTGCTAATATCACCCAAAATCGTATGCCCATTGCGACGTACAAAGACAAAATTTTGAACTTGGTAAATGACTTAAACCAATTACAAATCAGCGAGTTAGGTACTAGCACTAACGACATTGCTAAGCAAGCAATCAAAACCATCAACGATACCTATGCACTTACTGTCTTTAAAAACGGTTTAAATGACCAAATTAGAAACACCGTGTTCGCAGCACGACCACAAAATTTCAGCGAAGCTATTACATTAGCAACTGAAATCGAAAATACAAATTAACTCTGATATACTTAAGTCAATGACACCTCCGACAAATGATAATAATGTTAGCAAAAAGCTACTGGCGATTACGAGAAGTAAAACAAAATAGGGGACTAATAATTCAGAAATCTGCAACAAAAGTGATAACAAAAACGAAGAGATTGATCACCTCCATGCGTTTGAATGCACTTCACTGTCAGATATTAAAGGAGCTCTAAAATTGAAATTTAATAATTTGCGCAGCAGTGGAATTAAGAATGATGATGTATACATAGCTAGAGAGAAAAATAATATTATAGTGCGCTACAGTGATAAAGATGACAAGAAATCCGTTTCCGTCAACGATAAGCTGATAGTTCATGAAAACAGTAATGATAATTCATACACGAAATTAGTTTCTGTTATGAAGAAATTGCTAACCTATTCACAGAACAATAGCATAAAGGCACTAGCACTCGCGAGAAATGATGATATATTTAGGTACGTACCGAAAGACGAATTCAAGAAGCTATTTAATGCGTTGCAACGGGAAGAGAAAAACGAATTGAAAATACTAATATATAAACCACCCTTACGAATTCTAAACGTCGATAAACAAAAAGAATTAATTTATGAATATCACAATTCGCCACACGGAGGACATACAGGAGTACATAAAACTTTATTAAAACTAAAACAGAGATATTGTTGGAAGGATATGAACAAAATGGTAAAGAAGCACGTAAGCCAATGCGAAATATGTAAAAGGAATAAAATAACCAAACACACAAAGGAAAATATGATTAAAACCGAGACACCGGCTACCAGTTTTGAAATTGTGAGCGCAGACATTGTTGGACCACTAAGATTTGCAAATAATTACCGATACATTCTCACTATTCAGTGTGAGTTGACAAAATATGTGACTGCTATACTCATAGAAAGTAAGGATGCTACAACTGTAGCGAAAGCCTTTGTAAATAACTTCATTCTTTTATATGGTCATTTTAAAATTCTCAAGACGGATCTAGGAACCGAATTCACTAACAGTTTAATGAAGGAAATATGTGATTTGCTACAAATTAAGCAGATATTTTCAACCCCATACCATCATGAGACTTTAGGAGTAGTAGAACGAAATCACCGTGTCCTAAACGAATATCTACTTTGTTTTGTTGATAACAATAGTTGGGACGAATGGTTACCATTTTGTACATTCTCCTATAATACAACACCACATGTAGACACAAATTACACTCCTTATAAACTTGTTTTCGGCAAACTCTCATATTTACCTAACGATATTTTGAAAGATTCTGAAAAAATTTACAACTTAGAAAATTACGCAAACGAATTGAAACTTAGACTCAAAATGTCTTTAACAAAAGCTAAAGAATTAATTGAGAAAACAAAAACGGCAAGGATTAACAAACAATCTTACAACAATCCGCTAAATGCTAGAATAGGTGACCTTGTACTAGTCAAATCAGAAAATAGAAGAAAAAATGAAAAACCATACAAAAGCCCATATAGAGTATTAGAGTCTAAAGGTGTAAATACGTTAATCGAAATTGAGAATAAAAATAAATGGATACATAATAATAGGCTGAAGATCTATGAAAAGAAAAATTTAAATCAGTAGTAATTGTTATATAATCCTATAATATATTAGTTAATAATTAAAGTAATCATAAGATCGCTATAATCAAAAAAATAAAATAATAATAATGTAAAGTAATTGCAATACACAAATCCAACCACTTACCAACTAGATTCAAATTTCATTCCAAATTTAGATTCGAATTTGTTCCCAAACTCTCATCTCCTAAAACGATGGGGGTGTAGTATGGTCATAAACCATCGGTAAATGAACATACAAAGCTTGGTAGCATGTACACAAACAATGCATTGAGCTAAAGCTTGTAACACGTACACGAACCGATCTATTCATTACACTGTCATATTTAGCTGTAATGGTTATCAATGAAATGAATATGATCCTACAATGGATATGAATCATGAATACTAGTAACGATAAATTCTAGAGTAATGCCCTCGACAAGTAATATGAGTTCTAATTAGGGCAATTGTATTCATGAGAACCCATATCTGCCGTGCAATGGCCAAAGCGTCTAACTGCAGTTTCTCGATATCGAGATAAATGGCTTCAAACATTTCGCGTGAAAACGCTTCCGCATTTCCCCTGTCTTGTCTACATTGCCATATTTGTTGGCTGAAACCTTTCAAGTAACGTACAAAGAATGCAACATGAATTCAAGATTCGCGAAAATCGCCAATGCGGGGATGCAAACGAAGGAAACTTATTTTTAGATTTGTTTTCTCGCTTGAAACACAGTTTCAGATACAACGGCAAACCGTCTAAAAGTATTTGAACGTTTTGTCCAGTGTGCGTAGAAGGAAAACTTGCCTAAGAAAACAACGTACAAACGCTCCAAATAGTCCAGTCAATTGGGAGTTGATCGTGTATTTTCAAAAGGCAGAAAAATTTTATTGCAATGCGTGGGGAATAGTATGATTAACTTAAGTTCAATTTCCTGGGATCCCCGATGATGGCGTTTGGGCTCCATCTTGAAAACAAATGAAAGTGGGATACCCTCATATCTTCCAAACCGTGACTTCCACAAAAAAGTTAATTAAAAATATGGCTCCAACATTTTTTTCAAAATTTTATAGTATCATAAAAATGATAATACGCGTCGATTGAAACATTAATAAGTCAAATGTTTGTTCGCGAGATATAGTGCATGACAGAAATGACCTTGAAGAGATCAAAACAAAAAAAAACACCCAAACCGAAGTTTCCAAAAAAAAACTAATCAGCTCTTAAAATTGGAAAGGCATCTCGATTGCCACCTCAACAAAGTCAATCTGACTTTTTTTACGTCAGTTATGCTCGTAGAAAAAAATTGTTCACGAACGTACGTGCGTACATATAGACTTCTTTCCAAAAACACTTTAAATATACTCTCAAAACATAGTTTTTGGATTATGCAACTTGCGACCCCAACTATAAAATTGATTTTTCTCCCTTCTATGTTAGTGTGATGAAACAATGGTTTTGCAAAATGGATTCAGCGATCGATGTTACAGCTCTGATTAATGACATTACATATCTGGATGCAATTTTTTGGTTGCAAGGAGCAATTTAAAATTTATCGGAGGTTGTACGAAATTGTTTCCGAAAATCAGCCTTTTTATTTAACAACAATCAAGAAATAAATTACGTTGACGGTTTATCTTATCTACGTTTTATGTTGATATACTTGGAATGTGCAGTGATTTAACAGCAATCATTTTGTATACCATTCCGATTTCGAAATCCATTCTAATAGCTCCTAGCTCACTCAAATCCGCGACCTATATCTATGCTGCGCCGACGAAGAAGATACAGAGTCAATAGAGCACCTTCTCTGCAGATGTCTTTATCGAAGAGCTGGGAACCCGATTTTCTTTGCGTGTTCACCGACAAGCACATAAACCTCCAGTGGACCCAGAAAATTTCTCGCTGAAGCTCTGTCCAGAGCTAACAACCCCATAGTATGCTTAGTGTCGTATTTACGCCACATATGCCTGGCTCCGGATCTTCGGGAGCTTTAGGGCAGCTAGGGCAATATGGTGAATCGACCAACTTGAAACGATTCAAATACCGCCGACAACTCCTGCCCTGTCAGAAACTGAGTCAGGTGGTAGTTCACTTCGCCATGCTTGCGCTTCACCCAGACGTCAATATGTGGGATCAATCTGCGCGTCCATGATCCCTTTTCAGATCGCTCCCAACGTCTTTGCCATTGTCGGATCGATTCTTCTCTTTCCGCGTTTTTTATTCCCTGCCGCATCGCGGACGGTTCCAAACGCCTTCTCCGGTACAAGCGGCTCATTTCATCCGCAAGTATGTCGACGGGATCATTCCTGCGAAACAGTTCTAAAAGCGCTGCACACTCTCAATGCATTGAGACGATAGACTTCTCATATTTTTCTCCTGCTCAATTCAAGTTTAAGAGTTTCCTCCCACACAGGTGCTGCATAAAGCAGAATAGAGCTCACTACTCGAGAGATTACCCTTCTGCAGCTACTTTTTGGACCTCCAATAATTGGCATCATGCTTGTCAAAGCTGCGGCAGCCTGCCTAGCCTTGGAGCTTGTATAATCCATGTGGACCTTGAAGCTAAGCTTCGAATCAATCAAAATCCCCAGGTACCTAATGAAGGGTTGAGAGTTGATGATATGCCTCCCCACCCGGACGCTGAGGATATTGTTTTTGAGTCTGTTGCTTATTAGGACTGCTTCCGTTTTTTGTTCCGCCAATTTGAGTCCGGACGTTTGCAGCCACGACTTTATAGCACTGATAGCTTCACTTGCGTAAACTTCTACATATCCTAGATGTTTAGCAGCTACTACCACAGCTATATCATCCGCGAACCCAATAACCGTCGCCTCACGTGGAATGGGAAGTTCAAGCACTCCGTTGTACATCACATTCCACAGAAGGGGACCAATCACAGAGCCTTGCGGGACTTCCGCGGTCACGGTGTATTCTCTAATCCCTTCGTCCGTTTCGTAGAGAAGCGTTCTTTCCGATAGATATCGCCTTACCAATTTTGCCAAATAATTCGGGACTCCTATTTTAATCAAGGACGCGTTGATGTTCTCCCAGTTTGCCGAGTTAAATGCGTTTTTGACGTCAGTTACTATAGCGCAACATTTCTTGGACGCCATGGCATTCTTTGCCAATCCTATCACCGAGTTGATAGCGTCAACTGTAGAGCGTGCTCTACGAAAACCATACTGAGAGTTGGATATACCACCTCGGTCTTCAATAATGGGAGCCAGCCTGTTGTATATGATACGCTCCAGCATCTTACCTGTTGTATTCAAAAAGCAGATGGGGCGATACGACGAAGGTTCTCCTGGTGGTTTGTTTGGTTTCGGTAACAGAACCCGCTTCTGCATCTTCCAGATGGTAGGAAAGGTTCCTTCAAGCATGCCCGCATCAAATGTGCTGGCGAATACGTCCGGCCTTGTCTTCACCGCTACTTTCAGCGCTTTGTTGGGGATACCGTCCGGGCCTGGTGCCTTGTTGTCCTCCAACCTACTGCACGCTTTGATCAGTTCCTCTTCAGTTACCAGTGGAATGGATGACGGGTACACTGGGAGATCTGACAGCATTTCCGCGCTCTCCCGTTGAGGGGAAGAGTACCTGCACGATGTTCTCAAGCATTGTTGGGCATGCGATCTGTGGTGACTTATAGCCCTTCAGCTTCGTCATCACTGCTTTATATGCACCACCCCAAGGGTTCACATCCGCTTCTTCGCAAAGTTCCTTGAAGCATTCCCTTTTGTTCTTTTTTATGGCGTGTTTAAGTCTGCTTCGTAGCTCCCTAAACAACTGCTCCCATTCTTCGTGATCAAGCCTTCCCCGCGCTCGTTGGCATCGTCTCCTGGTCTTGAGGCACTCGGCTCTTAGCTCCGCGATTTCAGTACTCCACCAATAATTTGGCTTCCTACCTGGAATGCATCTTCTTCTCGGCATCGCCGTGTCACATGCCCTTGTCAAATGTGCCACCACTTGTGAGGCTTTTTCGGTAGCTGTTCCCCTTACGATACAGTTTACGTGCCTCGTTACAACAAACGCATCCTGATCAAAAGCCCTCGTAGACCATCCCATTCGCAGATTTCGTCGAAAAGTTTGACCCTTGTTAGCTCCGCAATCTAGCCTTAAGAATATTGCCAGTCCATGTTCTTTGCCATGCGAGACTCACGAAGGTCAAATCAATTATTGAGCCGGTACCCCTTTTGCGGAATGTGTTGATTCCACCTACGTTGGCGAGCACCAGATCCATCTGCGCAAAAGATTCTAAAAGAACTTGCCCCCTAGCATTTGTCAATTTACCACCCCATTCCACTGCCCATGCATTAAAGTCACCAGCGATAACTGTTTTTAAAAAGCTGGATTTGGTCAGCATTCAACATGGGACGAAGAGGATGACGTACTTTGACATTCTTACACAATATTGATCACGATAGGAACTTGAAACAAGCTGATTACGACGCATGGATATCATAGAATAATGCAACTTCCAGTGTTACTCGTCAAGATTATATTGAGATAGACAATGAGTATTGTTACTGATGACGATATCTTTGAGAATTATAGCTCGGAATCAGTGACCCAGACTTCAGTCGCAGTGGGAAGGGTTCGGAGGTAGGATTCATCCAACAACCTCGTAAGAATGATGTAGCGGCTTCCTTGAGAAGTTTGGATTTATATTTACAAACGAATGATGATACAACCGGTGATCATTATAAGGCTTTAAACAAATTTTTTTTTATTGAAAATAATGAAAAATTAGAGAATTTTCAGCCACAAATTAGAGTGTCACTTGTATGCAGTACTTGATGTGACGTAAATGAGAATGTGAATTGATTAAATTTAATAATTATATATAATATGTATAATATGTATATATACATATATATATATATACATATTATACATATATATATACATATTATACATATTATATATAATTATGTTATGTATGTTGGTCATTAAAATAGAGACAGCTCGAAATAGTAGTGCTGCTATTGAGAAATTTGAATTTTTTGTATTGGTGAGTGTTTCTGAAATAAGATTTTTTTAATTTTTTATATACATATTTAGTTGATTTAGTAGGTATTCATTTGTAGATAAAGATGGGTCGAGGAAAACACTGCACCCCAGAAGAGAGGGTAGTTATTTTGAATTTGCATAATGACGGAACATCACTTTGGTAAATTGCTGCAATTGTCTAACGTTCGAAGAAGTTGGTTGAAAATGCTTTTAAAACACCAAAGATTAAAAAATGGCTTTGTCAAACAAGAAAAACAACTGCTTACGAAGATTTAAAAATTGTGTGCACTTCGAAATCTGATCTTTTCAATTCTTCAAAAGATATTAAATTTGAATTAGGATTGAATGTTTCTTCAAAAAACATTCGTTGAAGGATAGTAGAAAGTAATTTATATGGTAGAATTGCAAGAAAAGTGCCATTATTAACGAAATGCAACATAAAACAACGAATAAAATTTGCGAAAGACCATCGAGATTGGAGTGGGTAAATAGGAATCATGAAGTGGAGAAACGTGTTGTGGACTGATGAAACTCAAATAAATTTATTTGAAAGTGATGGCAGGCAAACCGTCCGAAGGCCACCAATGCAACAATTCAGACCATAATATCCAAAAAAAAACAGTGAAGCATGGAGGAGGGAGTATTAAATTATGGGGATCATTTTCCTGGTCGGGATTGTTCCGATTCGATTGATTGATGGCAATATGGATAAAATTCAGTATGTCAATATTTTAAGGGATACAATGCTACCTTATGCAGAGAAGCATATGCCTCTTAAATGGGTCCTGCAACAAGACAATGACCCTAAACATATATCCAAATACGCAAACGAATTCATTCAAGATCAAAAGATCCACCTAATGGGATGGCCATCGCAATTGCCTGATTTGAACCCCATAAACATCTATGGGAGACCTGAAAAGGCTGTTGGTGAGCACCGGTTAAAAAATAAAACATAATTATGGGAAATAGTTCAAAGAGAATGGTCTATTCCTATTGAGCGATGCCACCAATTAATTGATTCAATGCCAAATAGATGCGCGGACGTACTTAGGAATAATGGTCACGCAACTAAATATTGGAGAACTTTCTATTTATTTAAAAAATAAATGCTCAAATATATGAATTATTTTTTTTATTTATTACTCTTTTTAACTTTATAGATTTTGTGTTTTTTTGAACAATTTTGTTGTATCTCTATCCGAATGTCCATGGCAGTATATATATGTGTGTGTGTGTGTTTATATATATATATATATATATATGTGTGTGTGTGTGTGTGTGTGTGTGTGTGTTCATTGCATCGGTTCAGTAATAATTGTATTTTAAGTGTTTTTTCTTTCAAATAATTTATAATTCTTTTTATGTTTTACATCCAATATGCTGGTAAGCCGGAAGTTTCAATCGGTTGGGAAAATATAAACCGTTTGGCAAAAGGTTAAACATATTCTCATATCGTAGTTACAGCATGAACAGTACCTGCCCTAGCAGTTAAAGTAGATGGACCAGCTCGATTAAATCAAATCACTTGGATTATTTTTCGGAAAATTATTTAAATATATTAAGGAAATACTCAAATCATTTGAGAAAACCAATTGGAAACTATACTACTATATACGTCCTCGAGGATTTCAATGCGTAACGAGCAATGAATCTGTAGAAGAGAACGGAGCATATTATCCAAAAGTAAGATGAATAAAGTGCAGATTTTAGTATATCTGTTCATTTCCCGATTAAAGGAATATTAAAAGCAATTAGTAATAAAGGGAAGTGCAATTAGTAATAAAAGGAAATATTTAGTTTTGGGATAATAAGTTACCAAATTTGTTTCTTAAATTTTAGCTTTAAGCGGAAATCTTTATACTGCCTCTTGCTAACACCGTTGAAGAACGCATATTTACTTACACTATAAATATACATAAAGACAATAAAATGATTTTTAAGGTGTTTTGGACTTGTGCAGATATTATAAAAATCAGCAATTAAGACGATCGTCTTGCGTAAATTTGTTTTTTCGAAATCGCCCCCAATAAAATATCATTAAGTTAAAGGGACGAGTTATGGAGTTTTTAACTTTAAAAGAATGAGTTATCGAGGCAACAGCAACAGGAAATAGCTATTAATTATACAATTCAGATTGACAATATTTTCTTAAGTTCAACGATTTGTAGAAGCGAAGACGTGCTTACCTTCTCTAGCTTTTAGGTAGACCGTATTGGCCACGATATTCTCTAATTCCATTAGTTCCAGGTTGGCGGCCTTTTCTAATCCCTGTCAATCTGGTAAAATGAATGCGGTAGTCTGCAAGTTACACAGCTCAACTTGATGTAGGTGGGTAATGTTTCGTGCGAAGCTATAAAAATTGACAATGCATATTCCACTTATGCGTTTGACAAACTGCACGAGCATTCCATGATAAAACTAACGCACGCGTCTTTTACTTCTAAAACTGTAGGAAGAGCTTCTGTGTCTGACACGCCCTCGTATCAATCACTCAGCGAAGCCGGACGATTGAGAATCACCGCGAGATTTCAGATTTTCTGTATTCAGTACTTTGCCAGTAAAAAAACGCCGCAAAAATGTACTAACGAAGGCGCCAAGAATATAATCACTATTCATTTGCCACGAAAGATGCAAATATACTATTTTGCAATATAATGTGGGGTCGGATAACACTGTTCTAGGACACTTATCGTAGCAATTAGTGGCCGACTATCTTTACTGAGGGAAACATGGCTCACTAATTCGGGATAAACATATGGTACGGTTATTCCAAAGAAGGTAGATGTACTTTTCACGTTGCTTCTGGTGACCTTTGCGATGAGAAGACTAACCCACATCACCAATTCATAACGCGAGATTAACTAAACTTCTGTAGCCATCATTATTTTCTAGAGAATGCCGAAAATTGTGCGCAAATGCGAAAACACCAATTTCAGCGGACAGGGCCTTGCGCTCCTTTGCTACGTACAATTGCGGTATATAGAGAAGTCTAGCAGACTATGGGAAAACTCGGTGTCATCTTGCAACAGAAGTCTAAATTCCAAATTCTAGAATCGTCAAATTTAGTCCTTATAATCACGGATTAGCGTCTTGTAAATAAATGACAATGAGATTATTTTCTGCAGATTGAATACAGCTAGCAGTTTTGTTAGTTCATATTGTTTAACAAAATATTGAAAGAGCGACGAAAGATGACGGCATTATCCTGGAGTTGTAAATAGTTTGCTGATTTTATTTTCACACAACACATTTGCATTACTTTGATAGTTTTGACAACCGCGCGCACTAAACCGACGCTTTCCAATTTACATTTGACAGTAACCATATGCAAAGTGGAACGTAGCAGTGGAAGCTAAGTGGAACGTCCCAGCCATAGCATAAAGAATACATAGTACGGACACTTTAGCCAAAAACTCATATATCTGTTATACAACGAAAGTGGCCAGGTTGTGCCTAAGTATAGGTAAATGCCTATCCGTGTACCCTAGCATGAGTAACAGAGTAGGCAAATTGCATGCGAATGGTTCGTGCATGAAAGACAGAGATGCGCATAGGAGCTAGTTTCGTTAATTCGTTGAATCGCGACTGACAGCGAGAAATGTCAGTTAGTATTTGACAATTCGCGATCGGAATATCGCGTGTATTAAGATTTTAGATTTTTTGAATGAAAATCGAAACAAATAATAGTGACTGTTATATTCTTGATATAAAACACGAGTTTTATTGTATAGTAACAACAGTGTTTATAATGATTTCAAGAATACTTAACTATACTTATATGATTTTAAGAATACTAATGATCGACGTAAATTTCAACTGTGCTTTTAAGAATACTAATGATCGACGTAAATATCAACTGTGCTCGCCGTTCGACACGTGACTGTGACCTGCCCGCTATTAGAGATGTCATAGCATAAATAATACATAGCACGGACACTCCAGCCAATTCGCCACATATCTGTTATACAACCCAAGTGGCCAGCCTGTGCCTAAGTATAGGTAAATGCCTATCCGTGTACCCTAGCATGAGTAACAGAGTAGGCAAATTGCATGCGAATGGTTCGTGCACGAAAGACAGAGATGCTCACAGAAGCTAATTTCGTGAATTCGTTGAATCGCGACTGACAGCGAGAAATGTCAGTGAGTATTTGACAATTCGCGAGTGGAATATCGCGTGTAATTAGATTTTTGATGTTTTTAATTAAAATTGATACAAATCGTACTGACAAGTGCGGTAAAACAACGCGGTCAAAATTTGTGCTTGTCGGTGGCCCGCGAAGTAACTGGCGAAGTGTTTTATGGCCATAATTTAAATCAATGTGAAAAGTGGCTGATACTTTCCAAAAATGAAATAAAGTTCCTTCTTCGGTGCTCTATTTATTGAGGAATATAGAGCAACGCAGAAGGGATTGCATTTCCTTGAAACTGCAACACGGAATCAGTGAAAACTCCTTGCTAGTGAACGTGTGCAGGTTTCAATAGTTGGGTGAAATTATAGTGAAAGACTCCGCGGTAACGCTATTTTTGTATGGTTTTTGCGTTCGTTTCCGATTATCAGCTCTGAGTGACGGGTCCGGCGCGCCAGAAATCGAAAATTTGCCGTTTAGTGAGTGAGAGAGATTACAAAGAACTTTAAACCCCAATAAAGTGTAAAATTAACGAATTCTCAATTTAGTTGATCTGGTACAACACCTTATTTATGTTTTTCAATACTCACATACAAAAATTTTCAATAAAATTTATTGCTATTTAAAATCACGATGCCGCGGAATTTCGTTGTTCCTATTGATCGAACAGCCCTAAATGCTTCAATCAGTCGCAAATTCGCATCGGGTACTAGCCGCATTCATTGATTTCACGCACACTAGCATTAAGTCAGCTGATCAGCCACTTTTCACGTTGATTTAAATTATGGCTACAAAACACTTCGCCAGTTACTTCGCGTTGCTTCGCGGGCCACCGACGATCACAAATTTTGAGCGCGTTGTTTTTCCGCACTTGTCACTCCGATTTGTATCAATTTTAATTAAAAACATCAAAAATCTAATTACACGCGATATTCCACTCGCGAATTGTCAAATACACACTGACATTTCTCGCTGTCAGTCGCGATTCAACGAATTCACGAAATTAGCTTCTGTGAGCATCTCTGTCTTTCGTACACGAACCATTCACATGCAATTGGCTTACCCTGTTACTCATGCTAGGGTACACGGATAGGCATTTACCTATACTTAGGCACAGGGTGGCCACTTGGGTTGTATAACAGATATGTGGCAAATTGGCTGGAGTGTCCGTGCTATGTATTATTTATGCTATGCTACAGGGCCTGGAGAAATTTGAATACGAATTTCAACCTACTCTTTCGCGCGACTAACATAACAAGTCGCGGTTCTTAATAAAAAAAGAAAACGCCGACTTCTTTTATGATTATACTTTTATTTTCGACTCCTATCACTTAGGCTAATGAAACAACAATTGATGTTTGATCAGTTAACTGCTCTTTTATTGAATTGGCATTATTTGTGGTGTCAGCAATATTACCTGGCCTAGTTGAATTGCAATTAACATTACGAAATAGCAATTGACTGCTAACAGCACTTTCCACATACGGTGCAATGTTCGATTCTGACCTAGTTCTGTTGTTGGGTGAATGAACATTAATATCCGTGATTGCAATATTAGGTAAATGAACATTACTATGTGTTACTCCTTCCTGGTTTAACTGAAGATTCTCCAGAATCTTTACATCGAAAAAAATATACAATATTTTTCTTCCAAGATACACAGTGATCATAATCGTTATCGTTGCCGATATTATAAAAGTAACACTAATTCCATACGAAATAATTTTATGCATATTTAGCTCCTTTATTTCTTTATTGTTTTCGAAATTGCTTGTAAATAAACTATCAAATGTAATAGATTTAGAAAAATTAATGTATTAATGTATTTGCCATGTTCTACTATTTCTTTATTGGAAAAGGTTTCTTCCATTCCATTTCAGCTAGGGGATTTTAATGCACAAGTAAGCAATGAGTACACAGCCTACATTCACAAACAAACGAATGTGGGCAAAGGTTGGTTGATTTCGTTAGCAGTAAAATCTTAATTAAAGGCTCTACATATATACTTCTCACGTAACGACATTTATAGAAGTACGCAGTTGCCATCAGATGGTATCATGTCCAACCAAATAGACCACGACCTTCTCCAAAAAAGAGCTGAAACAAACATATTGGATGCCGAAACTTTCCGTGGAAAATTGTGGCTCTGGCGATTACCTCATCAGAGCTAAATACAGGTGCTACCAAATAAGCAGTTGTGGTCACTTCAAGCAAGATTCCTAAATATGACCTGAAAAGTGTGTTACGGCTATAATTTCGCGTAACGTCCGCACTGCACCGTAGCCGATCCTAGCCACGGTTCGGGCAATCCCCCTCGGCTTCACCCGCGAAGAGGGGTGTGGGAAAATATATTTTAAAAAAAGAAAGGGTGCCACCCGTTTCCGCGCCGGGACTGCCCTGTCCGTGAATCCCGAAACGGGAATCGGATTCACGGTGACCCAAAACCACCGACCGATAGGGGAGCACAAAAACACAACCAGGAACGCGATTTCCGCCTCGCCACTTCACAAAATCACACAATTCAATTTAAATTTAGCACAATTTATTTTGAATGAAAAAAACCTAACTAAACCCTAACCTCTAACTATCTGCACTACTAACTACTTACAATTTTTCCTTCTTATGCTATTCCTCTGAATTCTCCTTCAGCGCGTTGTCCTCCACCCGAATCACCAGATCGCCGTCAACCTCAAACCCGCAGCTTACACCACACACCGGCGTCCAAACGAAAAACGATCCTCCAAGTCCTCGACGTCCAGCCAATTCACGCTCGAGCTGCCGTCCAATTCTCGTCCTCGTACTTGCTCCGCACACTCAAGATCAAATCCACACGCTTCCATCAGCGATCGACGTACCAAAAAGCCTCGTCAGCTGCTCCCGCAATCTATTTAAACCAAACCCAGTCCTGTTCGGTTCGTAGGTCGACGACCACTCACCTGGGCAGTTGACCCCAGCAGCTTTCAAAAGCTTTTCAACTGGTTTCGCCAGGGGTCAGTCGTTGTGTCTCGATGCGAGGGGATTTCCGATTGCCGCCTGTCCGGCGAAAAACTCGCGGCAGCCGCTAGCCATGGCGAATTGCCAGTGCCAATGGTTGTGGGTTTCACTGGCGCATAGGGGACTCCATTGGGGCGCATCGTAGACCGGGCGGGGCCTTGATTTGGGATCTGTTACGACGATTGGGTGAGCGTTGTTGTGATCGTGGGCAACTTATCCGCAGTGTCTGTGCCGTTGTCCGGAACACCCTCCATAACAAACTTACTACCTACTTAGTTATCTAATCTAATATCCTTACATCCTACATCTCCTCTACATTTATATAATTCAAATCTCTACTTCCTACAATATAATTCATTGATAAGCATTTAATTCATTAATAATAATATAATCCAATAATAACAAAACATTTCATTGATTAGCTTGGTTGCGTGAAGTGGCGAACGTAGCATTATTTATTTTTCTTTAAAAATGGCGTTTACCCGCGCGGTGGTTTGGGGTCTCAAAGACAGGGAAGTCCCATATTTCGCCCTTGAGGATTTGGGATCGCCTACGTTGCGTGGCGAACGTAACATTACCCCCCTTCTTTAAGTGGATTTTCCCAAAATCCACTCCAAACCATAATAAACGGGACGGTAACGTTCGACACGCGGACACCCCCGACGAGCCACCGAGCGATCTGTGTACACGGCCTTCAGCGTGCACACGGCTACCAATTTAATTCCGACGTCGCACTCACGGAAACTCGAAACAAAACTCACGAAACCAAACCATTAGCCTCACGAACTTATCACTTAACTAATAACCGAACTATTTATAGCAAATAAACTAAAAGAAAGGTAGGACAAGGAAAGAAAGAAAGAAGAGAGGTGGGATTACAAACATAAGGTAACAAGGGTAAATACTAACGATTCAATACCCCCGGCAATCGATATATTCGTCCCTAATCCGTGTCCTAAGCGAATCATTAACAGATGCATGTGCCTATCGGTAGTCCTACCAGCATGCTATGACGTTGGGGTTACAGAGCATCGGCAAGCCCCACCCCTGTACTATTTGCCCCTCTCATCCTCAACTTCCTTTAATACCCTTCCCGGTCTCTCGCTCGTCCGGTCTCGCTGCTCCGTAACGGCCACTCGATCGTTAGCGTTGATATCCTCTCCGTCCCCGATTGGAGACCCAGACCCATCCTGCAACACCACACTCGCCCTTACAAACTGGTTTGCATTGGACGAGGTTGGTCCTCCATATACCACCTCTTCTCGTGCCTTCAAAAGTTGATCCTCTCGTACAACCGGTGGCTGTAAGGAGTTTTGCTCGTTTTTTGATTCTACTCCATTTGTGGCTGCATCCTCTTCGCGATGCCTTCTCCTTCCGCTGTCGAATTCGTGGTTCTGCCTTGTTCCGGATCTTCCCGTGTCGGTACTCCCTTCCTGTGATCTTCTACTCCTATGAGAACCCCGTTGCTGTTTTCTCCCTGTCCTCCCATGTCCACTCCTCTGAGACTCCCTGCCCCAGACCCAGCCCATTGAGACTTCTTGCGCTCAGGCCCAGTCTCACCTCCTTGAGACTGCCTGCTACCAAGCCTACTCAATCGCGGCTGCCTGCTCCTAGGCATAGCCTCAGCCCGTGTGGACTTCCCAACAGTCACCCTCGGAACTCCTCTAACAGCATCGGTGTCCTCATCTTCTCCCCACTCTGTCACAGTAGGGTTCGCTCCACAGACCTTCACTTTTCTTTCTTCACTTTTTTTTCTTAAGTTTGTTCTCGTAGAACATTTTGACCTCCTCCAGCTCCTCTTCATATTGCTCGCGAAGCTCTTGGACGGATTGTTGCAGCTTCGCTTCGTATTGCTCGAAAAACCGGCAATTCATTTCCTTAATTTCTACCTTATATCTAGTTCCCGCTTCGGTCAATTCTATCGAATGATTCCGATCCTTCAACTCCAGCTCTTCGTGCAGCGATCGGAGTGTGTCCTCAATATTTTCACGTGCCAGTGTTTCGTCCATGATGTGTTTGCGTGCCTCTTCCAGTTGCGTGCGTAAAAGATCGTTCTCCCTCTCCAGATCTTTAGTGTCATCCAACGCTTGCTGATAATCAGCACAGACTGACTGGTACTTGCCGGTCAGCTCTGTGATCGTCAACTCTGTATCTTCTAATTTCTTCGTGTCAATTTTTGTTGTCGTCGTCGCCTCTTCGTCTCGCTCCAATTCCCTGGCTCCAGAACTGCTAGATTCTTCGTATTCTTCGGCTTGCACCAGCATGTGTCCTAAGGCGAGCATAAGCTGCCGCCGCAACTTCTCCATTAGGGGATCCTCTGCTTTCTTCTCCCGTAGCAGGTTAGCGATCCTCCGCAGACCATACTCCGTCTTGGCCTGGGCTGCCAAAAACGCAGTGGACGTCTCGTTCCCCCAAAAATCCACTGATAGCGCCCTTACCTCGTCCGTCACCGTCTCTACCGCCTCGCGGTCCTGCTGGTAAGTGAAGGGGTAAGGTGAGGACGCGTTCATCATAGTCCCAAGCCGCAGTGCCTTCCGAAGCTCCATCCGCATTGCCGACACCGTTCCAGTGGCGATCCCACGTACTGCCAGCTCATAACTGAGCTCCTTCTCGCAGAGGTGATCGATTAGGGCCTCCGTGAATTTTGCCATTTGAATCTAACACGAACGACGACAGCACAAGGAGAAAAAAAAACACGTACTAGACTAGGAAACTACTTTCTACTTTATTTTATTATTTTATCTAAACATCTGTGTCTATAATTTCATTTTCACACTTCACACCCGCAATTTCACACACCCGCAATCAGCACACTCCCGTGATCTCACACTCCCGCAATTACACGCACGTGTCAGCACTTTGACCTCGGCCACTTTTATGTCACAGATACACTCACTGAACTTGTCGAACGTTTCCGCCGTTCGAACGCTACCGTACCCAAGTCCTGTTTTTTTCCTTGTTTTTATAACGGCCCGACGTTGGGCGCCAAATGTTACGGCTATAATTTCGCGTAACGTCCGCACTGCACCGTAGCCGATCCTAGCCACGGTTCGGGCAATCCCCCTCGGCTTCACCCGCGAAGAGGGGTGTGGGAAAATATATTTTAAAAAAAGAAAGGGCGCCACCCGTTTCCGCGCCGGGACTGCCCTGTCCGTGAATCCCGAAACGGGAATCGGATTCACGGTGACCCAAAACCACCGACCGATAGGGGAGCACAAAAACACAACCAGGAACGCGATTTCCGCCTCGCCACTTCACAAAATCACACAATTCAATTTAAATTTAGCACAATTTATTTTGAATGAAAAAAACCTAACTAAACCCTAACCTCTAACTATCTGCACTACTAACTACTTACAATTTTTCCTTCTTATGCTATTCCTCCGAATTCTCCTTCAGCGCGTTGTCCTCCACCCGAACCACCAGATCGCCGTCAACCTCAAACCCGCAGCTTACACCACACACCGGCGTCCAAACGAAAAACGATCCTCCAAGTCCTCGACGTCCAGCCAATTCACGCTCGAGCTGCCGTCCAATTCTCGTCCTCGTACTTGCTCCGCACACTCAAGATCAAATCCACACGCTTCCACCAGCGATCGACGTACCAAAAAGCCTCGTCAGCTGCTCCCGCAATCTATTTAAACCAAACCCAGTCCCGTTCGGTTCGTAGGTCGACGACCACTCACCTGGGCAGTTGACCCCAGCAGCTTTCAAAAGCTGGGTGGGATAAAATAAAATGTCTCATTGATACCGGATCAACGACAACTTTACTAAGTGAACACAAATTATCTCAATACAAATGTTTACTTCTTTCAAAACCCCAATATTTTAGCACACTAAGCGGACAAACAAGAATATGTGAGGAGATAGTGACCGAGTTGCTAATGGAATTCAACGAAAACAATATAATGAGCTGGAAGCTCACAAAGTTTAAAAATAAAGGATTCGATGGTTTGATAGGCCAATACTTATTAAAGCCTATGCAAGCGATAATGAATTTAGAGGAAGGGTATTTGCAAATACACAATAGAAAAACTAAGTTCTTAAATTCAAGTCCGTATAATAATGTGGGAATACATACTCTAGAAGAATACTGTAGTGACGGAGATATATTGCAAAAACTTAACCGCCAAGATATGAACTGCGAAAAAATTAAAAAGCTAGAAATATTGTTGAAAAAAATAAGGCCTTATTTTTTCGGGATAGTCAGAAATTAACTCATGCTCACGAAATTCAACATGAGATAGTTGTACAAACAAATAGGCCGGTGTAATATACTTAAATCAATATACAAAACCATACGACTTCACCACCCTATGCACACGCCTAAGCTTATGCAATTCCTACGCTGTGAGTACTTACGGGAACTTAAATCAAGCTTTTCAATTAAATCAACTCATTCACAAAATTAGAAAATCATATCAAGCTTTTTAAATTGACTCGATCAAGTAAACAATCGTACAATGACCTAATTGTATTCGAGTGCATCAATTTGATGCAATATTGACTACTCAGCAAATTTACAGCGTGGGAATGCAAGGCAATCAATTAATCAATAAGTAAATAGAATTAGGGTAGGGATAAGATAGGTAATGGAATTAGTATTTAAGAAGAAGAATGGAATGAATAAACACAGTTCTTTTGGAGACATAGCCAGTGTAATTACTGTTCCATTAGACTGCCTACTATTTTGGCAGTCAAGAACTTTTTTGCCTTTTATCGGCAAATAAACATAGAAATATCGGCAGCACGGACCATGGATAGTCCAGCGCCAATTTTGCGGCAACCATTGAGTTGCCTGTAGGTATCCTTGTATTCTCTTTCCCTCAGGCAATTAATTGATCCTAATCAATTGGAGCCAGCAAACATCTGAAGCGGATTTCCATTTTCGAGTACCAAAGACGGAAGCGCTGCGCACTTGATGCCAGCGAATGTGTCCCACCTCACGGCATCAATGAAAATCCACCACACCGGTATATTTCAAAATATACAGATTCCCTCAAATGCATGAGAAAGAGATTAATCGTCAGATGAAAGAAATGCTAGAGCAAGACATTATTACTGAAAGCTCTTTTCCTTACAATTCCCCACTGTGGATCGTTCCAAAAAAAATGGACAATTCTGGTAAGAAGAAGTGGAGAATTGATATCGACTACAGGAAACAGAAATTACTGTAAGAGATAAATTCCCAATGCCAAATTTTGAGAACATCCTTGATAAACTCGGAAGGGCTGAATATTTTACGACGTTGGACCTTGCAATAGATTTCCACCAGATCGTAATTAAAGAGGATGACAGGAAGAAAACTGCATTCTCAATACCCTTAAGTCATTATGAATTCGTAAGAATGCCGTTTGGACTCAAAAATGCTCCAGCGACATTTCAAAGACTTATTAAATCGGTACTTAAAGAATACATTAATCAAATATGCGTCGTATATCTAGACGAAATATTAATATTCAGCACAACTATAGAGGAACACACAGAAAATATACAGAAAATCTTTAATAAACTGAGAGAACACAATATTAAGATTCAGGTGGATAAGTGTAATTTTTCTGCGAAATCAATGGAGTATCTAGGGCACACTCTCACCACAGAAAGCGTAAAGCCGAATATGAGTCAAGTTGAGAATTTTCAAAAGCTAAAATTGCCAGAAATTGCCGAACAAATAAAATCTTTTCTGGGAATGACAGGCTAATACAGAAAGTTTATTAAAGATTATGCTAAAGTTGCACAGGGGCAAACGGAATATTTGAAAAAGGACGCAAAAATTAATAAAAAATGATTCGCAATATAACGACGCATTTCAGAAACTTAAAAGACTATTAATGAATCCTCCTAAACTAAGATATCCAGATTTTAATAAAAAGTTTAAACTGACAACAGATGCAAGCGACTATGCTATAGGAGCTGTCCTTTCGCAAGACGAACACCCCTACGATAGCAGGATCTTAAATGATCATGAGAAGAAGTATTCCACTACGGAAAAGGAACTTCTAGCGATTGTTTGGGCAGTGAATTATTTCAGACCCTATATCTACGGACGAACATTTGATCTTATGACAGATCATTGGCCACTCAAATGGTTACAGGCAAAATATGAAGGCTAAGACATTAATCCAAGGTTACAGAGATGATTATTAAAACTGGGTAAATATAACTTTGAGATTAATTATATTAAGGGAAAAGAGAAAAAGCGGCAGATTTTATGAGCAGAGTAAACGCGGAAACTGGAGAAATTAATGCTTTGGACAGGAACCCCGGAAATGAAGATAACAAAAGTACGAACGCTACCATTCACTCGTAGGAAGAGGAAACAAACGATCATTTTCCAATACTAGAAACCGTTGTAAATCGTTTCTCCACCCAGCTAGTTTTGACGAATAACAAAACTAAGGAAATTGAAATTATAGACAAAAAACACAAATTATATATATGTTCAGAAAACGTCGCAAACAATTTCATGACTGACATTTTTCGAAGGGTCCTGAAACTAGGAAAAGTTGGTTTATTTTCGGAAATATCAGAACATGAATACAATAAGGTTCAACAAAAACTAATCGAGTTATACAACACAAGTATCAAATTTTACAAATGCTCACATAACGCTTGAGAAGAGAAAAATGAACATAGAACATATAAACAAATTTCGAAGTATCATAGGAATGAGACAGGTCATGCTAGAATCACGGAAAACTACGAAGGACTTAAGATTCTCATTTACGTCAGGAACTTGAAGAAACTTGTTCAAAAGTATATTAATAATTGTGTTACATGCAATAGGGCAAAGTATGACAGAAACCCTTTAAAACCTAAACCTTGCGATCACTGAAACTCCAGATAATTTGAACCAGATTGTACATGTACATGTTTATACTAATAAAAGACTAAGTTTCATAACATTTATTGACAAATTTTCTAAGTGTGTCATAGCATTGTATTTAGAAGATAGAAATAGTGTAACCATCGTGGAGACGATAAGATTGTATTTTTCCATTAAAGGGAAACCAAAACGATTGGTTATGGATAATGAGTTTAATTCAGTTAATGTCAAGGGCTTTTTAGGAAAAGAGAGAGTGAAAATACATTTTACAAAGCCGAATAGTCATACCGGCAATGCCGACATAAACAGTTTTCATAATATTATAGGAGACAAACTTAGAACCATGGAGGTTGAGAAATCAAACCTGATCATTCAGGAAAGGGTATTTAAGTTCGTAGAGTGGTATAATAAACCTTTTCATTCTACTATAAGATGTAGACATATAGATGTAGGACAAGGGAAAGTAGATGAAGATAAAATTGAGAAAATATCGCGAACCACGAAGGAAAACAGAATAACTAGGTTAAATAAAAATAGAGAAAATTACCAACAAGTTAAACATGAAGGATATGTTAGAAATTACAAAGCATTGAGGCATAAAAACAAACTTAGATATAGGAAACTGAGTTCAGATAACATCCATCCTATCAATATTACAAGAACGAAACAATTTTCAGATCAATTGGATACGAATTATTATAATGACAACAGTTCTAACATTGACAAACGGAACATTGACTATAAAGAAACTGGACAGTGATAATGGTTTTATAGAAATACAACGAGATAACATCCAAATTATTCGAAATTACAATATTATATTGCATGTTATCAGCCATCATGAAATTCAAAGCATAATAAACGCCTTAGAATCAAATGTTCAACAGATAGAATCTTTGGACGATAAACTGCTATTACAACATGAACTTAGTTGAAATAGGGCAAAAATATTAATTATTACCTTAGCGGCATAAACGTGGATTTATTAATATCATAAGGACAGGACTAAAATGGTTGTACGATACGATGGACGAAAACGATAGACTTGAGATAGAAGAACACTTACAGATAATTGACGAAAATAGCCACAACACAATTTCAACAAAAATATAGAGATTAACGATAGTTTTAATAAAACGTTTACCAAAGTAAAAGAAGTAATAGGATCAGACAGGAGTAAATTTCTAGAAAAATTTGATGATATAAGAACCAATAATGAAGAAGTTTCCAAACAATTAATATACTTGGACACAATGCTAAGAATCAAAATCTTAAAAGACAATGTAGAACATTTTCAGAATAAAATTGATTCAGCTAGGTTGAATATTATGAGTAGCAATATTCTAACGACTGATTGAAATTGTTAAATAAAATGTAGATTTATATATATATATATAATGAATAAGGCGCTCGATCAACAAAAATCGATCGCAGCTCATTGCAGTCGAAATCATTTCATTGTGTTGGCCAGTATCACGTGACCACAACTTTTTTTTTGTCTATGGTATTTGCTCCATATCCAGCAGCAATGAGTGTGCAAATGAATACTTTCAACTCATCGACTGTAATGTCCGGATTTCTTTGAGTGCATAGTACGCCATATTCAATTGATTTGGCACAAATAATTTCCAGAATTTCTTGGTCGAAAAACCGCTCGAAAATTTGATAGGCTTGAACAGCACAATCCACATAATTCGCAGCTGGAAAAATGGGCAATGATTTATTTATGGACGTTTTTGACCATTTGTGCACTTGTTTGGAAACAGTTGGAATTCTTGAATGGTCGGGCGCATCAAAATCCGCGCCAACATATTTCCATGGTAGTGGTGGAACAGGCGATCTGTCAGGGTACAGAAGGACCGGCACATGCTTCAACCTCCACATTTTCAATGGCATACAATGCGTCGTTGCCTGCTTGGCCTTCGAATTCAATTTTCACCATTTGGTTGACCTGATTGTGATGTAAGTCCATGAGTGTACCGTCCTCATCATCATTGACATCGTCTTCTGCCGAATCATATGTAGGGTCTGGCGGTTCGACATAAATACCGGCCAATCTCTCAATAACTTCGTCTTCTTCGATGAGCTGCTTGAAATATTCTACTGCCTCATGCAGTTTCATTCTAAAGCATAAAAAACACCAAATCAGCCTACATAAGCGGAGACAATAGAAAACTATGCTATTTTGTCGATTCATACGCTGAACCCCGGTGATGTCATATGACATCAACCATTTCGAAATGACAATATCTCATATCCATACTCGTGTTTGTGATGTTTCTCTGGCTAAATTTCAACTTGGAATGTCAAGATTCAAGATTCAAGAAATTTTATTGAGACTTATACATTTTTACATGTTTGACATAGACTTGAAACTTAAACGTATAATATTGACAGATTACAAATTTATATCCGTCAGCTCTACTACAGAAACTTTTCAGAAGTACTACCTCCAGTACAATGTATGTTAAAAGTATAACAAAATTTAGAAATTTCATCATTGCTCAAAATGATTTTGACGGTTGTATTGAAAATAAATAAAATTACTACTCACTAACTAATCCTAAAAATTTAACCATTAATCTTTCAATTAGACATGATAGTATGAGACTTATATATGAACATACATTAATTGTGCTCTTAAATGGATATATTTATATGTTGTTGTTTATATATTTTCTCCATTAAATACTTTTTTTTTGTAATATTGGGATTATTTATTTATTGTAAATGTAGGAGGATGTGGGAAGGAAACCTCCAATGATCAGAAAATTGGATCATCAAAGATGTGGACTATAAACAAGCAATAGAAGGGGCTTTACTACATAAATGTCTGTTACGCTAACAAGAGGTGTCCGTCCCACATAATTTATTAATTTGCTTGACACTTATTCATACATACACGTTGTTACGCGCACTTTTACCCCCGAAGCCTCTAATGGCTGCGGGGCGGACGGTTGTGCCCGGCGTCTTTGCCCGCGAAGAGGGGCGGGGTAATGTTAATATTTTGGGCGCCACCCAGTCGTGCGCCGACAACCGTCCAGCGACCGAAACCTCTGACTGGGGTTTGGCTTAGGTCGCGACACTGAAACCTGATCGAGAAACCTGGAACCAATCCAACGCCGTGATCAACTATATCCCAAGAAAAAGGAAAACGGAAACGCACTCCACTTAGACTCCTTACACTCTGTATTTTAAATTCTAATGTCTACACGTATGACTTAAGGATAAAGCTTACACTACTTACGAATTACTCGTCTTTCTCGATTTGTCCTCGCCAATTTTCCCTATCGCTCGCTCGCTCGTTCGATCGTCGTGTCCTTCTTCTGTCTAGAGCTTCGCTGATTGAAATTTACGGATGGACCAAGTCCACTCGCACCGTTTTCGACCTATTTGCGGCACTTTAACACTGGCTGGGCCGCGTACAAACGAAGTCGCCTTCTGACACCACCCTTTGCGCTGCGAACTCGATGAAATCCTCGACGACGACCACGACTCTTCCACTTACGATCCTCCAAACGGAAAAAAGCCCTCTTCCTTTGTTCCCAGCTCTATTTATCCAAAATCGTCGTAACGGCCCAGCTTGTTTGCGGAACCATTCCAATTCCAACTCGGGTTTTAGAACCACTGATGTGGGACTCACTGGATTTGGTCGAATCTGTCTGCGCAACGGCCATCTTGGCTTTTTCGCCACCTCTGATGTCACTCCGACATTTCCCAGTGACAGCTCGCGTCGGTTGTTATTGTTTTTGTGAGTTTTGTTTTCATGTCGTCGGACCTGATACGCGGTTCGGTGTATACATCTCGCGATCGGAACATAGTGGAGTGAATTGCTGGGAGGCTCGGCATTGGACTGCGATATATTCAGGCCGTGTGCTCGGTGTATGAGGTGCGTGGTTATTCATCCCTTAACATTACCTATTTCAGCTATCTGGAAGTGGTCACGCCCTATAACGCTGGTCGGAACGAGAAGGATCCTGTGTCGCATCTCGGAGACTTGGGTGCGACCGTTGCCGCATCTACGCTGGTTGCCGCGCCCCCAAAATTAGACAGTAATGGTGGTAAGTGTGATGGATTCAGCGGCGAATGGCCAGTCCGTGTTGACATGTATCCGTTTGACCATTTCCGACTCGAATATGACGCACTTCATGACGTAATTAGTGTTGGCATAATTCATTCGCAACTCGAAAACGTTTTGGGCATTGGTCACAAACAAATGGACATTCGCCCCGGTGCATCATTTCGTGTTCGTGATCGTGTTACCAATGAAAACCCGCCGATCGGATTCATCGACCGGCGTTGGTGGATTGAAATGCGCATTGAGGTGCCAATTTTAGACTTCTTGCGATGCTTGATGTCGATGATTTCCTCAGGGATGGCTCGATGATCTTCTCCTTAAACTAGTAACTACTAATGTTTTACTTACCACTATTGAACTAGTTCCTATTTTCTACTTGATTCTACCATTGTTGCCTTCAATGATGAGTTTATATAATACAATTCTTAAATTAAACTTTCTATTCACTTCAAATTCTTAAACTACTCTATGAGCCTCAGTGGAGTGGTGTTTGCGCTAGTTACGTTTGGCGTTTTGCAGGCTTTTTGACCAGAGTCCTGATTGGCTTTTTGACTCAAGTCAAAGTCAATCAGGACTTCTTTTTTTTTTTTTTTTTTTTAAATTGAAAAACTGTTCGGTCGCAGCGAAATGCGACCGTAACATTACCCCCCCTTCTTCAAGTGGATTTTCCCAAAATCCACTCAAAAAAAAGGAAGAAGAAAGAACGGTTAAAAAAAAAAAAAAAACGAGCGATGAACAAAACGGAAACGAGTAATATTTGGGCAGCAGCATTCGACGCGCGCGGTTACGTCACACGACCAAGAGTGGTTTTGCGTGCCATGGCCATGGCCGAGTGCTCGCGGAGCATTGTTGCTTCGGCGAATTCGCGCGGCCAAACAAAACAATGGTTCCGTACGAAACCCACACGATTACTTGTTTCAGTCACTTAGGTAGATACCCCTAACTCCCCGAACTAAACTCTCTACTCGCTAACCTAACTAACCTAGCTAACTGCTATCCCTTCACCAATTTTCCCCTGTCCCTACTCTGCTTCTACTAATACCTAACTAAGTTCTCTAATCAATGATATAAACTACGTTTCCCCATTCTCCCTATCTGACCTGCCCAAACAAACCCCGACTTAATTTTCCCTGTTTACACCACCGTCCCTTATTTAACCTAAACAACCCATTTACTCCTTGCCCTTTTCTATTCTATCCACCTACCAAACTTGTTCTATGGATATCCTCCACTGAGCTCCGTAGTTAATTCCCATGCTCTTAGCTTCCCCGAACTGATTCCCTCACTACTCTTACTGTACTAACTAATTGATAACTCTCCGCCCCAACTACTACTGCCTACTCTCTATCCTATCTATCCTCCCCCTGATTATTATTTCTACTACTATTATTATTATTTCTACTACTAATGAACTAATTCCCTCACTACTCCGACTGTACTAAACAATTGATAACTTTCCGCCCCAACTACTACTGCCTACTCTCGATCCTATCTATCCTCCCCCTGATTATTATTTCTACTACTAATGACTTTTCTTAACGTTTTATTTTAGCCCCAAACTTCAACCCCCAAAAGAAAGATAATGTAACACAAAAGGAAAAGAAGTACCGGAAGGAAAAAAATAATAATGGAAAATAAGGATTTGAGGGAAGGGCAGCGGGAAGAGTCTCAAACGAGGAAAAGCCCTTGGAACCAGCCAATGATTGGTATTAAGTTCAATATTTTACTTATCGTGTCTGTCCCAGTTAGATGTAAAATTTTATGCATGTTCCTGTTTGTTGGGTAGCTCTAATTCGTTGTTTACGCGGCGTAGGGTTTTAGGTCCTTGGCGTGCCACACCCCAGCGTCTCTGCCCTTATTGTCCGTTAAACGGTATGTAGACGAGGACAATTTCTCTTTGACCACGAACGGTCCCACATATTCCGGGGCCAATTTTGCCGAAAAATACTTCTTTGCATCTGACAGGACGAAATTCCTTCGCCACACTTGGTCGTTGGCATAGAAAGGCTGGGCGCGCTGACGAAGATTGTACCTAGCCACGGTAAGCCTGGCCGTGTCACGCAGTCTCGCGACTACCTCGCCTCTTACCCGATTCAGTGCGGCCGCTCGCTCCTTGGGATCGAGCTCGCATGTTTTTCCCCCAGGTGGTTGCGGTTCCCCTCGGAAGGCAACCATGTCCCTCCCGAAGTTCATGAAATATGGAGTTACCCCCATGGCTTCATGTGTGTACGTCCGTAAGGCGCACCCGATCTGTGCCAGATCGTTATCCCATTTCCGATGGTTGTCGGACACGTAGGAGCGTAACATTCTCTTAATGTCTTGATTTGCCCGCTCCGCTGGGTTGGCTTGAGGGTGGTAGAAGGCCGTGTACTCGATTCTGGACCCAAATCTCCGCGCTAACGCTTGGAAAACCCGGGAACGGAACTGAACCCCATTGTCGCAAATGATTGCCTCTGGAACCCCGAAGAGCATAAATACCCGCTCCTCTAACAGGCGTGTTATTTCCGGTGCCTTCGCAGTCCGGAGGGGTAGAACCAGAGCGAATTTGGTGAAATAGTCCACCACGCTAAGAATATAGCTGTGTCCCCTGGTTGATTTGGGTAAAGGGCCAACCAAATCCACGCAAATAAGCTCCCAGGGTTGCCTTGCCCTGCCTGCCCTCGTCCCCATCACTCCTCGGGGTGATTTTCGCTCCACTTTGACGGATTGGCAGACCTTGCATCGAGCCACGTATCGACGGATATCGGCCCCCATCTTTGGCCAATAGTAACGCTGAGTGATTCGGTCTAGGGTCCTTTTGACCCCCATATGTCCCGCTCTGGGATCATCGTGCCCCTGAAAAAGTGCTGCGCTTCGCTCGGCCTTCGGCAGTACCCGCTTCCATGCCTGATCATCCAGTTCGGCGTTCCGTCCGGGAATGTGCTTCCAAACGCCATCCTCTGAGACCCGCCAGTCCGGGTATTGATCCGGATTCTCCCGTATTCCTTCTCTCATCTTGGTCCACCACGAGTCGATGGGGTCTTCAGCAGTGACTCCGGCCACCCTAGGTATTGCGCGGGAGAGTGCGTCAGGAACCAGATGTTCTTTCCCCTTCCGATGCACGACCTCGAAGTCGAACTGCTGGAGGCGTACTGCCCACCTGGCCAGTCGGCCCGTGGGGTCCTTTAAGTTGTGCAGCCATACCAAAGAATGGTGATCTGTGATGACCCGGAATTGGGCCCCCTCTATGTAGGGCCTCAACTTCTCCACCGCCCACAGCACCGCTAGGCACTCTTTCTCCGTGGTTGAAAACTTCCGCTCCCCCTTCGACAGCGCTCTGCTCAAAAAACAAATGGCCTTTTCCCCTTCCGGAAAGATCTGGCTCAACACGGCTCCCAGGCCCACATCCGACGCATCCGTCTGCACCTGAAAAGGCCGATCAAAATCTGGGCAAGCCAAAATTGGTGCCGTTGACAGCTTTCCCTTGCATTTGTTGAACGCTTCCTCGCACTGCGGCGTCCAAACGAAACGCTTGTTCTTCCCCACGTTGGGCGCCAAACTGTTACGCGCACTTTTACCCCCGAAGCCTCTAATGGCTGCGGGGCGGACGGTTGTGCCCGGCGTCTTTGCCCGCGAAGAGGGGCGGGGTAATGTTAATATTTTGGGCGCCACCCAGTCGTGCGCCGACAACCGTCCAGCGACCGAAACCTCTGACTGGGGTTTGGCTTAGGTCGCGACACTGAAACCTGATCGAGAAACCTGGAACCAATCCAACGCCGTGATCAACTATATCCCAAGAAAAAGGAAAACGGAAACGCACTCCACTTAGACTCCTTACACTCTGTATTTTAAATTCTAATGTCTACACGTATGACTTAAGGATAAAGCTTACACTACTTACGAATTACTCGTCTTTCTCGATTTGTCCTCGCCAATTTTCCCTATCGCTCGCTCGCTCGTTCGATCGTCGTGTCCTTCTTCTGTCTAGAGCTTCGCTGATTGAAATTTACGGATGGACCAAGTCCACTCGCACCGTTTTCGACCTATTTGCGGCACTTTAACACTGGCTGGGCCGCGTACAAACGAAGTCGCCTTCTGACACCACCCTTTGCGCTGCGAACTCGATGAAATCCTCGACGACGACCACGACTCTTCCACTTACGATCCTCCAAACGGAAAAAAGCCCTCTTCCTTTGTTCCCAGCTCTATTTATCCAAAATCGTCGTAACGGCCCAGCTTGTTTGCGGAACCATTCCAATTCCAACTCGGGTTTTAGAACCACTGATGTGGGACTCACTGGATTTGGTCGAATCTGTCTGCGCAACGGCCATCTTGGCTTTTTCGCCACCTCTGATGTCACTCCGACATTTCCCAGTGACAGCTCGCGTCGGTTGTTATTGTTTTTGTGAGTTTTGTTTTCATGTCGTCGGACCTGATACGCGGTTCGGTGTATACATCTCGCGATCGGAACATAGTGGAGTGAATTGCTGGGAGGCTCGGCATTGGACTGCGATATATTCAGGCCGTGTGCTCGGTGTATGAGGTGCGTGGTTATTCATCCCTTAACATTACCTATTTCAGCTATCTGGAAGTGGTCACGCCCTATAACGCTGGTCGGAACGAGAAGGATCCTGTGTCGCATCTCGGAGACTTGGGTGCGACCGTTGCCGCATCTACGCTGGTTGCCGCGCCCCCAAAATTAGACAGTAATGGTGGTAAGTGTGATGGATTCAGCGGCGAATGGCCAGTCCGTGTTGACATGTATCCGTTTGACCATTTCCGACTCGAATATGACGCACTTCATGACGTAATTAGTGTTGGCATAACTCGAAAACGTTTTGGGCATTGGTCACAAACAAATGGACATTCGCCCCGGTGCATCATTTCGTGTTCGTGATCGTGTTACCAATGAAAACCCGCCGATCGGATTCATCGACCGGCGTTGGTGGATTGAAATGCGCATTGAGGTGCCAATTTTAGACTTCTTGCGATGCTTGATGTCGATGATTTCCTCAGGGATGGCTCGATGATCTTCTCCTTAAACTAGTAACTACTAATGTTTTACTTACCACTATTGAACTAGTTCCTATTTTCTACTTGATTCTACCATTGTTGCCTTCAATGATGAGTTTATATAATACAATTCTTAAATTAAACTTTCTATTCACTTCAAATTCTTAAACTACTCTATGAGCCTCAGTGGAGTGGTGTTTGCGCTAGTTACGTTTGGCGTTTTGCAGGCTTTTTGACCAGAGTCCTGATTGGCTTTTTGACTCAAGTCAAAGTCAATCAGGACTTCTTTTTTTTTTTTTTTTTTTAAATTGAAAAACTGTTCGGTCGCAGCGAAATGCGACCGTAACAACGTATATACATTTTCTTAAGCTTAAACACATTATTTACAAATTTAGTATTCACAGGACATTTCATTTCTTATTATCTACTATTTACATATTGATTAATTGATTTTAACATGTTTTATTTTTCAGTGAATCGGCTTAACCGAATCCCCCAATTTTTTATCATTTATTCTTACTAGGGATTATCCACGGTATATGCCCGGAGTTGGGTCCATATAAAAGCCTGGAGTATGTGAGTCTCTCAGCGATGGTGTAAATATGGGATGGGAGTTCTCCACCAGAACCGAAAAGGGTGACAAATGATACTTAAGATTGCTGGAATGAGCTATCCATGGGTTTGTTTCTGCCATATATTTAACCCTTGGATTATTATGTTCAAGCATTTTTTTAAGATGTGTGTGGGCAAGGCCTACGCAGTAATTCAAGAAGGGCACGATGCCCGCTTCTTCGTAGAGCATTTTGTTTTTAAAAAACTTCTTATTTGGTCTCCTATATTTTGATAAGCACTTTCTTAGCACCTTCCTTTCAAAAATTTGAATTTCCTGGGCCACGTTGCAGGAGATCGTAAACCATGCTGGAAAAGCGTAGGTAAGAATAGGCCGTATTAGGCTCTTGTACATGAGCGTTTTAACTTGCACTGACACAGCTTTAGATGTAAGTAAGCAGCCAAGCTTGGCTACTGCCCCCTTTGCTTTATTAAGGAGGGCTCTGGCGTGAGGGTTCATTCTAAGCCTATGGTGCAGGTGCACTCCTAGGTACTTTATGCTGTTTTTCGGAGTGGCGGTCACACCCCCAATTTAAACTTTAATTTGTTTACTTTCGCTGACTGTGTTCGGTTTACATTTCCCGCTGGCATTCCGAAAACAAATAAGCTCACACTTTGCTGCGTTTATGTTTAGGCTCCATTTCCGAAAGTATTCCTCGACGCTCCGAATATGCTCTTGAAGGATGACACAGGCCTCTCTAGGACTATATGACGACGCATACAGAAGGGTGTCGTCAGCGTAAAGGGATGCCGCAGACTCGGGGGCTAAATCCTCTAGTGTCTCGTTGTACCTGACAGGGAAGTCGTAGATATAAAAATTAAATAAATAGGGGCCTAGGATAGAGCCCGGGGGAACCCCCGACTGTATGGCTATTTGACTGGAGCGTTCGTTCCCGATTTCGATGAAACCATTTCTGTGAGTTAAAAAATCATCTATTATTCTGCTCAATTGCGGGGGGCAGCCAGCTTGTAAAAGCTTGAACGTCAGACCTTCCATCCAAACCGAATCGAAGGCCTTTCTAAGATCAAGGGCGCAGGCTACTGTGCACCTTTTTTCCCTAGGATTCTTGATAATGTTATCTTGTAAAGTGAGTATAGCATGCTCCGTAGAATGTCGCGGCTGAAATCCGAATTGTAGATCTGATATAAGCGGGACGCTGAATAAAGCAAAGCTCCTAAGAATAACTTTTTCGAATATTTTTCCCATGTTGGGAAGAACAGATATTGGTCTAAGATCATCAATTTGTCCCCTAAATTTGCCCTTGGGGATCAGGATAATTCTTGCTTCTTTCCATGCTTGTGGGAAGTACCCTATGTTACAGGCATTGTTGCAAATGATAGTTAGGGGGCGAGCTAGAGTCTCCGCACACTTCTTCAATATATTATTAGGTATTCCATCCGGACCGAAGGACTTCTTACCATTCCCTTCTTTAAGAATCGCAACCATTTGCTGTTCCGAGATGAGGACGTCATAGAAGTTTGTGACAGGTACACAAGGGGAGTAAGCTGGGTTATCCGCTGAGAAAATGGTGATCATCGATCCAGTGTGCCCCGTTCTGAACTCCTGGACAACCTCCTTAACCTGAGATTGAAGGGATACCTCTGCCCTCGCAGTCTTGTCGGCGTAAACTAGTTTGTAGAATTCAGCGCAGGCTACCAGTTTGTCTTTTGTTCCCGCCAAGGGAACCCCGTTGTAGAACAAATCGTTTGACTCGATGTTTTGCTCGGCACGCTTACGGCCGGAGATGTTGTTGATTTCTTTATATACATTACCTCCCGTCTTAATGTTGGAAAGCCTTTCTCTGAAGTTCTTGTTAAGGTCCCTAGAGGTGAGCTTGCCGATGGTTTCATTCAGCACCTTGATAACATCCCTAAGCTGTTGGCATTCTGGGCAATTTCTGTTAAAGTCCCTCTGATATATCTTCTTCATTCTATTTAGGACCCGCCTCCTAGCTCTTATATAGGCCAACGTTTCTTCCGTGAGAACACCGTATTTTCCACCACCGATTTGGGCGAGGGGTGCATGCCTATCTAGGAGATCCGTGATCGCTGCAGTAGTTTTGTCTATGTACCTATCGATCTCGCTTACGGAAAGATTTACATAAGCAGGAATACTAATGTCAGGGTGCTCCTGCAGCTCAGAGTTGAAGACGTCCCAGTTGACCTGCCGCATCTTTCTTATTTTGATCCCTTGTTTAAAACACGGCAGGATATTTTGGATTTCCAAGACCAATACAAGAGCGTCGTGATCAGATATTGTGGGGAGGGTGTAGCAGATTGGCCCCTTGTTCAACATCAAGAGCAAGTGGTTTGAGATAAGATAATTATCGAGGAAGGATTCTGCTGAAGGGAAGGTTGGAAGACCCGCATTAACGATTTGAAAGTGAAAAGACGGCTCTCCGGAGAGCCATCCGTGTAGAACTCTTCCATTTTGGTTAATTGTGTTATCTCCCCAGCCCCAGTGCCTGGAGTTGAAATCTCCAGCAATAATGGCCAGGTCATATTCCCGGGCTTTATTGTATATTATTTGAAGATCAGGTAAGAGGTTGTAGCCAATTCCTGAGGGAATATATATGGAGCAGATGATTAGGGAGTTAAAATTACCATCAGGGCGGCGAAATCTAACAGTAGCCATGGTTGCAGAGATGTGAGCTAGTGAAGGGGGAGCTGATATGGGAGTGTGATATATCTTGGTATTAATGTAGAGAGCTGACCCCGTACTTTTGTCATTTCTAAGAATGTTGAATTTATTCGAGCGTAATTTGTGCTTGGATTCAAGTCTAGTTTCTGTAACAAACGCCATGACAGCTTCCTTTTTCGTTAGTAACTTGTCAAGATATTTTCTTCTGTCGTGCGATTTGACAGAGCACATATTGATATTAACGAAGGTCCACTTACCCATCGTAAAGGGGGAATTGACCAAGGAAGTCAAGATATGCCGCGGCTCTTTCGATTTTATTTCCCAGTGTCATGCATTTTGGCCAAAAACTCTTTATTTTTTTTAGCAGCTCAGTGAAGGTTAACCCGAACAATTTTTCCGCTTCTGTCATAAAGTCGGAGAAAATGAGGCAGTGACTATCTGATGGATGGCTCGGCGAGAAGCGACTGTCATTTTTACCCCTGACGACGTCGGCAAATGATGCACCCTGAGAGAATTCCCTAACTGGGATATTGTTTGGAGCACGTATGTATGGAGCTGAATTGAGTTGACCTATTTGATTATAAAGTCCTGGAATTTTTTGCGAGGCTTGATTTTTCCTGGACGCTATAATGGATTCTCTTTTTTCAAGTGCTTTCCTGTAGATTTCACAACCTGAAAAATTCGCTGAGTGTCCAACAGTCTGGCAGTTGATGCAGAATGGAGGAGGCGACTCCGCATCCTCTTTGACCCTCAAACACGGTCCATTATTTTCATGGTCTAAGCCGCACTTGACACATCTCTGACCGTAACCACAGAAGTTTGAGGTGTGTCCAAACCTCTGGCACCTATAGCACTGAGTAAGTTTTTGCTTTCTGGGTTTTTCCCAGGCTACTCGTGTGTGAAGAATCACTTTGATTTTCTTAATTGCAGAGAGGGAATCTTCGGATTCCAGGTTGATCAAAAACAGATCCAGTGTAATATTTTTATTTTTCGCCCATTGGGACTCAAACCGTTTTATGTTCAGAATTTTGATATCTTTATTTTGATTAAGGATATCCTGTTTAACTTCCTCCGGAGAGAAGTCAGCAGACAAGCCACGAAGCATTATATTAATTTTCCTGTCAGATACCTGGGCATAAGAGAAGGCTTCCGCAACCTTGTTACCCTTGAAATGCAAGAGTAGTTCCTTATGAATTCCCGGGTCCTCGATTAATACTTTATGTCTTGACCGGGAGTAACTCTTTATAATAAAATCTGCTTGTGGATTTATAGATCTAATCGCATTATGAATGGTTTTTGCATAAATATTATTTGCAAAAACCGGAGGGCACCATTTGGGAGACCGAGCATTTTGTGAAGCTTGCTGAGGCCCGCTAGATATGTTTTCAGACATTTCTTTAGATAAACCCGCTAGGGGAAGAAAATAATTTCCTCGATTGGAGGTTGAATTCTTATTATGTTGGTGGGGTATTCGGTTGCTATTATTATTAATTACATTGTCATTCTTACTTTTACTACTCTTACCAACCATTCCACCAGTTGCAGGAAGAAAGCCGCAGTCGTCCTTTAGAATATTGTTGGTTTCATATTTGTCACGGAATTGTTCCGGACTAAGATCCTGGTAGGTGGTCGTGAATAGACTTGATGAACTCATCCCTGGCTCCTTTGTTGGAACAGTCACTTCCATCTCACAAACGGCTAATGGCTGTAGCATCTCAAACGAAATTGCTCCTTGCTCCTGGATGTCTTGCAGGGTTCCTGGTGAAAGGAGCGGGAATGGAATATTTCCAATCTCCGCCACGCGTTTCGCCACATCGTTGTGGAAAGGAGTATACTCCTTTCGCTTTCTCGATGCTGAGGGAATTTTATGGGCTGCCTGGTCCTGTATTTCACTTATGGCGTTCAAGTTCATGTAAGATGGCCGTCAATGGAGGACCAAGCCACGCGTTGGCACTCCACTAGCCGCGAAACAATGGCGTAACTTCGCACCGAGTGTACTGTAAATTCAGATTTGTCTGTGTGTGTTAGCGCACGGTCTTCTAAGGACGCCGCAATTCAGACACGCGACGCCATTGAAACACGCGTCGTCACTATATGCAGTCAACACGCAAGAGAAATTCGTTTTCTCGGGACACTAGGGAATATATAATACACACGGATTGTTCGTATGAGTTCGACACTGCTTTCAACTTGGAATGTCAAAATGAAGATACCAGTAAACGCGTCAAACATTTCTCTACGCGATATAGCTGTCAGTTTGTGAATATGTACATGCATGTGTGAGCATTGCTCGATTGAATGAACCGGAATTGATTGATGCCATATGGCATCATTGCAGATCATGGGTGAGTATCATAGAGACATGACTAAAATGGTTGTACGGTACGATGGACGAAAACGACAGAATTGAGATAGAAGAACACTTACAGATAATTGACGAAAATAACCACAACACTACACAAAATTTCAACAAAAATATAGAGATAAACGATAGTTTTAATAAAACGTTTACCAAAGTAAAAGAAGTAATAGGATCAGACAGGAGTAAATTCCTAGAAAAATTTAATGATAGAAGAACCAATAATGAAAAAGTTTTCAAGCAATTAATATACTTGGATACAATACTAAGAATCAAAATCTTAAAAGACAATGTAGAACATATTCAGAATAACATTGCTTCAGCTAGGTTGAATATTTTGAGTAGCAATATTCTAACGACTGATTGAAATTGTTAAATGAAATGTAGATTTATATATACTTCGAAATACAAAACTAGGAGCAGCAAAATATAAAAATTATTAAATACTTTTTGTCATTAAAATACCAAAAGAAATCATAGAAGCAAAGAGATCTATTATTATACCAATTACAAACAATAAATTACAGGAACTAAGCTTTGATATGTAAGCAATTGTAAAAATTGACAATGAAACTTTTAATTATATAGGCGATGTTAACGAACAAAATCTGATAAAGTCAATTTTATGTATTTACCGAAATAAATATTTACAAACCAGAAACTATAAAGCGGAAGTTATTGAAATTGAACAGGGTGTTGCTAAATAATCAAAATCAAACAGTAACAGTACCTTCCATAAAAGGACTGTAGATTTAAACGGAAATTATGTGTCAAATTTTCATAATTGTACCATTACAATTGATGATAAACTATATTACAACAAGAAAAGCAGATTCAAAAAAAATGTTGCAATTTCGAAATATTTAAAAATAAATGGAACTGTAGATAGATTAACTTTTGATGAATTGGTGCTTGGACAGATAAAGAACATTGAACAAATTAAGGAACTCAAATTCCATAAGAAAAACAATAAATATTATAATATCACAGCTCTGGTTACAGTTGTAATAATTTTTTAAAATTTTGTGTGTATATTTCGCCAAACGATTTGAATCACTCAAAGTTAATATAATTAATGAAACTCGGGAGAGTTTCAATCCAAAAGAGGAAAGAGTTACGTCAACGGCATCTTTCCAGCCAGGACACAGCCAGAATAAATGGATACCGAGAATCCGAAATTTTATCCATCATCAAAAAGAAAATAGGTAAGTTTAAGAGAAATAAACTAACAACACGCTCCAAACAGAAAGCGGAACGTGAAACAGTGTGGAGAAGTCCAACGATATACTCCAAAATATGGATGAAAATAAGTAAGATACTTAAATGCGAAAATATCATCGGGGCTCCAAGTAGCAGAGGTTCGCAGATAAGATCGATGTTGGCCTCGGTTACAGACAGGAAGGATAAACACGAGAAAATTGGTATTTATAAGGTAGTCTGTTCGGATTGTAATAAAACGTACATCGGACAAACAAAGCGATTGGTGAGGACGAGATTCAACGAACACATACGAGAAGCACAACTAGGCAGATACAAGAAAACGGAAGTGTTAAAATCCACAGTAGCCAGAAACATCAAAAGTGAAGGACATATCATATTATGGGATGATCTCGAAGTGTTGAAGGAAATAGCAGGTACAAGTAGACTAGACGCATTTGAGTCGATGTGGATATTGAGGTAGCTGGAAAAACTGAGGTTGAACGAGGACACTGGTAATTGCCAGTCTACCCTCTTACGGCTAATTACCTAAAACCAATTAAGTTATCCTTTCTGTGAAATACTTAGGAGATATATTTATTCGTGTCTTTTGTAATAGCTTATACTTTTCAATATAAAAGTAAGGGGTTTTCCTTGTACAAAATTAGTTTATACACTGAAGAAGGGTGAATAGTTACCCCCAAAATACGTATATGAAAAAACGTTAACGTTTTAAAGGAACAATACAAAAAGGCTTTTTTAATCAATTATGCGAACGTTAAGCAACCAAAGTCGGGAAAATATAATGATGATGTTCTAGCAGAACAACTAAATTGAGAATTTGTTAATTTTACACTTTATTGAGGTTTTAAAGTTTTTTGTAATCACTCACTGAATTGCAAAATCTTGGTTTCTGGCGCGCTTCACCTATCACACAAAGCTGATAAACGGAAACAAACGCCAAAACCATACAAACATAACGTTACCGCAGAGTCTTTTACTATAATTTCACCCAACTATTGATACCTGAACACGTTCACTAGCAATGAGTTTTCACTGATTCTGTGTTGCAGTTCCAAGAAAATGTAATCCTTTTTTCGTTGCTCTTTATTCCTAAACAAATAGAAATATTTCCTTTTCATAGAGATCCGCCACTTTTTTTACACTGTTCGAATTCGTATCCATGAAACACTTCCGATTTTAACACGTTGCTTAGTAGCGTATCGATGACAAATACTGCGAACGCATTTCTCTCCCACACTGTCACTATGAGTTGTTTCGATTTTCATTGGAAAAATCTAAAAATTTAATACAGGCGATATTCCGATCGCGAATTGCCAAATACACACTGAAACTTCTCGCTGACAGTTGCGATCTATCGAATTAATGAAACAAGCTTCTATGTGCATCTCTGTCTTTCGTGCACGAACCATTCACATGCAATTTGCTTATTCTGTTGTTCATGCTAGGGTACACGGATATGGATTTACCCACACTTAGGCACAACCTGGCCACTTTGGTTGTATAACAAATATATGAGATATTGGCTGAAGTGTCCGTGCTATGTATTCTTTATGCTATGGTTTTAAGCATGAAGTATGTATCGTTTGTTTGTATATGAGAGAGAAAATGTTTTCTTATAGCATAATAGATAAGATAGTTGCTCCAATCAATCAAAGATTCAATTTTAGGCGGCATTCGCATATAACCTTGAACATGTTACTGAAAATCATTTTGTTAATATACAAACAGTCCTGAAAATTGAACTCCATACTACTATAAATAAAAAAAACGGGGAGCCAAAAGTTACTTTCTTTTATTACAAAGGCAACCCTCGTCTTTAAACTTAGGAGGAATCTTGGCCACTTAGATGTGGCTTACTTACACACAATTTAAAGATTTAGTATCCGAGTGAACAACGAAACCAGAAAATTTTCGATATCAACTGCTTGTAATATCCTTGAACCTTATCATACGAAATAATTTACTGCATTTAAATATCAAAGGATACACCTCTACGTCAAAAATATCACAAATTTCCAAAATCTGCAACCACGCACCATTGTTCACAAGTTCATGGCTATTCGAGAATTGATATTTCAGTTAGACTTTTACGCACAACGTTATTCATTGTTTTCAGCTACCTTCAAAATATCCGCACAACTTGTTTTGCTTACCATACCAAAAATAATATGAAGCACGGAAACTACAGCCAATTGGCCACAACTTGGTTATGCAACCAAAGTGCCGACTTTTGCATAAGTATAGGTAAATTGCATACCTGTTCACCTCAGCATGAGTAACAGAATAAGAAAATTGCATGTGAATAGTTCTTGCACAAAAGCCAGACATGCACACAACAGCTAGTTACGTTAATTCATTCAATCGCGACTGACTGTGAGCAAATTCATTGTGAATTTGACAAATCACTATTGAAAAATCGCGTGTTATTATATATTGGCAATTTTCAGTGAAAATAAAAATAAACAAAGTTCGGAAAAAACGCATTCAAAATGTGTGATCATCGGTGCCTTACTAAGCAACGTGTAGTAACCGGAAAAGTGTTTTATGGCCATAACCTGCAACGTGAAAGAAAGTTTCTGACACGTTACTAAAAGGAAATAAAATTTCTTCTTCAGTGTTATTTTTATTTAGAAATATAGAGCAACGAAGCAGGTATTGCATTTGCTTCGAACTGCAGCATGGAGTGAATTTCTTGCTAGTTAACGTGTGTTAGTATCAATAGCCGAGTGAAATTCTAGTGGAAGACTTCTCAGTAACCTTAAGTGTGTCTAATGTTCGTGTTCGTTTTCTGATTATCAGCACTTGATAACGGACAAAGTGCACTAAAAATCAACATTTTTGCAGTCCATTGAGTATACTCGATTAAAGGAAATGAAGATCCTTCCTGGGTGTTCGGCTTATGTAGGAACTACCGCCATGACACAGAACTTTGAAAAATTCAATAAAGCGTAAAATGGGCGAATTTGCAGTTACACATTTTTAAAATCGAAACTTACGCGTCCTTATCACCTGGAAACAATTTTTGCCACTTTCGCGCTCTTTCACTATACACTTGATTACTATTCGTTATGTCTGTCCCTTTCGATTAGCAACTCTAGAATGAAACTATCGAATGCCGCTAAGATTCGTTTTTCCTGCTCATCGGGCAGCCCCAAATGCTTCGATTAATCGCGTAATTCACATTGGGTACTCACCGCATTCGTTGATTTTATGTACACTTGCGTGAAGTCAGCTGATTTTGCCATGTACACGCATGGAGCAGAAAACTAGAGGAATAGTGATATCGGTGTGGATGCGTATATGTCAGTTGGCCGACTTTCTGCTGCTGACGTCATGCCTCTGATTGTCAATGTCTTCTAATTGTCACTATGACAATACACAAGGTGCCGAGAGTTTTGAGAAGTTTGGATTCCGCGCAAGTATTTTGGCTCTATATACTCTTGATAGAATAATCTACTTAATAATATTGTGTGTTATAAACTAGTGAGAAGTGTTACTGTCGACGAAAAGTGTAGGAACCAAATTTAAAGCTGCGAATTGAGTGTTATTAACGATAAAGTGTGTTGTAGCTTGTTGTGCGAATGAATCGCGTTCTCGGCCGGCAGGAGTATATTTTCATATGTAAGTACATCCGAAAGTTATGTATTTCAAGTTTTCGTAGGTTAGCCGAGTGTTTTTCAGTGATAAATGAATCATTTGGTTGCATTTGCAATAATTTATAGCAGTTGCGCTGGTACTTTCAAAAGTTGAACAGTGGTGTCGTCAGTATGGGCGCAAATTAGTTTGTTTAATTTAATTAAATGAATCGAAAATTTAAATTTGATCCTTTTTATTTGACTTATTTATGAAACCAAAGCATGTAAGATATAGGTGTCGCCATAATTCCACCGAAGCCGGTCCAAAGCCCGGTTTAAAAAGGGAGAGGGAGGCTGAAAGATGGAAGTTTGACCCCAGATTGTAAAGATGAATCTTTTGCCAAGGCTTTCTTATTATGTTCACTCAAAATCAACAAACAGTGCTATTGTATGATGAGTATGTCGTTTTATACTAAATTTTAAAGTACTACTTTCTTGAAATACAACGTCAAAGCAACTGAAAAAATTATTTTTCATTTTATTTTTATCTGAATAGTGAATCTCAAGTTTGTAGATTAATCAATATGTTTGAAATTTTGCGCTAGGAATACTCATTTTGGAATTTTTTCCATTTAGTTTATTATTTGCTTCTTCTTAAATTGGTGAATGTCTTGCCAAGTTTATCAATTTTTCTGATTATTCTCTCGTATAGTATTAAATTCTTTCATTGCTTCATGTTCAAGTTGATAATCGATTACAGTGCGAACCAATTTACGCTTCCTATATAGGATCATTCAATGATATAGCTGGTATTGTGCTCATTATTTAATGTTTTCAAATTAGGTTACGCTCAATATATTCTTTTATTTTGAACAGCTGTTATATTTTTCTGTATATTTTTACAAATGACAGAAAATGTCAAATATACCTTGAACTCCCGTCTTTTATACGCCCATTTTTACTCGCATGCGATGTACGCCCTTAACGTCAGCAAGTAAGTGTTGTGTCACAAATCCACTCATAAAAGTTAGCACACCAAATTTGATGATTTTCCTCTCCTGTGTTTATTACCTCTTTGGCCAATGGCAAACCATTGTCGTCTTTCTTTGTTTGACAACTTACTCCCGCGATATTGATACCTCTCGTATGTAAACCATAACATAAATAATACATAGTACGGACATCATGAGGTATCAAAATAAACATGAGACCAAAGATACAAAAAATTACCCCTAGAATTGTTTTAATAGCTTGTTCACATCGCACTCGATTTCGACAAATCGGGAGATTTCGCGAAATCTAACCCAAAATCTACCAGATTTTCCATACTAAAATCAAAATCTAGTCGATCTCAAATCTCCTAGATTTTAACAAAATCTACTCAAAATCTGATGGTTGCGTGTGGCAGAACTGCAAGAAAATTTTTCACCACACTTTACCACACTCATTTCGATGACATATGACAAGCAGTGACAAATGTCAAACATTTGTGAAATTCATTCGCGCGAATCATGTCAAATAAACGAAAATATAAAAATAAGATTAAGTGGCAGGACGACGCCGAAGAATTCCTTGGGCCGAAAAATTAGATGAAATACGTGGCCACCGAAAAACAGCCACGTATTTCATGAGATGAGAGTTGCGATAGAGGCGCCAAATTTCAAATTCAAATTCAAATTTACGAAACTGTCACTGCCAAATCTAGAAGAGGCGATGTGAACAGTTGACAAGATTTCGAAATCACAATGACCAAAATCTAGCGATGTGAACAAGCTATAAAAGTGAAATTTTATTTATTTAACATATTCATTTATGTTGAATTTGAATCTCAACTGTTTCGCTACAGCGATTCTCACCACGAAACCATCCAGTAGAACCATAGCATAAAGAATATAAAGCACGGACACTCCAAGCTGTCAAAGTCGACTTGGGACAAAGGATGCCTGAATTACCCCTCCTATCAGAGAGAGCGCTCTGACTTTCGTTTCCAAGCTCGCGTGCGAAAGAGTAGGTTGAAATTTGTATTAAAATTTCTCCAGGCCAGGTTGTGCATATGTAGCGAGACGAGTTCGCCATTTTATAAAAGTTAACCGTGTACGTGTGCATGCCAAAATCAGCTGACTTGACGCTAGTGTGCGTGAAATCAAAAAATGCAGTGAGTACCCGATGCGAATTTGCGACTGATCGAAGCAGTTGGGGCTGCCCGATCAACAGAAACAACAAAAATATGCGGCATTGCAATTTGAAATAGCAATAAATTTTATTGAAAACTTTTGTATGTGAGTATTGAAAAACATAAATAAGGTGTTTCAGCAGATCAACTAATTTGAGATTTTGTTAATTTCACCCTTTATTGATGTTTTGAAGTTGTTTGTAATCTCTCTCACTCACTGAATTGCAAGAGCTGATAATCGGAAACGAGCGCGAAAACCATTCAAACACAACGTTACCGCGAAGTCTTTCACTACAATTTCACCCAACTATTGATACCTGCACACGTTGACTAGCAAGGAGTTTTCACTAATTCCATAATGCAGTTCCAAGGAAATGTAATCCTTTTTTCGTTGCTCTATATTCCTAAATAAATAAAGCACCGAAGAAGGAACTTTATTTCCTTTTTGGAAAGTATCAGCCACTTTTCACATTGATTTAAATTATGGCCATAAAAAACTTCGCCAGTTACTTCGCGGGCCACCGACGATCACAAATTTTGACCGCTTTGTTTTTCCGCACTTGTCACTACGATTTGTTTCAATTTTCATTAAAAATATCAAAAATCTAATTACACGCGATATTCCACTCGCGAATTGTCAAATACTCACTGACATTTCTCGCTGTCAGTGGCGATTCAACGAATTAACGAAACTAGCTCCTATGCGCATCTCTGCCTTTCGTGCACGAACCATTCACATGCAATTTGCCTACTCTGTTACTCATGCTAGGGTACACGGATATGCATTTATCTATCCTTAGGCACAGGCTGGCCACTTGGGTTGTATAACATATATGTGGCAAATTGGTTAGAGTGTCCGTGCTATGTATTATTTATGCTATGAGTAGAACCATAACATAACGAAAACATAACGGTAGTCGGTTATAAGTTTATCTTGCTCGTCGTTGTCTATAACGTCATTTAAGATCTCTGTACACCTTATCAATTTGAATGTTTGACTGTGTGAAAAGTTTTTTAAATAAACAGTTTGAATTATTTTGGAAGTATCGTCGTCAGTGAAGATAGCGGAAAGTTTTTTTGGCGGGAGGTATTCTTTCAAAAATTTTGTAATGCTTTCTTCTGTGAATTCTGGGGAACGGAAGGTTCTGCGTTGTTTGTTCCGGAAAACAGTTTCAATTGAGGTTGGAGGTCTTTCGCTAGTTTTTATAAAAATGGTTTGCAAGTTAAACTCATTCAATGGGCGTTCTGATATGGATATACCATCGTTTTGGTTTTCCTGTGCAGAATGTAGTGTGGCTCCGCAGGAACTTGTTAATTGTGTTTCGTTGATGTTTAGTTCCGTTTGATTCTTCTCGTCAAGCCTTATGCGACTTAGAGCGTCCGCGTTCGTGTTTTGTTTGCTTGCTTTGTAAACGATTTCGTAGTCGTACTCTTCAAGTCTTAATCGCCAACGGACCAGTTTTGAATTTGGTTTTTTTAAACTCATGAGCCGTGTTAGAGGTTTGTAGTCTGTAACAATCTTAAACTTTCGTCCGAATAGATATATACGAAAGTATTTGGTTGCCCATACTATTGCAATCAACTCCTTTTCTATTGTGGAATAATTAGTTTCTGAGTTTGTTAGCGTTCGTCTAGCATAGCAAATAGGTTTACCTTGCCCGATTGGACCTTGGGAGACGATTGCTTCTATTGGGTAGTTGCTAGCATCGGTGGTAAGAACGAACGACTTATGAGAGGAAAGGATCGTTTGCCAAAATATGTTTACATGTTTCAAAGGTTTTTACATAAGTTTCTGTTAATTGGACGCTAATTTCTTTCTTTAGACACTCGGTCATGAGTTTAACGAGCTTAGTAAAATCTCTGATGAATTTTCGGTAGTACCCTAGAAGACCTAAAAGGGATTTTATGTCCCTTTGTGTTTTTGGGATTGGGAATTCTTTTATCGCACGGAGTTTTTCCGGACATGGTTTGATACCGTCAGTGCCCACAATGTGTTCTAAGAATGTAATGTCTTTGTGTAAGAATTCTGACTTTTCCGGTTGTACTTTGAGATTGGCTTTGCGAAGTTTGTCAAAAACTTTTGTAAGATTCTGAATATGCTCCTGAAGAGATGTTGAAAAAATTAATATGTCGCCAAGGTAAACGAGGCATATTTTCCCTTGTAAATCCTTGAGGACATTATCCATAACTCGTTGAAATGTGGATGGTGCATTGTTCAATCCAAAGGGCATTCTAATATACTCGTAATGCCCACCTTCTACTGTGAAGGCTGTTTTAGGGACGTCGTTCGGATCCATCTCTATTTGGTGGAAACCACTCGCTAGATCCAATGTCGAAAAGTACATGCATCTACCTAATTTATCGAGTATCTCGTTATTATTAGGTATAAGGTATCTGTCCGTCACCGTTTTTTCATTCAGTTTCCTATAGTCAATTACTAGCCGCCACTTTTGTTTGCCACTTGCATCTCTTTTTTGGCACGATCCAAACGGGAGAATTCCAAGGGGAGTAACTTGGATGGATAATTCCTTATTGGAGCATATCGTTGATCTGTTTACGTACTTCTTCCTTAGGTACATAAGGATACCGATAAGATTTTGTATATATTGGTATTTCGTCCGTAGTTGGGATGGCATGTTTTACCTGATTGATGAAAGAAAGGTCTGTCCCCTCCTTAAAGAATATGTTTTCATATTCTTTGCAGATTTTCAGCAGGGCTTTCTTTTCTTCTACATTTAAGTGTTCGGTACGGATAGATTCTTTCTTGTGTCACTTCCGTCTTCGTAATTGATGCAAGAATTATTGATTTCAATGAAGTCGTACCTAGAATATGAATTGACTTTCCAGGGGTGGTCAAGTAGTAAGGGTATATCGTCATTTGAGCTGTTGCAGATCTCGATCATGCTATGCCAGTCATGTAGTTTATTAATACCTTCTGAAATATGTAGCCTAGGTTTCAATTCTCTGGGTCTTACAAAAATATCCCCTTCGCGGACATCAACTGGTAACTTCACGATAAACTTAGAATTGTCAGGAAAACTTAATTTTGAGGATGTGAAGTTAGGCTTGAATACTAAGGGAATCGTAGCGTGATTGGTTATAAGTATTTTATTTGCTAGGTCAACTTTAGCACCAAGTTGAGCCAAGCCCATCAAAATATCCATGGAATTTAAATATCAGAAATCGCAAGAATCCCGGTTCGTTAAATTCTACGAAGTTAAGGAGCATGATTTCTGCATTTAGGAGGTATTTATTAAGTACCGTGGTGATTGTTACTGGTTTTATATGGATGTAATTAGCGGAATCAGTAAATTCAGGATTTATAAATGAAATTTAAGTGGTCGACCGAATGATGAAGATATGTGGATGTATGGTAAGAGAAATCCGTGTTTTTTTATGTCTATGTATCCTGCAACGTTTCCGAGGCTACCATCTGAAAATTTGGTTCGTTTTCGTTTTGAATCACCTGTTCGTCGTGTTGTTCGTATTCGTTTGTTAGATTACTTTGTTGATAATATTGTGCAGGCTGCTCCAAAAAATCTTCATTTGAAATCTCGGGGTTACTTTCGGGCCCGTCCAGTTCCTCTACCGCATATTTGGGCTGTTGTTGTCGTTGGTTAAAATTATTAAAGTTAGGATTATATGAGTACCGGGGTTGATAGTTTGTTAGTTATTTAAGCTTTGAGAATGCAGAGCCAATATCCATGAGTTCAGGTTTGGGTGGTTGCGATGTGGCTATTGTTCTGTGGAATTGGGGCTGAGAGGGTCTCGTGAAATTGTTGAACCTTAGGGGTTGGGACAAATTGTTCATGTCGGAATGGCATGTGAGTCATTGGATCGAATGGTCAGGGTGGTTTAGTTAACAACGGTGGTAGATTCAATGTTTTCTGAAGAGGAGTCAGTGGATAAAGATTTTTATTTGCCTGCGGTTTGAGATTAGCATTTGATTCGTGCTTCATATAAGACACATTTTGTTCGCTAATGCAGTACGAAAATGCTACGGCTAATGTTTTGGGTTTCATTGCACGGATAATTGCTCCGAAGGGCTCTCTTAAACCAATTAAAAATGTATTTAAACACATTTTAGAATATAAATCTTTTTTAGCTTTCACAACGTTGGGATTCTTTTCGTGTATCATCACATTATTAAAAAGGGTCGCTTGAAGTTCTATTATTTCACTATGAAATGTGAAGGTCTCTGATTGAGGAAGTTTCTGTTCGTTTATCGAAATACTGGAGTGTGAGGTTGGTTTTGATGCTTTTCCAATCTAGAGGTGTGCCGTACATGTTCAGCACTTCGTTTGATTTTCCGATAATTTTGTTGCGAATAGCCCTTAATAGTATTTTCGCGTAGGGAGATCAATCTGCTGATTTTGCGAGTGATAATATTTCTTCAACTTTATCGAAAAACTCGTAAAGAAGCCGTGGGTTGCCATCAAAGTACGGCAAATCTTTTACGGCGTCGGGAATACGCAAGGAATTAAATATTTCTGTCGGAATGCTAGTCATTTTATTAGTTTGATGGAGAGATTCAAAAATTTCAATTTCCTCAGTATACTGTGCACTAACTTGGCGATCACTTTTGTCACTTGTTACGGTAGAGTGAAAAAAATTTAAACTGCTGCCAGGCTCGGAGCTTTCAATATTGGAATCGCGTAAAATATTTTCGCTACTTTTGAAAAGTATTCCTAATTTCGCGTATGGTTTAAAAGATTTTTTGCCTTTATTAAACATTAAGCTTAGGACAGAAAAGATAGGAAAGAAAATGATTGAATCCAAATCTCACTTACAGTTTGAGGAATATGATGATCTTCATGATGTTTCGATGAGTTGATGATGAGTAAAAACTCTACGGTCCTTCGAACCAACACTGTTATCACCACTACCGATATTCTTTCGATATTGCACTTTTTGGTGCACAATAACAAACCACTGGTTCCACTATTTCTTAGCACAACACGGCTCGAATAATAGCGTTTATAAAAACTTGCAAGTTATTATAATCTCGAATGTGTGATGTTCTTTCACACGATATTTCAAGAGAGAAGATCGTACACTGATATTCTTTCCGCGACGACTTCCGATACTTACGAGTTTATTCGAATGGACCGTTCGCCTATCCTACCGACTGCGCCAAATCAGTAAACTGAACGAGTTTAACTTAAAAAATATAATTTTATTTTATTGATGATCAAAATACAACTGGCCTGTTATTACAATTGATTTCGCTTTAATTACTTTTGAATGCTTACCTTGCGTTACAATTCTACATCGCCAGGTAAGCTTTAATGAAAAAGTGAACAATTTAGAGAGATAAATGTGAAAGTGGTGATAAAGGGTGAATGATGTGGAAGAAATTGCCGATGTCAACCTTATGCATGTGGGCTATTGGAACGAAGGTGAATGTTCCGGACTTAGGTGCGCGTTAGACCAGAGCGGATCTGTTTTCAGTTGGATGTCGAGGGACGGCACGCTGATTTTTGCAGAAAAAGTTGGGGAATAACTCGTATAACAATAATTGATCCATGCTCCTTCGCAAAAAAGTCGGGAACATTAAAAAAATCGATATGTTTAAAAATTTGAAAAAAATTCATGTTTTTTCTACTTGCCTCACTCCATACTTTAAAACGGTTCATTATAAGACAAAGTTGTGTGACAATAAAAGTTGCGTAATAAATTTTTTTTAAAGAAAAGATTGATTAAAAATCCTCAAACATTTAACCCTTGTCGCAAATTGCAATAAATATAAAAAACAGGGGGAAAAAGCATTTTTTTAATTAATTTTTTTTGGCACTTAAAATGCACTTACGACTTTTGTTTTTGCTTGAAAAATCTTTACAACATCATGAAACAGCAAACAAATTTTCATCAAAATCAATTCACTAGATTGCCCATGTTGTGACCCCGCAACTACACGTGCCGTACCCAATTTCTATGAAGTGCTTTTTGCGGAATAGGGATGAGGCGAACGTCAGTCGGAGGGAAACGGTCAAGAAGAATAAACATTTTGATTACTCATTAGTATTTTAATACTCACATTCACCAAACCCTGACACTCTTTCGCCAATACACGGCGAAGTACGGTGTCTTGGAGTTATAACACCCATAATAATTGTGCAATCTAAATTTATTTTTTAAAAAAATTTTTTTTGAAAGCTTGTAAGTCAAAAACTTAAACTTATAAAAGTTTGAAATTTTTTGCACATATAAAAGGGCACTTCACCTATCACATGCAAAATTAAAATCAGATAATTATGGCGGCCTCAGCAATTTTTGCTAAAACTCTAAAGGTGTGCTGGGGGGCTGCGGATTTTGTTGATGGGAGCATGGCTCCTACGACTGAATGCGCATGCGCTCAGCACAATTTTAGAGTTTATTACCAAGTTTAGCAAAAATTGCTGAGGCCGTCATAATTATTCGATTTTAATTTTGTAAAGTGCATGTGATGGGTGAAGTGCCCTTTTATATATACGAAAAATTTCAAACTTTTAGAAGCTTAAGTTTCTGACTTGCAAACTTTCAAATTTTTTGATTTTTTTAAAATAAATTTAGATTGCACAGTTATTATGGGCAATCTACTGAATCGATTTCGATGAAAATTTGTTTGCTGTTTTATGATGTTGTAAAGATTTTTCAAGCAAAAATAAAGGTCCTAAGTACATTTTAAGTGGCAAAAAATAAATAAAAATAGGCTTTTTTCCCCGTGTTTTATATTTATTGCGATTTGCGACAAGGGTTAAATGTTTGAGGATTGTAAATCAATTTTATCTTATAGAAAATATAATTACGCAACTTTTATTGTCACTCAGCTTTGACTTTAAATGAACCGTTTTAAAGTTAAGAGTGAGACAAGCAGAAAAAACACGATTTTTTTTCAAATTTTTAAACATTTCGTTTTTTTTTGAATGTTCCCGACTTTTTTGAGAAAAAGGATGGATCAATTATTGTTATACGAGTTATTCCCCAACTTTTCCTGCAGACGACCAAATTTAGTCGTTTTTCTCCAGATCCGCCCTGGTCTATGTGGACTTAATTCGCGCGAACTTGGAAACGAAAGCCAGAGCCATAGCATACAGAATATATAGCACGGACACTTCGAGCTCTCAAAGTCGACTTGGGACAAAGGATGCCTGAATTACCCCTCCTATCAGAGAGAGCGCTCTGACTTTCGTTTCCAAGCTCGCGTGCGAAAGAGTAGGTTGAAATTTGTATTAAAATTTCTCCAGGCCAGGTTGTGCATATGTAGCGAGACGAGTTCGCCATTTTATAAAAGTTAACCGTGTACGTGTGCATGCCAAAATCAGCTGACTTGACGCTAGTGTGCGTGAAATCAACAAATGCAGTGAGTACCCGATGCGAATTTGCGACTGATCGAAGCAGTTGGGGCTGCCCGATCAACAGAAACAACAAAAATATGCGGCATTGCAATTTGAAATAGCAATAAATTTTATTGAAAACTTTTGTATGTGAGTATTGAAAAACATAAATAAGGTGTTTCAGCAGATACACTAATTTGAGATTTTGTTAATTTCACCCTTTATTGATGTTTTGAAGTTGTTTGTAATCTCTCTCACTCACTGAATTGCAAGAGCTGATAATCGGAAACGAGCGCGAAAACCATACAAACACAACGTTACCGCGAAGTCTTTCACTACAATTTCACCCAACTATTGATACCTGCACACGTTGACTAGCAAGGAGTTTTCACTAATTCCATGTTGCAGTTCCAAGGAAATGCAATCCCTTCTTCGTTGCTCTATATTCCTAAATAAATAGACCACCGAAGAAGAAACTTTATTTCCTTTTTGGAAAGTATCAGCCACTTTTTACACTGATTTAAATTATGGGCATAAAACACTTTGCCAGTTACTTCGCGGGCCACCGACGATCACAAATTTTGAGCGCGTTGTTTTTCCGCACTTGTCACTCCGTTTTGTATCAATTTTAATTAAAAACATCAAAAATCTAATTACATGCGATATTCCACTCGCGAATTGTCTAATACACACTGACATTTCTCGCTGTCAGTCGCGATTCAACGAATTAACGAAATTAGCTTCTGTGTGCATCTCTGTCTTTCGTGCACGAACCATTCACATGCAATTTGCTTACTTTGTTACTCATGCTAGGGTACACGGATATGCATTTACCTATCCTTAGGCACAGGCTGGCCACTTGGGTTGTATAACAGATATGTGGCAAATTGGCTGGAGTGTCCGTGCTATGTATTATTTATGCTATGGCCAGAGCGCTCTTTCTGATAGGAGGGGTAATTTCGTTTCAAAAACACAATTATAAGAGTAATTCAAATTGACCCACACATTTTCCTTATGGACAGCTGTATACCTACCGGTAAAGAGAGCGCTCTATGTGTCAGCAACTCATATTCACGCGAAAATTGTAGAAGTAATTTATAGCACGCACACATTTTGTGGTGGGTGGATATAATGATCCGTTAAGGTGATTATAGACGGTGACGTCTCATACGTGTCTCACTAAGGTTTAAACCTTTGAATAGAGAAAATAAGGAAGCGAAATCAGTAAAGAGAATTGAAGCAATTTTCGACTTTCGTAGAACGAGACAGAAATCACGCAAAATGCACCAGTGCCGTAGGTGAAAATCGTTGATTCAAATGGGTTTCATGCTAAAATGTATATTGAGTAAAGAAATTATTGGGAAATTAAAGTCTTGAATTAACAACAGGAAGTACAACAAAAATTTATTCAACTAATTTTTACATTTATAATTGGAAAAGTAGCTTAAATAAAATAGACCAACATACATTCTCTGGTCCAGCCGATGTTCCAGGAATATTTCGATAATTTACTCCTTCACGTGCAGCGCGTATATCACAGTTATCTATTTCCTAAAGAAAAATAATGATGACAATATTTTTTAAAGCTCAAAAAATCTACTTACCACATTTAATACTGCTTTTGGTACAGCATATGGCTTCAAATATTTCCGCCTTGCGCCTCTCAACATATCTGTCTCCTCGAAATCGAGCTCACACACTTTTCTAATTTGGAGCTTTGAGTCACCTCCTATTATATATTTTATATATATTTATATACCCCGATTCGAAATGAAGCTAACAATTTTTTTTCTTCAAGCAGGATCGTCTCCTCCAATTATTTCCATCCATTCGGAAGCCCGAGTTGGTGACGTTGGGAACCTGAAATGATATACAAAATGTTTAATGCCCCACTTTATTTTAGCGCTGCACTGGCTCTGGACTTCTGAGCAGCACATTATTCGATTTTGACAATTCATCATCATCAATGGCGCACCAGCCCAAATCGAGCCTTGGCCTCCCGAAGACACTGCCTCCAACTGTCTCGGTCCAGCGACCGCGTCCTCCAATTAGCGAATCCCAACAAGGATTCGCTGTCGTTGTCAACTGCATCCTCCCATCGTTTGCGTGGTTTTCCTGGTGGGCGGCTTCCTGTTGCTCGGCCTTTCATGGAGCGCTTGGGAATTCGCCTGTCATCCATACGTTCCACATGGCCAGCCCACTGAAGTCGTAGCAGTTTCGTCAGAATCGATACCGGTGGCTCGTCATAAAGAGCGTACAACTCATGGTTGTACCGGATTCGCCAGTCCGGTCCGTCCTTCACGGGCCCCAGAATACGTCTCAAAATGCGGCGTTCGAAGACGTCAATCCTTTTTTCTGAGGCTTGAGTCAAAGTCCATGTTTCACATCCGTAAATCAATACAGGACGGATGATCGTTTTATAGACGCGCAGCTTATTTTTTCGGTGCACTTTGTTACTTTTAATCACCGAGACGACTGAAAAATATATTTTATTGGCTAAACCAATTCGCCGTTCAATTTCGTCCTTTTCATTCCCGTCTTTGGCGAGGTTGACACCAAGATAAATAAAAGAGTTAACGCTTTCCACACTGTAGTTAGTTAGCGTCATGTTTTGTCTATTTGGCATCTCTTTCCTTGACTGGGTCATATACAGCAATTGCTTAGCATCACGCGTGAATTTTTCAATGAAAACATTGATTATATGCAGATAAGTTGTGTTATTTCCATAAAACTGACTTTTAGCTACTCACCAGAAAAATGAAACGCGACAAGATTTGCTTCCTAGCAAAGACTTGCAGCCAGGATAACAGCAACGCATTTTTGAAATTTACACAGATAATTGTTCACAATTTCACTACTTAATCACTTAAACGACTTACAGTACAGCACTTTTCCTCAATTACACTACACTTTTCCACTAAATGTTTTATTTCCACCGAGTATTTTGCGACTTTACACAACGCGCCGAAAATTACCACGTGCAGCACCGAAGACAAAACGAGCAAAAGTACAATGCACCAATCGCGGAACCGGGCGATGTAGTCATCCTAATTTCGGATTGGCTGGACGGCGATACAGTGTGAGTGCTTTTTGACATTTAGTTTGACCACTGCATAGCATCCGTGAAGAGCTTTGAAAGTATTGTACACCTTGCTGTGTGAGTAGTAAGCAGTATTGGTGCAATATTTAGGTTGCGGGGCAAGCAAGGGGCAACGTGGATTGATTATCGCTCTCTTTGGTAAATAAGTTGCGTATGTAGTGAAAATGCTTCACCGCCGCTTATGGAGAAGCATAGGCCATTTCGTTCCTTATTCTCTCTATTCAAAGGTTTAAACACTCGTAAGACAGTGATAGACGAGATTTTTATGATGTCATTTGCGGTCTGATGAGACGCAGTGTCTCACGTGTGTAAACAGGTCGTGTGTGGTGTCTCATTGTGTCTCATAAGATTATATTGTATTTCCAACGTGTTGGAAAGACATGAGACAAATGAATGAAATGGTGTAAAAGTTGGTGAAGTTTTTAATTTGAAAAAATGCTAGTGTAAGTATATGTTTTTAGATATTGGGTAAATTTGTAGATGATGGCGCCGTTGGCTATGCAGCTGACTCTATTGTAATGCTTAATAAGTGAGGGCGGGACGGAGTTGAAAAATCAAATATTTTTAACTTCCCATAGGAAGTTATTGTAATTGGTGTGAAAATCGAAATCGAAGTTATCAACATATCTTTACGTTTCAAGGTCTAAAAAGTATTTCTAGAATATTTTTGGAAAGAAGTATGCATGTGTGTGTATATATATGTACGTACGTACGTGCGTGGTCATTTTTTCGGAGACGATAACTTCCGAGATGTCTATCGATGCGTATTGACGTTTTTAAGAGCTGATTGAAATCTTCAAAAGCTATTAAGAAAAACTAGTGAAAAATAAGTTCAATTTGATTCTGATTTAGCACAATCCATATGAAAACACATTAAAATATATTATAAAAATTAAAGTTAAAAATGATATTATTTATTTATTATTTATTTATTTATTTGGCAAAAGAAAATTATCTACAAAATCTACATTGGAATTCTTATTATTAGCCGGCTTCTCTAAAGGGAATACAAATCCCTGCGGAAGAGAGCCACGATTAAATTAATTTCTGAGCTTACTACTTACAAACTCTTTTTTATTGACCTTAAATACAACTAAAATATGCCTTTAAAATTCATTTATTTACAACTTTAATGTCTAAAATACAGATATTGCTAGCTGCGTGCAAATTACACAGCAGTTAATGCTGAATACTGATTACAATCATTAAAAGTTGTTTAAGATAAAACAATATAATAATGACATTAGAATGGATAAAACTATATCATCTGTTCGAAAAAATGAGGGTTTCTTGCCAAATGTCTTTTTAACTCTGATTTAAATTTTGCTGTAGTTAAATTATTTTTCATTGATATCGGAATACTATTGTATAGTTTAGGTCCAAGAATGCGTGTTTCTTGGTTGGCTCATATCTACATTTATTTACGAACAATGGTTCATGTAATTGGTACCTTGTGTTGATGTTGGTGAAGTATACTGGAAATCTAGTTCTATTTTTATAAATAAATTTTACCGTGGTGAAAACGAAAAGCTCCCGAATGTTGAATACGTTGAAAATCATAAAGGAGTTTCTAGTCGAAAAAAATCGAGACTTATTTAAACATAACTTTATAATTCTATTCTGGAGGTTTTGTATTGGAGTAATAGTATTTACATATGTACTTCCCCATGCTATGATTCCATACAATAAAGTGCTTTGTATTAACGCAAAGTAAGTGCTGCGAATTACATTATTTGATACATATTTTCTTAGATGTGTAATAATGAATATCATTTTCTCATCTTATTGCAAATAGCTTTGATTTGAGCATCCCATTTAAAATTACCTTGTATTACCAATCCTAAATACATTACATTGGCTGCTCTTTGTATGACAAAAGAATTTAATTTCAGAATGTTCCTGCAACTATCTTCCTCATGTTTCATACCAAATATCATATATTTTGTTTTCTCCATATATAAAGACAGTTTGTCATAGAATAGCAAGTTGATGACTACAGATAGTCCCTTATTTGCTCGATGTAGAACCTCATCAATATTTGCTCCAGTAAAAATTAGGACTGTATCGTCAGCAAATGACACTATTTGAACTTGTATTTGGCTTTGTAGACGCAAGAGATCATTAATATAAATAATAAAAAGTATAGGACCTAATACTGTACCTTGAGGTACACCACATTTCACGGTTCTAGATTCAGTTTCTGTTCGTTTATCGGAATACTGGAGTGTGAGGTTGGTTTTGATGCTTTTCCAATCTAGAGGTGTGCCGTACATGTTCAGCACTTCGTTTGCTTTTCCGATAATTTTGTTGCGAATAGCCCTTAATAGTATTTTCGCGTAGGGAGGTCAATCTGCTGATTTTGCGAGTAATAATATTTCTTCAACTTTATCGAAAAACTCGTAAAGAAGCCGTGGGTTGCCATCAAAGTACGGCAAATCTTTTACGGCGTCGGGAATACGCAAGGAATTAAATATTTCTGTCGGAATGCTAGTCATTTTATTAGTTTGATGGAGAGATTCAAAAATTTCAATTTCCTCAGTATACTGTGCACTAACTTGGCGATCACTTTTGTCACTTGTTACGGTAGAGTGAAAAAAATTTAAACTGCTGCCAGGCTCGGAGCTTTCAATATTGGAATCGCGTAAAATATTTTCGCTACTTTTGAAAAGTATTCCTAATTTCGCGTATGGTTTAAAAGATTTTTTGCCTTTATTAAACATTAAGCTTAGGACAGAAAAGATAGGAAAGAAAATGATTGAATCCAAATCTCACTTACAGTTTGAGGAATATGATGATCTTCATGATGTTTCGATGAGTTGATGATGAGTAAAAACTCTACGGTCCTTCGAACCAACACTGTTATCACCACTACCGATATTCTTTCGATATTGCACTTTTTGGTGCACAATAACAAATCACTGGTTCCACTATTTCTTAGCACAACACGGCTCGAATAATAGTGTTTATAAAAACTTGCAAGTTATTATAATCTCGAATGTGTGATGTTCTTTCACACGATATTTCAAGAGAGAAGATCGTACACTGATATTCTTTCCGCGACGACTTCCGATACTTACGAGTTTATTCGAATGGACCGTTCGCCTATCCTACCGACTGCGCCAAATCAGTAAACTGAACGAGTTTAACTTAAAAAATATAATTTTATTTTATTGATGATCAAAATACAACTGGCCTGTTATTACAATTGATTTCGCTTTAATTACTTTTGAATGCTTACCTTGCGTTACAATTCTACATCGCCAGGTAAGCTTTAATGAAAAAGTGAACAATTTAGAGAGATAAATGTGAAAGTGGTGATAAAGGGTGAATGATGTGGAAGAAATTGCCGATGTCAACCTTATGCATGTGGGCTATTGGAACGAAGGTGAATGTTCCGGACTTAGGTGCGCGTTAGACCAGAGCGGATCTGTTTTCAGTTGGATGTCGAGGGACGGCACGCTGATTTTTGCAGAAAAAGTTGGGGAATAACTCGTATAACAATAATTGATCCATGCTCCTTCTCAAAAAAGTCGGGAACATTAAAAAAATCGATATGTTTAAAAATTTGAAAAAAATTCATGTTTTTTCTACTTGTCTCACTCCTAACTTTAAAACGGTTCATTATAAGACAAAGTTGTGTGACAATAAAAGTTGCGTAATAAATTTTTTTTAAAGAAAAGATTGATTAAAAATCCTCAAACATTTAACCCTTGTCGCAAATTGCAATAAATATAAAAAACAGGGGGAAAAAGCATTTTTTTAATTAATTTTTTTTGGCACTTAAAATGCACTTACGACTTTTATTTTTGCTTGAAATATATTTACAACATCATGAAACAGCAAACAAATTTTCATCAAAATCAATTCACTAGATTGCCAATGTTGTGACCCCGCAACTACACGTGCCGTACCCAATTTCTATGAAGTGCTTTTTGCGGAATAGGGATGAGGCGAACGTCAGTCGGAGGGAAACGGTCAAGAAGAATAAACATTTTGATTACTCATTAGTATTTTAATACTCACATTCACCAAACCCTGACACTCTTTCGCCAATACACGGCGAAGCACGGTGTCTTGGAGTTATAACACCCATAATAATTGTGCAATCTAAATTTATTTTTAAAAAAAAATTTTTTTGAAAGCTTGTAAGTCAAAAACTTAAACTTATAAAAGTTGGAAATTTTTTGCACATATAAAAGGGCACTTCACCTATCACATGCAATTTACAAAATTAAAATCAGATAATTATGGCGGCCTCAGCAATTTTTGCTAAAACTCTAAAGGTGTGCTGGGGGGCTGCGGATTTTGTTGATGGGAGCATGGCAACTACGACTGAATGCGCATGCGCTCAGCACAATTTTAGAGTTTATTACCAAGTTTAGCAAAAATTGCTGAGACCGTCATAATTATTCGATTTTAATTTTGTAAAGTGCATGTGATGGGTGAAGTGCCCTTTTATATATACGAAAAATTTCAAACTTTTAGAAGCTTAAGTTTCTGACTTGCAAACTTTCAAATTTTTTGATTTTTTTAAAATAAATTTAGATTGCACAATTATTATGGGCAATCTACTGAATCGATTTCGATGAAAATTTGTTTGCTGTTTTATGATGTTGTAAAGATTTTTCAAGCAAAAATAAAGGTCCTAAGTACATTTTAAGTGGCAAAAAATAAATAAAAATAGGCTTTTTTCCCCGATTTTATATTTATTGCGATTTGCGACAAGGGTTAAATGTTTGAGGATTGTAAATCAATTTTATCTTATAGAAAATATAATAACGCAACTTTTATTGTCACTCAACTTTGACTTTAAATGAACCGTTTTAAAGTTAAGAGCGAGACAAGCAGAAAAAACACGATTTTTTTTCAAATTTTTAAACATTTCGTTTTTTTTTGAATGTTCCCGACTTTTTTGAGAAAAAGGATGGATCAATTATTGTTATACGAGTTATTCCCCAACTTTTCCTGCAGACGACCAAATTTAGTCGTTTTTCTCCAGATCCGCCCTGGTCTATGTGGACTTAATTCGCGCGAACTTGGAAACGAAAGCCAGAGCCATAGCATACAGAATATATAGCACGGACACTTCGAGCTGTCAAAGTCGACTTGGGACAAAGGATGCCTGAATTACCCCTCCTATCAGAGAGAGCGCTCTGACTTTCGTTTCCAAGCTCGCGTGCGAAAGAGTAGGTTGAAATTTGTATTAAAATTTCTCCAGGCCAGGTTGTGCATATGTAGCGAGACGAGTTCGCCATTTTATAAAAGTTAACCGTGTACGTGTGCATGCCAAAATCAGCTGACTTGACGCTAGTGTGCGTGAAATCAACAAATGCAGTGAGTACCCGATGCGAATTCGCGACTGATCGAAGCAGCTAGGGCTGCCCGATCAACAGAAACAACAAAAATATGCGGCATTGCAATTTGAAATAGCAATAAATTTTATTGAAAATTTTTGTAAGTGAGTATTGAAAAACATAAATAAGGTGTTTTAGCAGATCAACTAAATTGAGAATTCGTTGGTTTTACACTTTATTGGGTTTTTAAAGTTTTTTGTATTCTCTCTCATTCAAGGAATTGGCAATTTTCGGTATCTGACGCGCTTTACCCATCACTCAGAGCTGATAATCGGAAACGAGCGCGAAAACCATTCAAACACAACGTTACCGCGGAGTCTTTCACTACAATTTCACCCAACTATTGATATCTGCACACATTCACTAGCAAGGAGTTTTCACTGGTTCCGTGTTGCAGTTCCAAGGAAATGCAATCCCTTCTTCGTTGCTCTATATTCCTAAATAAATAGACCACCGAAGAAGAAACTTTATTTCCTTTTTGGAAAGTATCAGCCACTTTTTACACTGATTTAAATTATGGGCATAAAACACTTTGCCAGTTACTTCGCGGGCCACCGACGATCACAAATTTTGAGCGCGTTGTTTTTCCGCACTTGTCACTCCGTTTTGTATCAATTTTAATTAAAAACATCAAAAATCTAATTACATGCGATATTCCACTCGCGAATTGTCAAATACACACTGACATTTCTCGCTGTCAGTCGCGATTCAACGAATTAACGAAATTAGCTTCTGTGTGCATCTCTGTCTTTCGTGCACGAACCATTCACATGCAATTTGCTTACTTTGTTACTCATGCTAGGGTACACGGATATGCATTTACCTATCCTTAGGCACAGGCTGGCCACTTGGGTTGTATAACAGATATGTGGCAAATTGGCTGGAGTGTCCGTGCTATGTATTATTTATGCTATGGCCAGAGCGCTCTTTCTGATAGGAGGGGTAATTTCGTTTCAAAAACACAATTATAAGAGTAATTCAAATTGACCCACACATTTTCCTTATGGACAGCTGTATACCTACCGGTAAAGAGAGCGCTCTATGTGTCAGCAACTCATATTCACGCGAAAATTGTAGAAGTAATTTATAGCACGCACACATTTTGTGGTGGGTGGATATAATGATCCGTTAAGGTGATTATAGACGGTGACGTCTCATACGTGTCTCACTAAGGTTTAAACCTTTGAATAGAGAAAATAAGGAAGCGAAATCAGTAAAGAGAATTGAAGCAATTTTCGACTTTCGTAGAACGAGACAGAAATCACGCAAAATGCACCAGTGCCGTAGGTGAAAATCGTTGATTCAAATGGGTTTCATGCTAAAATGTATATTGAGTAAAGAAATTATTGGGAAATTAAAGTCTTGAATTAACAACAGGAAGTACAACAAAAATTTATTCAACTAATTTTTACATTTATAATTGGAAAAGTAGCTTAAATAAAATAGACCAACATACATTCTCTGGTCCAGCCGATGTTCCAGGAATATTTCGATAATTTACTCCTTCACGTGCAGCGCGTATATCACAGTTATCTATTTCCTAAAGAAAAATAATGATGACAATATTTTTTAAAGCTCAAAAAATCTACTTACCACATTTAATACTGCTTTTGGTACAGCATATGGCTTCAAATATTTCCGCCTTGCGCCTCTCAACATATCTGTCTCCTCGAAATCGAGCTCACACACTTTTCTATTTTGAAGCTTTGAGTGACCTCCTATTATATATTTTATATATATTTATATACCCCGATTCAAAATGAAGCTGCCAATTTTTTTTCTTCAAGCAGGATCGTCTCCTCCAATTATTTCCATCCATTCGGAAGCCCGAGTTGGTGACGTTGGGAACCTGAAATGATATACAAAATGTTTAATGCCCCACTTTATTTTAGCGCTGCACTGACTCTGGACTTCTGAGCAGCACATGATTCGATTTTGACAATTAGTTTGACCTAAATGTACAAAGCAATTGCTTAGCATCACGCGTGAATTTTTCAATGAAAACATTGATTATATGGGTTACATATCCAGATCGCAATGCTTTCGATAGTCAGCATTTTTATTACTATGTTGACACAGCTGCATCCGCAGCTGTGTAAACATCATCATAGTTCCGAGAATTTCGCGAATATCTTCTCACGGTACAGAACGATGAGTCAGCAAACCGAGACAATATAATGTCAAGATTAGAGAATAAGTAAGCGAGTAGTAAGTTGCACGGCTGAAGATCAGCATTGTTTCATGAAATAAAATATTTTTTAGAAAAAACTAAAAGTGTTTTTTCTTAGTGGCGCAGTCGGTAGGATCCTGGCTATACTTGCAGGATCCAATAAACGAAAATACGCGTTGTGTTTTTTAATCAGAATAAATTAAATAACCAATCCGGTAAATTATTCTTGTCAGGAGGCACAAAAGTATTGAAAGCCTTAAAAACCTTCTTGAGACTGGGAAGAGTCCTGTACGCAGAATAATCGGGCGCGATATAGCTAAAAATCAGTGAGCCTTTTAAAGTGAAATATTTGATTAATTAATCAAATTGTGCACCTCTAAAGATCTATCGAAGATCTATACATTGGGCCCAACTAAAACAACTCACCTACTTATCAAAGTTACCAACACCAACTTCTTAACTTTGTACTCCTGATTGGTTTCAATCAACCAATCATTCCACGGAAAATCGAGGATAAACTCCTGAAGTTTTGGGGAAACATCATCACACCAGACGCAATGGACACGGAAATTACAAGCAGACTCATAGCAGCATTGGAATCACTGTCTTCTCTCAATACTCCTGCTACTCCACCTCCAAGCATGGCAGCCAGGATGATGGCGGAAATTAAATATTTAAAACCATTTGAAGGAGATGCTAACGACCTGGCCAACTTTATTCATGCGGTGGACACACACATGGAAGCAGTAGCGGCATCCTTGAGACCCGAGCTTTGGCGAGTAGTTTTCAACGGAAAAATAATCGGTGGAGCAAAGGATCTTCTCCTAAATAATCATCCTGCAGATTGGGCAGCAGCAAAAATCCTCCTAGTGCAACATTTTCGACCATGCGTAAACTACAAGGAAATCTCATGGAAAATTACAAACTTAAAAGTAAGTTCAATTGTAGATTTAAGCCTCAAAATAGAAAACATTGTAAGAGACATAAATGCTTTCGCGATTTACGAAACAAAATCAAGTGATATTAAGAATACGTTTCATAGTCTACTCATAAATCGTGTTAAACAATTAGTGTCAGGAAACCTGTCAAGAGATGTAAAGGATATATTCGACCTCCATACTCTTAAAACCATGTTATATTCATATGTGGGATATGATCACAATAACTTAGATAAAAGCCTTATGACAAGTGATATTCGACACAATCCACAAACTAAAAATACTAATTACAGACGCGACAATTACAGGTTACAAAACGACCATATTCATCGAAATGTCTCTAGCTTTCACGATCATAATCGCCGTAGCTTCAATAATGAGAATAATAATAATTCCGGCCAATTCAGGCAAATTTATACTAACTCCGGTCAACGAAGGATTAATAATAATAATTCGGGACAGTATAGGCACAATAACTTCCGTAATAATTTTAGAACAAATCAGAACAATTATCCAGGTCAATATCAAAGACCCACATTTAATCCTTCTGGGCAATTCAGAAATGCACTTCAGCATCACGAACCAATGGATATAGGCCAAATTAATACAAATCCTGTTGAATGTGCAAGGAACGAAGCGGTTCATAATATTGAGCCCGCGTTTTTTATAAACTAGGCCTCGGAAACAAAATATTTGCTAATCTTACGATCGACGGAGTAAAATATAAATGTTTATTCGATACGGGCTCAACTATGAGTATTATCAACTCCAGTAGCGTTGACTGTAGTAAATTTAAAGTATTAGACCGAATAAAAATGAACTTAGAAACGATCAACAATGTAACAACTGAAATTGTAGATCTCATAAGTACAGGCATCCCAAAAGAGTTCAACTATGATCCAAAAGGAGCAATTAAATGGTATAAACGTAATTTAGGGAATAAACCATACAATATACTAATAGGTATGGATGTGTTGAGCAAAATATGTAAAAGTATTGATTTTGAGAATAAAACGTTAACTCTGAACAATGGTAGTTCAATTCCCATTTATTCCTCAGAAAATAGCTTAAATTTCGACTGTTTTGAGCTTCATTCTAACAACAGAGATGTAGATTTAAGTCACTTGAACGCAGAAGAAGAAAACGAAGTGAGAACTCTTTTAAAAAAATTCAAACATCTTATTTATAAAGATGGGGATCTACTAACTAAGACAGATTCTATTTGCCACGAAATAAAAACCAGTACAGACCAGTCTATTCATGCTAAGCTCTATCGACTCCCTCCAAAACACGAAGAAGAAGTCCGGAAGCAAGTGTTGGAAATGGAACAACAGGGAATCATTCAAAAATCCAATAGTAGATACGCCTCTCCAATTGTAGTTGTCGCTAAGAAAATTGACAATTCGGGACGGCAAAAATTTCGCCTATGCGTTGATTATCGCAAACTGAACGAAATCACTTTAGACGACAAGTACCCCCTTCCAAACATAGATAGTATCCTGGACAAGCTCGGCAGAGCCCAGTACTTTACTTCCATTGATTTGGCAAAGGGATACCATCAAATTAAGGTCCACACTAACGATATCCAAAAAACTGCGTTTGTTACTCCGTTTGGATTATATGAGTATCTCAGAATGCCTTTTGGCTTAAAGAATGCTCCAGCCACCTTTCAAAGGCTGATGAATGACATACTCCGGGAACATATAAACAAAATTTGTGTCGTTTATTTAGACGACATATTAGTATTCTCAACTAGTTTACAAGAGCACATTAATTCTCTCACACTTATCTTCAATAAACTTACAGAACATAATCTTAAAATTCAATTCGATAAATGTTCTTTTATGAAGAGAAACACAGAGTTTCTTGGTCATATTTTAACGTCAGAAGGGATGAAGCCAAATCCTAATAAAATAAAATGTATCCAAGAATACCCTTTACCTAAAACAGACAAACAACTAAAAGGTTTTCTAGGTGTTACGGGATTTTACAGGAAATTTGTTAAGGATTATGCAAAAATTGCCACTCCTATGATCAAATACTTAAAAAAAGGAAAAAATATAAATGCCAACGATCCAGAATACATCGAAGCGTTTGAGACGCTAAAATTGAGCATAATTAAACATCCTATACTCAAATTTCCAAACTTTTCGAATCCATTCACTTTATACACTGATGCTAGTAACTATGCTTTAGGAGCTGTCTTAACACAAAACGAACAACCAGTTTGTTACGCGTCAAGATCTCTGAACGATCATGAAAAAAACTATTCAGTAACTGATAAAGAATTTTTAGCCATCATATGGGCTGTGACGTATTTTCGACCATATTTATGGGGTAATCGGTTCAAAATTATCACCGATCACTTACCCATTAAATACCTTAACAAAAAATATAGCGGAAAAGAATTTAGTCAGAGGAACCAACGATGGTTACTTAAACTTCAAGAATACCAATTTGATATCGAGTATTTAAAAGGAAAACAAAATAAGGTTGCCGATTTCTTGAGTAGGATTCCTCAAAACAAAGATAAAAGCCAATTGACGAACGAATCAGTAAACGCCTTAACAAATGACGCTACGATTCATTCTCAAGAAGAACAGCAATTAGATCACATACCTATAAAAGAGACTATTGTTAATAAATATAGAACTCAGCTGATTTTAACCTGTGATGTACAACAAGAAATGGAAACACTGCATAATCGCAGAATAATTTATGTTGATATGACGAAAAATCGAGAACATTGGATTGGTTTATTTAGAAGATTTATTGTACCCGGTAAAATCGGTATTTACACCGAATTATCGTATCATGAATATCACAAAATACAAAAATTATTAATAGAGCTTTTTGGACGAGAAAAGAATATAAAGTTCATTAAAGCTACTCTTCACGCGACTGAAATGCGAACGTTAGAAGAAGCACAAAGGCAAATATCACTTTATCACACCCAAGAAAGTTTACATAGTGGAATAATAGAAACCTATTATCAATTGAAGAACAGGATATTCTATCCAAACCTCTCGAAAGAAATCACAAAAATAATAAACAATTGCAAAACATGTCTGGAAACTAAATACGAGCGAAAACCAATCAAATTAAAATACAAAATCAGTGAAACTCCAAAAGATGCAAACCAAATTCTTCACATGGATGTCTATTACTTCCTAAAACAGCCATTTTTAACTTTGATAGACAAACTTACGAAGAAAGTATACGCATATCATCTACCAAATAGACATTGGACGAAAAAAGTCGAAACACTGGAAGAACATTTTTCTAAATTCGGGAAACCAAAGAAACTAGTAGGAGAAAATGAATTTAATTCCATAAACTTGCAAGATTTCTTAAGCGAACAGCAAGTAGAGCTACATTTAACTACCCCTAACACTCACACGGGAAACAGCGATATAAATAGATTCCACAGTACCATACAGGAAAAGTTAGTAGCAATGCGTAAGTTAGATTTAAGTATAGTCCAAAAAATTCACAGAGCGGTGAAAAATTACAACGGCAGGTACCATACAACAATTCGAATGACGCCTGACCAAGCTATGCAAGCTAGTCCTGCACGTCTGGTCCAGTTAGCACAAAATAGAAAAGAGAAAATTGTTAGTAACCTAAATAAAAGTAGAGAAGACTATCAAGAAAGTAGAAATATAATTCCAGTTAAAAATTATAAACGAAATTACTATAAGAATCAACCAAGATATAGAATAAAAGTTAAAGAAAAAGAGCATCCAACGAATACTAAAAGACCGCGTAAATTTGCAGGTGATAACATTAGTATTACCCACACTGATGTTACTAACTCTAGTGCTACCACCAATCGAAACAAAACTTGACTTTTACAAACAAACAAAAAAAAAGTACAAACAGGACTATTACAGTTTAAAGACTTATGTTAACTAGTTGATTTTAAATTGATAACAGCGTTACCCACTACTAATTATTTGCAAGTTATAATGGACGACGAATATATTCTCGAAATAAAGAAGAAAATGTATGTTTCTGAAAATACATCGCAGTACAAAAACGAGTTAGAACCTCTAAATAATTGTTTATGAGAAATGACTGTATGTTGACTAAAATTGATGTAATAGAAATAAGAAAAACTTATTTTGATTTGTGAAAATATGAAAAAACATTGAATTAATTAATAATGTGACGACCAAAAAATAAATTTAAATGGAAATATTTGATAACAGTTAGTAACTGTTCTATTCAAAACTTAGACCAAACATTCAGTAATACTAACGAAAAATTTGTGGATAGATTTTTCTACACGGACAATGTTAAGTACATTTTTTCCAAACATTTCAATTTTACTAATATTATACTTACAAATACTGTCAATTTAAAATATATCAATAATATAAGATACCATAAAAATGTACACTACATTGTTGGCTCATCGATTCTAACGATTTTATTAATAACTACTTGCGATGTTTTTGAGGCATAAAAAAAATCAATGTTGAAATTCACTTCCAACAAAATTCCAGAAAGTGGAAAAATTCCGGAGAATTTTAATTTAAACGGGGGAGAGGTTACATATCCAGATCGCAATGCTTTCGATAGTCAGCATTTTTATTACTATGTTGACACAGCTGCATCCGCAGCTGTGTAAACATCATCATAGTTCCGAGAATTTCGCGAATATCTTCTCACGGTACAGAACGATGAGTCAGCAAACCGAGACAATATAATGTCAAGATTAGAGAATAAGTAAGCGAGTAGTAAGTTGCACGGCTGAAGATCAGCATTGTTTCATGAAATAAAATATTTTTTAGAAAAAACTAAAAGTGTTTTTTCTTAGTTATGCAGATAAGTTGTGTTATTTCCATAAAACTGACTTTTAGCTACTCACCAGAAAAATGAAACGCGACAAGATTTGCTTCCTAGCAAAGACTTGCAGCCAGGATAACAGCAACGCATTTTTGAAATTTACACAGATAATTGTTCACAATTTCACTACTTAATCACTTAAACGACTTATAGTACAGCACTTTTCCTCAATTACACTACACTTTTCCACTAAATGTTTTATTTCCACCGAGTATTTTGCGAATTTACACAACGCGCCGAAAATTACCACGTGCAGCACCGAAGACAAAACGAGCAAAAGTACAATGCACCAATCGCGGAACCGGGCGATGTCGTCATCCTAATTTCGGATTGGCTGGACGGCGATACAGTGTGAGTGCTTTTTGACATTTAGTTTGACCACTGCATAGCATCCGTGAAGAGCTTTGGAAGTATTGTACACCTTGCTGTGTCAGTAGTAAGCAGTATTGGTGCAATGTTTAGGTTGCGGGGCAAGCAAGGGGCAACGTGGATTGATTATCGCTCTCTTTGGTAAATAAGTTGCGTATGTAGTGAAAATGCTTCACCGCCGCTTATGGGGCAGCATAGGCCATTTCGTTCCTTATTCTCTCTATTCAAAGGTTTAAACACTCGTAAGACAGTGTGAGACGAGATTTTTATGATGTCATTTGAGGTCTGATGAGACGCAGTGTCTCACGTGTGTAAACAGGCCGTGTGTGGTGTCTCATTGTGTTTCATAAGATTATATTGTATTTCCAACGTGTTGGAAAGACATGAGACAAATGAATGAAATGGTGTACAAGTTGGTGAAGTTTTTAATTTGAAAAAATGCTAGTGTAAGTATATGTTTTTAGATATTGGGTAAATTTGTAGATGATGGCGCCGTTGGCTATGCAGCTGACTATTGTAATGCTTAATAAGTGAGGGCGGGACGGAGTTGAAAAATCAAATATTTTTAACTTCCCATAGGAAGTTATTGTAATTGGTGTGAAAATCGAAATCGAAGTTATCAACATATCTTTACGTTTCAAGGTCTAAAAAGTATTTCTAGAATATTTTTGGAAAGAAGTATGCATGTGTGTGTATATATATGTACGCACGTACGTGCGTGGTCATTTTTTCGGAGACGATAACTTCCGAGATGTCTATCGATACGTATTGACGTTTTTAAGAGCTGATTGAAATCTTCAAAAGCTATTAAGAAAAACTAGTGAAAAATAAGTTCAATTTGATTCTGATTTAGCACAATCCATGTGAAAACACATTAAAATATATTATAAAAATTAAAGTTACAAATAATATTATATATTTATTATTTATTTATTTATTTGGCAAAAGAAAATTATCTACAAAATCTACATTGGAATTCTTATTATTAGCCGGCTTCTCTAAAGGGAATACAAATCCCTGCGGAAGAGAGCCACGATTAAATTAATTTCTGAGCTTACTACTTACAAACTCTTTTTTATTGACCTTAAATACAACTAAAATATGCCTTTAAAATTCATATATTTACAACTTTAATGTCTAAAATACAGATATTGCTAGCTGCGTGCAAATTACACAGCAGTTAATGCTGAATACTGATTACAATCATTAAAAGTTGTTTAAGATAAAACAATATAATAATGACATTAGAATGGATAAAACTATATCATCTGTTCGAAAAAATGAGGGTTTCTTGCCAAATGTCTTTTTAACTCTGATTTAAATTTTGCTGTAGTTAAATTATTTTTCATTGATATCGGAATACTATTGTATAGTTTAGGTCCAAGAATGCTAGCGTGTTTCTTGGTTGGCTCATATCTACATTTATTTACGAACAATGGTTCATGTAATTGGTACCTTGTGTTGATGTTGGTGAAGTATACTGGAAATCTAGTTCTATTTTTATAAATAAATTTTACCGTGGTGAAAACGAAAAGCTCCCGAATGTTGAATACGTTGAAAATCATAAAGGAGTTTCTAGTCGAAAAAAATCGAGACTTATTTAAACATAACTTTATAATTCTATTCTGGAGGTTTTGTATTGGAGTAATAGTATTTACATATGTACTTCCCCATGCTATGATTCCATACAATAAAGTGCTTTGTATTAACGCAAAGTAAGTGCTGCGAATTACATTATTTGATACATATTTTCTTAGATGTGTAATAATGAATATCATTTTCTCATCTTATTGCAAATAGCTTTGATTTGAGCATCCCATTTAAAATTACCTTGTATTACCAATCCTAAATACATTACATTGGCTGCTCTTTGTATGACAAAAGAATTTAATTTCAGAATGTTCCTGCAACTATCTTCCTCATGTTTCATACCAAATATCATATATTTTGTTTTCTCCATATATAAAGACAGTTTGTCATAGAATAGCAAGTTGATGACTACAGATAGTCCCTTATTTGCTCGATGTAGAACCTCATCAATATTTGCTCCAGTAAAAATTAGGACTGTATCGTCAGCAAATGACACTATTTGAACTTGTATTTGGCTTTGTAGACGCAAGAGATCATTAATATAAATAATAAAAAGTATAGGACCTAATACTGTACCTTGAGGTACACCACATTTCACGGTTCTAGATTCACTTAGTGTGTCATATATTTCAATTTTTTGAGATCTCTCACTCAGATATGATTCTAATATTCTGTGAAAAATGCCATCAAATCCTAGTTTTTTTAATTTTGTGAGCAAAAGCTGATGGTCCACTGTATCGAAGGCTTTTTCAATATCTAGAAATATGTTGACACATTTCTGGTCGGAGTTTATAGCATTATTTATGCAGGTTGTAAAATCAAAGATAGCATCTAAAGTACCGACTTTTTCCTTAAACCCGTACTGTTTTTCCTCAATTATGTTGTATTTGTTAAGTTTTTTCCAGATTCTATCCTTTAAGCATTTCTCTAAAAGTTTTCCTAACGTTGAGGTTAACGATATAGGTCTATAATTGTTAACTTCGGATTTGCTTTTACCTTTATAAATAGGAACTACTATCGTTCCTTAAATTTGTCAGGGTATATTCCGAGTTTAATACAATATTTCTAGATTTTTTTTTAACTAAGTCCGAACTGAAGTTGTCGGAGCCTCCTACTCTATTGTTCGCTAAGCTGTCTATATATTTGAGTATTTCATTGTCGCTAATTTCTGTTAATTCAGCTAATTCATAATTACATTCAGTCAAGTTTATGTCGAACAAAATACCATTAGAAATTTCTTTCTGTAAAGTTTCAGATAGTTCTTTACCAACTGAAACGAAATGTTCATTAAAATGCTGGGATATTTCATATAGCTCAGTAAGTGTGATGCGATTGTTGTCAAAGATTTTAGTGATATGCACTTTAGAATTTCTGTTATATAGAAGCTCGTTTATTTTCTTCCAGTATTTTCTCGGATTATCCTGTATTACGTTAAATTGTTCCTCATAGAACAGATCTTTAGCTTTTTGTATAACTTTTTGTAGGATTCCCCGATACTGTTTTAATGAATCTATCAGTTTTCGGTTAAACGGCTCGCATCTTACTTTATGGGCAAGCCTATTTTTAGCTCTTATTGATCTAACTATCCCCTCAGTGGCCCACATTTTTATGGGAGAGACTTTTTTACTTATATGCATCGTTATAAGGCTATTCGATATGGCCTCATTGCATTTGCCATAAAACTTTTCTAGAGCAATGTAGGCATCGCAACAGCTAAATACGTCTTCCCAATTTACTTTTTGTAGTATTTGGTTTATTTTTTTGTAGTTAATGTGTGTGGTTTTACGTTTATCTATGCTATGTCTTACATTAGAATTTGTTGGATTTTTTTGAAAATAAGCTTGGCTTGGTTAATATTAATATCTCCCACCAATAAAATATTTACATAGTTGTTGTTACTGAAAAAGTTCTCCAAGGAGAAGACGAAAGGACAAGGATTCCTAAAATTGGGTGATCTATAGATCGCATTGGTAATAATCTCTTCACAATTAGGAAGATTAATTTTCACAAAGCAAGCAGTTGCTTGAACTATACTATTTGGAATTTCATCGAAAGTGAAGCAATTTCTAATATATATTGCTACTCCATCAGCCCTATTCGTGTGGTTTGTCTTGATGATTTTATTGTATCCCTCTATATGAAAAAACTCATCATCCTTTATCCATGCTTCCGAAAAAACAATCACATCAAAATTTACACTTAATTGATTTAGCAATATTAACACCTCATCGAAATGTAAAGCAATACTACGAATATTCATATGAAAAATCTTAACATCAGTGAAATTTTTGTGAAAATCAAAAAAGTTTTTACAAGCAGCTTCATCTCTAAATGTCATGTTATTGATTTGTCTGTGATCTAGATTATTATCGTAATCCATTAATGCTACGTAAATTTATTTACAGAAATAATTTCATATGTTATTCGCACAAGTGACTTTTATTGCTGCCGATACATCATATTTCCGGATATAAACTTTTCCGTCTCTTATCCATACATACTTGTATTTTTTTCCTTTGCTATTTGTTTTGTTTCCCTCAACAGTATGGCAGTAGATGGAATCAGGTGTTCGCCAATGAACACTCGTCCTCCGCCTAGTTGTTTGCATATGTCATTTGCTGCTAATCCCGGTCCAGTTCCTCTATTTTTTACTTTGTTTTTATATGCTTGTATGACATTATCTCTAAAACCGGCTCTCGTAAAGCTAACAACTACCGGTGTCACATCTACTTTAGCGTTAGTTGCACGGTAGGCTTTATTGATGTCCTGGTCATCGACCTCTATACCAATGAATTTTGAAACTCTCCGCACAATCTCTATTACATCTTCATTAGGAGTTTTCTTTAAACCATTTATTTGCACATTATTGCGCTTTATGTGTAGTTGTAGGGAATTGTTCTGCATTTCCAGATTTTGAATTTTTTCTTTTAACAGATCATTTTCCATTCTTAATTGTTTAATTTTACTTAAAAAGTCTTTGAATTTCATATTATGGTCATCAAATTGGTTTGATATACTGGACAGAGTTTATAAGTTCATCGATATTCAGTTCGGACTTTAATTTGTTACACAATGTGTTAATTAATTCACTACTTATAGTCTCTTCCGACATTTGTTTTACAGATATCTTACACATACATACATATCACATCTCCACTGAACTCGTTTGGCATCACGAAGATTTTCAACGGTTTTAATGTTGTTTAAAGTTGCTGTTGTTAAAAATTAAAACAAAATTAAGAAAAAAAACATTGTGACATCTCGCAAATAAAAAATCTAATCGAATTTCTTGCTAAGCAAATCGAAGTACTCCTATCTGTTTATGAGCTAATTAGGATTTTGTGTAATTTGATTTTTCGATCAAAATGGACTGTAAAGTTCCAACTATAAGGTTTATACTGTCCAATATAACTAAAAGCTACTATTTGCTGGGATGTTGGTTGTGTGGACCTCATGGGTTACACCTCGCGGCTTGTTTAGTTTTGTGTCGAATGAAACTTACATTTCAACGTTTGAAAATTTTTTTATTTCCCCTATGACTGTTAGGTGTAACCCTCCCATTCCACCAGCAAAATTCTGTGTCTCATCTTCTAGTTAAAAAACTCAAACTCACTATACGTTACGCTAACGAATTTTTGATAAAAGTCTTCACCCTCATTTTTCAACTTTGCCATTAGTTTTTCGAATACGTTTTCTCGATTGCGGTCGAGATAAATTTCTCGACTCCACACCTTACGCGATTTCTTTCGCGGCTCAAACAAACTTAATTCCTTACATACAGATAAATAACCCAACAATAACTTTTTCCGATTAAAACTGTAAAATTTCATAATCGTGTAAACATGCATGAGACAACTCACAACATGTCTCGTCTCATTGAACTAAATTCATGTCTCATGAGACCCATCTTATGTAATATAAACACGAATGAGCTTGTCTCATGTCAAATATGGGTTTGTCCCAAGGTATATAAACTAGACATTGTAAACCCATGCGCAGCTTTTCTACTATCTCGCTCGCACAGCCGGCATTACGTACGTCATTTTTGCCAAAAAATTTGGGCTGCCAAATGAACAAAACATAGGGTGCACATCTGGCAAGGCGAAAGAAAACGAGGCGTCACAATTCAAAATGTATAAATGGCGGAAACTGGCGGCGGATAGTCGGTGCAATGCGTGGGAAACGTGTAAACGAAAGACAAGTGAAGTGACGATGGTGACTTGTTCGGTGCGTGGGTGCAATAGCAGCAGCAATAAAGCTTATTTCCAACATCACTTGCCATTTTACCTTTCCTACTGGGCGGAACATGTTTTCCAAAAAGTGTTGATGCTATTCCTACTGGGCATTTTTCGGCGAATTCTGGCATCAGTGACGTACATGCGCAGTAGTGAACGCATTTGGGAATCGGGAAGATGTTACCATGTCTAGTTTATATACCTTGGGTTTGTCCCAAGGTATATAAACTTGACATGGTAAATCCATGCGCAGCTTTTCTTCTATCTCGCTCGCACAGCTGGCATTATGTGCGTCGTTTTGGCCAAAAAATTTGGGCTGCCAAATGAACAAAACATAGGGTGCACATCTGGCAAGGCGAAAGAAAACGAGGCGCCACAATTCAAAATGTATAAATGGCGGAAACCGGCGGCGGATAGTCGGTGCATGACTGCACAATTTCGCATTTTCTCTTACCGAAACCCTTTCGGGAGTGCAATTGTGCCTACTAATTGTTTCTTGTACGATGTGGGCCGTTCCTGGGTTTTTCCTTTCCTGCTGGGCGGAACATGTTTTCCAAAAAGTGTTGATGCTATTCCTACTGGACACTTTTCGGCGACTTCTGGCATCAGTGACGTACATGCGCAGTAATGAACGCATTTGCGAATCGGGAATAGATTACCATGTCTAGTTTATATACCTTGGGTTTGTCCCATGAGACGTGTCTCACCGTCTATAATCACCTATGTACATATATAGTGAAAGGATTAAAATGAATGCTCAAAGTGAAATCAAGTATCAACGGGGCTATAAAGTGAGAAGTTATATTGATTACTATCTTACTATTTATGCCCAAAAGCTGTTCAAAGTTATAAATTTATCATGGAATCGTAAATTTTATAAGCATATAAAGTAAAAAGTCGATGAAAATAAACTTGAATCTCTTCCTCTTTTCTTAACGCTCACAGCTCTGTAATGCGATGCAATTTCGTCAATTATCATGTTAAAGTTCCGGTAAATGAATGTACGTTCATAATTTTTGAGCAGTTTACGGCTTTCGCGCGGTTAAAATCTAGATGCCTAAAAGACTATTATTTTCAAATATAACACATCCCTCTTAACTGAAATGGAACTGTATGAAAATATATCTCGGCTATTAATAAAGATTTAAACATTTTCACATATTGGTAATATATCTTAATTAAGCATATAAAATATATTCAAGAAGAAGAAAATATGTTCAGTCGAACATTAATGCCTGACACAAAGAATTTGTAAAATTCAGAAGAATCCTTTTTTACCTTGGATGCCGATGTTTCCACTTTCCGGGACCCAGATTGAAAAGAAAACGTTGCTAGCTTCGGGTCGAATCAATTTATTTTCGAAAAACTAACATTTGAAACATTAAAAAAGGAAGTTGAATTTGCCTTATAATCAATTCTTTATTGTTAATTGGTGGAAATTATAAATCAAAGCATCACGGTTGTGCAAAATTTTATTAGAATAAGCATTTCAGCAGTATGGTTAAACCTGGCCACGTGAAAACTTAAGCATTATGGCATGGTGGGTAGACATGTGTTATAGCCTAAATTGATCTCGCGTACTTTTAAATTGTGTTTGAGAACCAAAGGAGATGTCAGTGCAAATTAAAATTAAAGCAGTTCGTTCCATTTATTGATTTTTAAACTGGCCTGTGAAAGTAGTTCATCACGCATGTTGGTTTTACTATGAAGTTTAAACCCATGCATTTTCGCAAACTGATGGGGATTTTCGTAAAAAATGGAGGGAGCTCAAGAAGCCACAGGAAGTTGGGCTGTTTAATGGTCATAAAAAAGAAGAAACTTAATATGGCCCGCTTGTCTGATCACGGATTTGAAATAACCTCGAAAAAAGAAGAATCTTCAAAGAAAAATAGTTTTGCTACATCAAAAGAACGTTGCGACTACGTGGCAAAACTAATGGATGAATTGAAACAAAAAGTAGGGCGGAAAGCTTCGTTAATTAACGAACAACAAAAGAAGTTCATGCAGCACATTTTCACTTCAACTAATGAAAGCAAAGCATTGTGTAAAATTTTTCATTGGATAATATATTTTTGTGTTTCAAGAAATCGAATATATCATCAAATGAATAATTTTTTTATAAAAAAAAAAACTTGTAGTTTTCAAAATTTGGAAAATGAAACTATCTCACCTAGTAGATGCTAAAATGTATGTACCATGATTTACTTGATCCGTTTGAAACTTTGAACCGAAAGCAAAAAAAGAACTTTGAACATGTTTGGTAATATTGTTTTTATTAGAGTAAAGTAAGTAAATGAAGTAAATCTTGAAATATTCACACAAAAATCAGGAGAAAATAACAACGAAAAAAGAAGGAAGCAAAACTTGAAGTATGTCATCGTAATTAGAAGAAACATTTGTTAGGTTCATATATACAGGGTGTCCAGAAATTGCCGCACAGGCTCCTCACCATCTGATTTTTTGGACAATTTTAAGCAGAAAATATTATGAATTTTTTTTTCGATTTCTTAACCCTTTAGCTGCCACAGGCCTTTTGAAATTTTGAAAAAAATGCCGTTCTTAAATTAGTAAAAACGCAGCAATTTCTGGACTTCCTGTATATATATATATTTTACAAATTGATACTTATATAAAATGAAGTGAAAACATTCCTATCGTTATTAAATATATATCTTATATTTATATATATACAAATAAATAGCTGATTTTCGTTTTGAACATCTTCCTTTTTTTGTGGCTTGGACAATTCAATTATGTAAAATTGATTGCTCTGCTAAAATGAACTAATTACTGTTTTCTTTCAAGATTACTTGTTTCTAATATGAGATTTTTCACTTGAAATCCTCACTTAATAGTTTTCACCTTAGAAATATAAATATCATTTAGTAGGGATAATACTGAGAAATAATGGAAATTATCATGATTAGATTGATTGAATTGTGTTCTATCAATTGAAACTAATAGGTTCAGCGATGGAGAGCACCTGTCGTCACACGTGAAAAGAAGAGTAAATTTTTGTTCTTGTTGTTGTTCGTTCATTTTATTTATAAACTCCCTTTTGAATCATATTGGTTCATTATAATTCAGGTAGTACGGATTTATTGACATTTAGGGTTTTTCATGTTTCGCAAAATAAAATTGGATTACAATATCACCCACTAGAGTTTTCTTGAAGGTCCCGTCTCTGACTTTCCCCAGGATGTAAAGGCCCGACCCCGGCTGAGGTAAGTGTGGTGGTGCTAGCGTGAAAATCATATGCAGACTAGCAAGCCATATCTGCCAATGGCAAGCTCCACTTAACCTGATTATTCTCCCGGGAGTAGTACAGTCGCCCGACAGGTTGTTTGCGTGCGATAGCTTATCGTTTTCATATTTTTTGTGTTAGTTTTGAGAGTTTTGAGTTTCAATTGGGATAAAATAGAAGATTTCAGGACCCCAGGTAGACCTTGATAGCGTATTTGTCTCAATAAGATACATGCGAAAATTTTTGAGCAAAGTAACGTAGCAGGGGGTTACGCCAACCGCCACTTCTTCGAGGGATGCATGTACCAAGGCAGCTAAGCCTGTGGCAAGTTCTATTGGGGCCTATTGGTGCTAGCGGCAACACCAAGGTAACGGCGAACAAGCTGTCCCGCACTGTTGCCGGCGCGCCCTCCAACACCGCTTCCACTTCAAGTGTTAAGAAGCAGAAAAACCCCTCAGTTGCGGCTGACAGGGACAGAAGGTCTATCTTGAAAGTCCTGAAAAGGCTGAAAGATTTACCTCCGGATGGTCTTTCCCAGAATGACAAAATCTCTCTGGAATGGGCAAATCATAAAAGATGCAGACCTAATGAGTCTACCCCAAGTCAGCCGAGCGTCCAATTGCCGGTTAGCAAAAGACCAAGATTGGTCACACCCAATCCTGTTATACGCAGAAGTTTTAGTGAAGCTGCCAAGGACAGCCTGGTATGGGCTATCATCGACAGAAATAGCAGCGATGGTACCATCTCACCGTCAAATTGAACCATGGTGGAAATTGGACTTCTTAGGATGCACAAACCCATCCTCGAAGCAAATCCTGGCCTTCCACCAAGTTGCCGTGACGCTGGCTGGTACCAGGGTCACGTAAAAGTGATAGCCTGCACGGATTATCGTTCAGCGGATCTGTACAAACAGGCTATAGACAGATTGGGAGAAGTATGGATGCTGGATGCTGTCTCCAGGGAAGACATCCCGAATCGGCCTCGGTCCAGGGCGTGGATACCAGCGGAGCCATCCACACCGGAGGAAATTGTTGAGCTAATAAAGTTCAGCAATGCTGACCTCCCGGTGGAAAACTGGAAGGTAGCTAAGGTAAACGAGTCTAGCAATGGACAGCAAGAGGCCCTAATAATCCTGAACGAGGAGTTGCTAGCTCCATTGGAGTCGAAAGGCGGGTTATACGGCTATATAACGGCTTCTCGACTATCACTCTGCGAGTATATCGCAAGGATCGTACTGGGAAGACAGTGCGGGAAGCGAGTAAGTAGAGTGGGAGTGAGGCAACTGTGGAAGCATCAGTAGATCGTGGACCTCTTTGAGTCAGATCTTCTCTCCGATGACGGAAGAAGTACCACCTCCACTGCGTAGTTGGCTGGAGACCTCCTCAAATCCCTTGACCTGGTCGAGGAGGAGGAGATGTCCTTATTTGACGAGGCAACGGTCAAAACCCTGTGTCGTGATGGAAGTTTCTACAGATAAATCTCCATCACTCTAAGGCGGCATCCGCTGCACTGCTCCTCCACCTGACCCAAAAGGGAAAGGAGCTAGTACTGGCCCAGGAACCTTGGGTTGTAGGCAACCAGGTTTGCAGGCTCAATATGGAGGGATAAAAAACAGCATCTCTCTACACAATAGGTAAACCGAGAGCTTGCATAGTCATAAAGGAAGGCTTGAAGCTTCCAACCTTGTACAATTTCAGTGACCAGGACACCATTCCTACAGCAGTGGACAGTCAGTCCAAACCAGCATCGATACGAACAAAAGGGGTGAGTCACTCTTTGAATTTATTTTAACGCATGACCTAGCCCTAATAAACAAAGGTGAGGATCCTGCTTTCATACCGGCAAGCCATAGAGAAGTTTTGGATATCACTCTAACGAACGATCACTTGCATCACGCTATCAAAGGATGGCACATATCACAAGAGTGCTTGTTTTCCGATCATTTATATATATTGTTCGATGTGGCTCTTGACCCTCCGAAAAATCCAACCTTCATCAACAAAAGGAGGATGGATTGGGTCAAGTACCAATCAGTATTCGAGTTTACACTAGAAGGTAGACTTCCAAAGATTGAAGACATAGGTGGTCTAGAGAAAGCTATTGGGACCATTACATCTGCCTTCAATGAAGCAGCAAGATCTGCATGCAATCCAACAAAGTGTAGAGGGAAATATAAACCCCTATGGTGAAATAGTGACATTGTGGAGCTGCGAAAAAAATGTAGGAAGTCCTTCAATCGGGCTAAAGAATCCAATGACTGGTGTTTCTATAAACTCAAATTAAAGAAGTTTACATGCTTCATCAGAAAAGCAAAACGCACCTCGTGGAGAAGTTTCTGCGTAGAAATAGAACACTCCAAGAATGTCAGTCGTCTGCGAAAAGTTATGACTAGCTCCCCCTTTTTTGGGTTTGTCAAAGACGCGAATGGGATCTGCACTAAATCCAGCTCCAAAGCGCTAGCCATTCTCATGGACGCGCACTTCCCGGGCAAGCTATAGTCTAATAGTCTTCATACACAAAGCGGGCAAAACATCCCACTCCTCACCTAAAAACTATAGACCTACCAGCCTCACCTCTTTTCTGCTGAAAATTCTGGAAAGGCTGATAGAGATTCATTTGAGAGCTACTCTGAAACCACTCTCTAATGCGCAGCACGCATAAACGAAAGGTAGATCGGTTGAAACAGCTCTTCACTCGCTCACCAGCTACATTGAAAAATCGCTTAGCGTCAAAAATATACGCGGTCGGTTTTTCCAGACATCGAAAGTGCATTCAACCACGTCAGCTACAAGGCTATTGAGAAAGTACTCAACGAAAACAATGTGGATGATAACCTGATAAGGTTTATCGTACAACTGCGTAGCAGCAGGAGCATCAACTCCACACAAGGAGACAGTATCCTAAGAAAGAGGACGTGCAGAGGCACCCCGCAAGGTGGTGTGCTATCACCCCTTCTATGAAACATAGTGGTGGACAAACTCTTGTCAACAATAGAAACGACTGGCTGCAAAATCGTTGCCTACGCCGACGATGTTGCAATAGCAATATCGGACAAATTTTTACCGAGTGGGGCAAAGGGTGCGGTCTGAAGATTAAGCCGTAGAAAACGAAATTTGTGCTGTTCACAAAAAGGCACAAAATTCCACGATTTCTCCCACCCAAACTCGATGAGATAAACCTCATACCGTCTCGTCAAGTTAAGTATTCGGGTCTTATCTGGACTCGAAGCTCACGTGGAAAGCGATCATAAAGGAAAGAACGCGAAAAGCGGCATGCGCAATCTACTGTTGCAAAAGAGCCATTGGGAAGTGGGGATTGAAACCCAAAATTGTATCATTGCTCTATACGGCGATAGTAGAACCAATCCTTCTGTACGGTGCAGTTGTTTGGTGGCCAGCTATTGCAAAAACATCCATTGCAAATCTGCTAAACAGGGTCAGAAGGATTGCAGCTATTGCAATCACCGGGGCCTTAAGCATTCCCTCGACAAAGGCACTGTTTATGCTATTGAATTGGCTCCCGACGGAGCTCCTTACAAGACAGCAGGGGAAGTACTCTGCGATTCGATTAAAAGCATTACATCTTTGGCAAAAGGGCCACTCCACCATGCTTCGGAGGGATGGACCAAAGCCAGGGAAAGGAGATCTTGCGCCCCCGATTCCCTGCTTTCATCATAGTTTCAAGTCAGTCAACCTAAGCAGGGATGACTGGGGCATTAGAAAGAGGTGGGATGCAGGATCCAGTCGACATCTACACTGATGGCTCCAAACTGGATGGAAAAGTAAACTGTGGCGTTTTCTCAGAATAACTAACTGAAACTATCCTGCCGGCTTCCAGACCACTGCAGTGTCTTTCAGACAGAGCTAATTGCGATTTACAAGGCAGTAGACTGACTGAGAAATCAGAAAATTTTCATAAGAAACCTTAATATTTTCTCTGACAGTCAAGCTGCTATCCAAGCATTATCCAACATGTATACCTCATCCATGATTGCAAAAGAATGCTGTACATAACTGAACAATATGCCGCTTCACTGTGAAGTGATTCTTTGCTGTGTACCGGGACAAAGTGATGTACCGGGAAACTGCGGAGCGGATGCCTTAGCGAGAGGTGGCACTGAGCTCCAAGATTATACACTCACACTCCAAGTCAGCCAACCTCTAGCTTCCATAAAGCTGGGATTTGGGCAGCATTACATGAAGGCTGCAAATAGGGTCTGGTTACTGGAGGAAACCTGCAGGACAACCAGGCAAACTTGGTGCGCACTGAGTCCCAGACGCACCAGGCAGCTTCTTAACACGAGCCGCACAACGTTGAGTTCCATCGTATACGTACGTGGGGCACTGTCTGCTTGGCAGACACGCAGGAAGTTTGGACGTTCCTTTCAACGAATTCTGCTGGAGTGGCAGATCGGAAGAAGAGGAAGAGACAATCCAACATACTCTGTGCGAATGTCCAAGAAACGCATAGAACCTTAGGCTCACCCTTCCTGGACAGCCTCATGGAAATAGCTGATTTAAATATCGGCTGCATAGCCGGCTTCATACGAGAATCGAAATGGTTCTCGTCATCTGACAGGTTCTAGTGCCACATTTTTCTTTTTGTGGCATCTCAATGTGCCTATCTTGGTCTAAGTGGGCTGCCACTACAACCAACCAACGTAGGAAATATAGTCTGAACAGCTTAATTATTTGTTTTGTTTTTAGATGATTTTAGTTCTTAGTTTCTACAAAAATTTGCTAGGAGCAGTAGCACGTAAGAAAAACGACATGTTTGAAGAAGACGAAGGAATAATTTATGGTACTGGCATGAGATACCAGCTTAAGGTATGATGAATAAGCTTTTTTCATTAAAAAAAACTTTCAACGCATTTTTTAAACAACATTTTTTTATGCGGTGTTGTACTTTTTGTAGGAACTACTCAAACATCAATTTTTAACTTCCCAGTAGATGGAAAGTTCTTGTAATCGCCTCGAAAATCAAACTTAATATTTTCAACATTTCTTTACCTTTTTGAGGTCTTTAGAGTATATTTCAAGTGTTATTTTAGAAAGAAGTATGTATGTGTTTGAACGTACGTACATACGTACGTAAGTGCGTTCGTGGACAGTTTTTTCTACAAGCATAACACACGTAAACAAAGTCATTTGGACTTCGTTGAGGCGTCAATCGAAGCGTCGTTGCAATCTTTAAAGCTGATTGGTTTTTGGGATACTTAGGTCGGGGGGTTTGTTGTTTTGACCCATTGAAGGTCATTTCTGTCATGCGCTATATATCGCGAACCAAACCTGGGATTTGCATCGTTGAGTTGTCAGTCGACGCGAATTAACATTTTTGTGATTCTATCAAATTTTTGAAAGAATTATTCGAGCCAGTTTTAATTTAATAAAAAAAATTGCGAAAAATTAGGGTTTTTTCATAAAAAATAAATTTTTAGCCTAATTTGCACAACACAGTACTAAATGTTTATAAAATTAATAAACTTATCAGTTTGTGTACAGAAAACAGCAAAACTTGTTCGCATGTTTACAGAAAAATTAAATTAAAAATAAAAGATAATTCACAGTCACCATGTAAAAAGAGTTCATACGAATGATATTATTTTCTATCTCTTATACTAAACACATTGTTGTAAAGTTAATCAAAGTTTATTATTTGCATAACTTGAGTAAGTTGTGAATAGTTTTCACAGTACCGTGTTTTAATTTTAATAAAAAAATGCTTAAATTTTGAAATAAAAAAAAATTCAATCAAACTTGCAATAGTAATCAAAGCTTTGAATGGTTAAATGTTTTGCAGTCAATACTTTGCAAGATTATGTGCTTTAAAGGCTTTCATCAAATAAAAAATTGTAGATTTAGCAGTTTTGTTCTTTAGTATTCATAAGATTTCAATTTTTCATCATCATTCGTCATCATTTTTTTACTTTTTGCATGCAATTAAACCGATTATTGATTGCATATTCAATGTTTTTAAAATCAACTGAAAATAAGAAATAATTATCAGTCTCATTGATGTAAAATCGTGGAAAAATACAAATTCGGTGATAATGCCGAAGTCATGGCAATTTTGAACATAATAATTCAAAATGGCCACCTCGCGACAAAATCTCCTCAGTGGGCGTAATAACTAAAACTGCATTCATTTTCGCCAGCGCTCTTTTGTCCTTCAAGCATTTATATAAAAACAACAAATTACGTAAAAAAGGTTTTGTACCCTCCCCCGTCCCCAACCGATTGACCCGCATGAATATTCAATCAAACCAATCCACCCCACATCCACTAAAAGCTTTACGTAATGAATGGACGCTCCCATAGATGATATGATTAATATTAGCTCATTCCTATTGCTGGTATGAGAATCTCTCATTATTATTATTGAAAATATAATTACTTTCATGGTTATTATTGTGTTTAATATTTTTAATCTTCAAGTAGACCATGTGGACCTCAAGGTACGCACCTCGCGGCTGGTTTCGGCAACAAATTAGCCAAAAAAATCCAAAAAAGTTCAATTTTTTGGTTCAATATCTTCCATTGTGGCATTTTTGCATGGATATTTATAATTATGGGTCGAAGGATACCTACTGTCATGGCAATCATGAAGCCAGTTGGTTTTTTTTTGTAGCAGATAAGCCATTTCCATAAAATCATCAATATCACAAAGACGTGTATTTTCAAGACATTCTTTTTGAAGCCACTTTTTGTATAATTTGTTTTTGGACACTTCAAGAGCGTATTTATGTTACTCAAAAAGGATTACATTAATATATTATATAGCAAGTGTTAAAAAACACAAAAATTAGACATTTTTCGAGCTTCTAAAGTAGGTTGCCTCCTTAAACTTCTAACCATTTACCTTCCGCTTCATAACATCCAGCTCATTATAAACTATTATTTAGTGTATCAGTAGTATTGCTTTTTCTGCAGTCTCAATAAATTCGCAAAATAATTGGGAATCGAAGTCTCAACAGCGTTTTAACATTTAGTTTTGGTGCACTTGCCCTGTTTTCTGGTGCACTCACATTCAAGTGCAATTTTGAACCTACTACGTAACACCATCAAGAAATAAGAAATTCGGCCCTCCCTTCACTTTGGCTATTGTTAATCACGCAGATGTTTCTCGTGGCTTGGTTTTTGACCAATACACCAAAAGGAAAAGTACGTCGATATCTCAGGAAACATCATGGTGCCTTGGACTGAGGTGTATCTTCTTATCATATGCAAAGTCTCAGCACGTCAACGACCCCAAACATACGCCACGACACACAAGAAAGTTTCCGGATGACGACGGCGTGGCCGTTTTAGACTAGCCATCAAGGAGGATGGATTTAAATACAATCCAGCGTTTGTGGGGAGACATAAAACGAGCCATAGCAATAAGAAATTTCACAAACATGGACCGATTGTTCGAAGCAGGGTTGTTACGGATTCAAAAATTTTGACATCAGCGGATGCGAATTATTAGAAGTTCAGATCCGCGTATGTGGATTTAAGAATTTATTTAAAGATTTTTCATTTTTAAGTACATAAATAAATGAAAATCGATTTTATTTTAGTATGTTTTATTTCATCATATTTTGAGAACAAAATTAACGGAGCTTTAAGACTTATTTATTAGTATTTTAAGTCTAGAGTTTAATAATGAAAAACTTTGTTTAGTAGTTAAAATTAAAAATTGGTGAATTATATTTATTAAATAGTAGTATTGCCGCCTTCTCAGTTTCCAACCTGTTTCTTAGTGGAGCATATATTAACACAGCTCCATTAAATAGTCCAGAAAAGAAAATTTCGCTGAAAATTGTGTTTTCAGATTTGAGACTGCCAACCGAATAGCATCAGTATCCAGTGGTTTTGTTGAATAGTCGTCAATGTTTTTCATAAACATTTGAATGATAGGAATCACAGATGATATGAGTGCCTGAGAGCTACTCATTTCACGAGTAGCTTCTTGAAAAGGTTTAAAAAGTTCAAAACAACGTTCTATTATTTTCCACTATTCTGGCAAAATTGATTCAATATTATTGTCCTTGGCATAAGAGCTTAACGCATCTTTTATCTTCGAAAAACGCTCAAACATGTAAAATGTGCTATTCCAGGGTGTCACACAGTCCTGGAATACTTTAAGATGCGGTTGATTTAGTCGGTCCTGAATTTTTGGAAGTTGCTTTTGAGCAATGGTTGAATGGTTAAAATGATTTGCAATTTTCTTACATTTTTGTTTGAGGTGTTTTATGTTTTCCTATGATTGTAAACAATGCTGAATAACAATTTGCATTTTGTGAACGGTACAATCTAAATCATTTCACAATGCTAATCGCAAACCTCTTTTCATGTTGGAGTCTTTGTCTCGTATCATGCAATGCACTTTTTCGGTTGGAATACTCCATTCAGCAAGCATTGTGTTAAATTTTTCTGCAATGATGTCACCAGTATGATGGTCATCAAAAGTCTCGCATTTTAACACAATTGACGATCGTTCAAAGTTTTCTGATAATCCGTGGCATGTCAGACTAAATAAAAAAATACTTGAGCTGGCATCTGTCCAAATATCAGAAGTAAACGACATGTAATCATATTTTTCAATAAGTTCTTTAACTTTTCCGTACAGTTCATTACACACGAAATCAGTTCAAAATATACGTCCTCTAGAATTATATTTAGGTGCTAACTCTTGTATAAGACGTTGAAATCCAATACCATCCACAAAGTTGAACGGTAAATTTTGAAGCGCTATCATTTCTCTAATGAGTTTGTCAATCTTTTTTGAATTAGCTTTGTTAGTCTCCCCCATCTTATCTTTTTGTAGTACTTCCTCTAACGAAAACTGTTTCTTGGCTTTTTGTAACGGAGTAACAGTTTTATCTAAATAAAAACACAACATGTATTAAAACAATCGATTTCAATCAGAACATCAAAGACTGCAAAATAAATTTCCCACAAGCTTTTTGTCTGCATGTTTCATGAGTACTAAAGTAATTTTGATAAAATTATTTGAAAAACTACCTTCAAGATACACAGACCATCTACTCACTAAAAAAAATTCAATTTTGAGGTAAAAACATATCTAAATGAAAATGATATACATTATAATTGAAATTTTGTAACTTTTCATATGTTTTTAATCAATACTTTGACTTTTATCAAACGACATTGTCATGATTAGAAAACAGGGAACCATTTATTAAACTAAATCAATTTTTAGAAAAATTTAAAATGTAGCTAAATACCTGCGTCATCTTTTAAATATTCGCGGTTTCTAACAAACGAAACTCTTCTGAGTGCATTGATTTCAGGTGATTTTTCAAAGAAGCAGTAGTGCGCCTTTTACGCAAGTAGCTTTTATTACATATCTTACACTGGGACTTCTCCGTCTTATTTTTGTCTAATTTAAAATTAGTCCAGATCACAGTATGTAGAATAGACAGTAGGCAAACTCGACCTTCGGGAGCAAATTTTACCCGAAGCATCTGCCGAATCATTGAACAGTGAACTAACAGGAACGGTGACAAGGCTGTCTCACCTAAGGTACGAGAGAGAGATAATTATTTTACTCATCTATTTTATGTGAAAACATATGTTTTGTTTATGAATGTCAAATTCGTTTATGTGAAGGGCCGAAATTATTTAAAAGTGCATGCGCGATTTGAAATTCAAAGTGATAAACCATGGTATAAAGACAAGCGAAGGTAAACCCATTAGAAAATCGTCATCCTATTTCGCTCGCACATTTGAATCACTCTGCGTCACGTATTCAATAAAATTAGGGCTACCAAAGTAACAAATCGGAGACGGCGTGTATGGCATGCCAAAATATAACGAAATGTCACATTTGAATCAGGCGTTGCAAAAACGCCACATATTAAAATTTAGCAAATTGTCAGGTAACAAAAACGAATGTTTACTGTAATCAATATTACAACTTAGGAAACGAACAAATTTTCTCTGAAGAATATACAAATGGCACATTATTTATCTTTTTCTTCCAATACGTGTCACTCCACCCAGCAGAAAAATCACATCTTGTATGCCGCAAAGTGTTGCTGAAATTCCTACTGGGCAAAATGTCATGATTGTCTGAACACATTACGTCACCGCAGCTTCGAAAGAGACTACCTGGTCGTCCTTATCCATAGTGATAAACATTTGTGATAAGTTTGAAAAGTGAATACAAACTTTATAGTGTTTTTATTTAGTGAAAAGACGTGTTGTTAGTTTAGATTATTTGTGAAAAGAGCGAAAAACACTGAAATGAAGTGCATCGTAAGGCACTGTCGAAATCGACCGTATGAACGCCCTGTCGGCATTTGATTTCACCGGGAAGTAAACATTGATTGATAAAAGAGTCTTCTTACTTGTTCTCGTTACAATTAGATGTCATATATTTCACGAAAAAACCCCGCAGAAAAACTATGTTTACTGTTTTGTTTATAAGTGTCATTTTGCACCTCAAAACATCAGTTGCGGTTCAAAAGATAGATTTGAGTTGGTCCAATTAATAAAATTTTCTTTATTATTAATTGATCATTAAACATGCTAATGAATGTGATGTATTTATCCTAAACAACTGCAATTATGAGAAACGACTTATTTCTAAAAAACATTTTGACAAGCAACACCAGCACCTTAAATCTGCCTAAGCCGGTCCCAAGCCCGGTTGAAAAAAGTATGAGTGAGGTGGAATATATATATTTATATATTTATATATATATATATATATATATATATATATATATATATATATATATATATATATATATATATATATTCCACCTCACTCATGCTATAAGTGTGTGTGTGCAAATAAATATCTATATAAATATGATAACAGATTGCGTTACTATTAAATATTTTCACCTTTTTTGAGACCTATTCAACAAAACCTCTCCGAATTTATAATTAGTTTTCAAATTAAGCGCCTTCTAGAGTAATGACCCCAACTCTTGACGATGTACGCCTTTCAAATTGTCATTACCAATTCCGACAGTCGATGCTTCGAAAAACTTATATTTGGAAATGTGTTTATTTTCGTCTCCATTAGTTCCTTCCTCATTGTGCCAAATACTCCCGAAAATTGACGTATCTTACGTACTGCCAGCTGTACAGAGGATAAACCATTTTAGCGGACTTTTTGAAAATTGTTAAGCTAGATCTATATTAGAGGAAGGCAGTGTTAAGCGTGTTCAACTATGCGATGTTACATTCGAGAGAAATCTTCAACTAAATAACTTGGATGTAGTTGATAGATGCTAATTGAAGTTGGTTTGTGCCCAACTGTGAAGAAAGATATTATTAATATGCTCCTTGACATCGTTCCACGAATTCACAATGGGATTGAGATCAGGTGATTGGGCTGGCCACTTTAGAACATCAATGCGGTTCTCTTCCAAGCATCCCTTCACTATGCGCTAAAAGTGTTTTGGGACATTGTCATGCATAAAACACCATCTAAGGAGCATGCTATCAGCAGCAAATGGCATCATTGTGTTAACAATGATGTTTTTGTAAACGTGCTGATCCATTCTTGTGTCAATTTTATGTATGGGGCCAACGCCGTATCAAGAGAAGGCAGCCCACACCATCACACTCCCACCGCCGTGCTTAACGGTCTTCAAAGTGTACTTTGGATGGTGCTGCATGTTTGAATGAACCCATACGTACCGCTTACCGTCAGATCCGAACCAAACCGAACCGGCAAAACTTTGACTCGTCACTCCAAGGCAAATTTTTCCAAAAAATCAACGGTTTTTGCAAGTGCTCACGAGCAAACGCGATTCGAGATTTGAATTTTTTTTTGACACAAGCGGCTTGTGCTTTGCTATGCATCCACGCAATTTTTTTCATTGAGCCGTCGTCTTATTGTCCTTGAGAATACGTCAATGCCAAACTCAGACGAAATAGCCCTTTTAAAATGGTTGAACTGTTAAAAGGGTTCTTGATTGAGGCTCTATAAATCAAACAATCCTTTTTCATTGTGGTTTTTCGAGCTTTTGGTCGCTGTTTTACATTTAAGGAGCTCCCATATTGTTGCATATGGTTTAATGCTTTGTAAACCATCTTTCGGGAATATCTTAAGCACTTGCAATTTGCATAACGATGCTTCCACTGCTCTTCATTTGATGAGCTACCTGCCGCTGAGCCTCTGTGTACCATGTACCTTTTGCCATTTCTAAACACACATTTTATTTAAACAAGAATCATGAATGAACTAAAAATTGCAAATCTTACCAATCCATTTGATTTACCAGAAACTAAACACCGTTATTAGGGATATAGAATTTTAAAGTTATTTTGATGTGTTTCTGACTACGATTCCGCACTTGGGTTCTCAAAAACTTTATTGTCCGGTCGTTTTTTTAAACGTCACATCGGCTACTTCTTTACTTCTATCAATTGTCATTGAATCAAGAATTCGTTATATCGAAGGATTCTTCGGGGTTTTCTTAGTAAGCAACATGTGTGTTTAATTTTATGTCCGCAGTATATATATATATATATATATATATATATATATATATATATAGGAAGTTGGTTATTCAGAACATGCTTAATGCTCACGTAAACAAGGGTCGGAAATGGAGAAACTCATTTTGTGACTTATGCCCGCCAGCAAGATGTAATGATTATCTAATTAAACTTGTGTTAATGGCCTGGAAGAACTTGGTTCAAGACGAAGATTTCTTTGATTCATAGACACTTGTTTGTGTACGTCCAAATGAAATATTAGTAATGCAAGCTTGTTACAACGTAAAACTTTCCCAAAGTTGCTCAGTAGTGTGGAATGTGAGTTAGAATTTACTTTATAGCAAAAAGAAATTTAAGTCATTACATAAATCCAGCTCCGGGAAACTACTACTTTGGATGGTGCTGCATGTTTGAATGAAACCATACGTACCGCTTACCGTCAGATCCGAACCAAACCGAACCGGCAAAACTTTGACTCGTCACTCCAAGGCAAATTTTTCCAAAAAATCAACGGTTTTTGCAAGTGCTCACGAGCAAACGCGATTCGAGATTTGAAATTTTTTTTGACACAAGCGGCTTGTGCTTTGCTATGCATCCACGCAATTTTTTTCATTGAGCCGTCGTCTTATTGTCCTTGAGAATACGTCAATGCCAAACTCAGACGAAATAGGCCTTTTAAAATGGTTGAACTGTTAAAAGGGTTCTTGATTGAGGCTCTATAAATCAAACAATCCTTTTTCATTGTGGTTTTTCGAGCTTTTGGTCGCTGTTTTACATTTAAGGAGCTCCCATATTGTTGCATATGGTTTAATGCTTTGTAAACCATCTTTCGGGAATATCTTAAGCACTTGCAATTTGCATAACGATGCTTCCACTGCTCTTCATTTGATGAGCTACCTGCCGCTGAGCCTCTATGTACCATGTACCTTTTGCCATTTCTAAACACACATTTTATTTAAACAAGAATCATGAATGAACTAAAAATTGCAAATCTTACCAATCCATTTGATTTACCAGAAACTAAACACCGTTATTAGGGATATAGAATTTTAAAGTTATTTTGATGTGTTTCTGACTACGATTCCGCACTTGGGTTCTCAAAAACTTTATTGTCCGGTCGTTTTTTAAACGTCACATCGGCTACTTCTTTACTTCTATCAATTGTCATTGAATCAAGAATTCGTTATATCGAAGGATTCTTCGGGGTTTTCTTAGTAAGCAACATGTGTGTTTAATTTTATGTCCGCAGTATATATATATATATATATATATATATATATAGGAAGTTGGTTATTCAGAACATGCTTAATGCTCACGTAAACAAGGGTCGGAAATGGAGAAACTCATTTTGTGACTTATGCCCGCCAGCAAGATGTAATGATTATCTAATTAAACTTGTGTTAATGGCCTGGAAGAACTTGGTTCAAGACGAAGATTTCTTTGATTCATAGACACTTGTTTGTGTACGTCCAAATGAAATATTAGTAATGCAAGCTTGTTACAACGTAAAACTTTCCCAAAGTTGCTCAGTAGTGTGGAATGTGAGTTAGAATTTACTTTATAGCAAAAAGAAATTTAAGTCATTACATAAATCCAGCTCCGGGAAACTACGAAAAGTATTTTTACATAATTCTTAGATTGTTGCGTATTTGAAACGTGGTTAGTTTGGTATACTATAAAATTGTTAGTATTAATGTGGAATTATTCAAATGTCAAGTTTTGGTATATTTATGTGTCTTAAATTGCAAGTCACATGCTACCTTTCCTTTAATGATTTAGAACCAACGACACTATTTTGGATGCCTTAATAACCGAAGATACTACTCTTAATTTTTTTTGCCACTTATGAGGATATTTATGGTCCTATGTCGTTAATTTCATAGCTGAGCCATTTCATTTCTATATATATATATATATATATATATATATATATATATATATATATATATATATATATATGTGTGTGTGTTTGTGTGTGTGTGAGAGAGAGATACATATATATGTTTGACTACACGTTAAGGAGTGATCTCTCGTTCACGCTCAACTGGAGACTGCAGATGAACCTGGTGGTAAAGTAACAGTATTTAAACACTCTTTAACTTGTCAGTATATAGGAAAATCGATATTGAAGTTTTCAACATATCCTTAGGTTTTGAGTATATTTGAAGTGTTTTTAGGAAGACGGATGTATGTGTGTACGTACGATTGTGGACAGTTTTTTCTACGAGCATAACTTACGTGAACAAAGTCGTATAGACTTCATTGAGGCGTTAATCGAAGCGCCTTTGCAATTTCAAGAGCTGATTAGTTTTTGAAAAATTTCGATTGGGAGGGGGGTTGTTGTTTTGTAGTCTAGATCGTATGCTTTAAATGTAAGCATTACTGAGAGTCGACTGTGTGGAGCGCAAGGGTCACACCTTTGCTTCTTAATATCAGCATACATTTTTTTTGAAAAACTGTTTGAACGGAAATTTCGTTTATTATTAGTTTATAGTTGCAAGCAAATAATTCTACAGAACCATGGTCTTCAACACATTGCTGACCTGAAGAATTTTTTTTTACAAATACGCCTAGCTGAAATAAATTAGAAGCTTCAAGAGACAGGAAGTTTTAAATGCCTTCATACAGTCACAAATCTGCGGACAGGCCCGCTGCTAGTCTCCTGAATTTTCGTGTCAAAGTCAACGTTAGTTTCTACACTTGTATTTATTGATTTGGCTGGCATGATGTTAAAAATGAGCAGCACATTCAGCAAAATATGAGAGTTAGTCCAAAAGTAATTATAAACTATGACACGCCTCGCGGTACGTTCAAAACTCATCGCCATTTAGTTTCAGTTGATTCTATATCTGGACTAATCCATGATATGGTTCTGAGCACACATCCCCTTACGGTAGAGTGCCAACCCTAGCAAGATATGAGTGCTGGTTTTCCAACACACAAAAAAAAATAAAACACCAACAGCTTCCTACAGTTTAAGACACTTTTATTATATCACTTTTTTTCTAAAAAATTACACATACAAAAGATTGTAACTAATTTAAAGAATCAAAAGCGCTAACCGACATCGATTCGTTCTACGATTGGTGAAATACTGGGGGGCGGGCGTTACGCGTCAATTAATTTTAAACTTCTCAATCTGCTTACTTTGCGTCTGTACTTTGTACAGGTAAACTGCTTACGCCGCGTCCGTACTTTGTACAGGTAAATGCTGACTATGCGTCTGCATCTGATATTTGGTAGCAGACGCAATCAGATCTTTTATCCGATCCGCAGAACGTAACTTCTCCCCCCTTACAATAAGAATTCTCCTGAATTCGTGGTTTTATTTCGTACGATTTTCTTTTTTGGAAATATATAATTACTCCAAAGGTAAGTATTGCTGATATCAAAAACATTGAAGTGACATTAAATCCAAAAGATAATTTTTTGTGAAATTACAATTCTTTGATTTATTTTATGTTATTAATATTTTGGAGTACTATATCATCAAACGTTAGTTTTTTTGTAAAATTTTCGAAATTATAATCATTTCGATATAAAAATCTTTCATAAAATCTGTCTTTAGTGTTTGAATAGTAGTGATATAGTATTTTGATTTGACATTTATTATAATGAATTAAATATTTTAATTTAGCTTTAGTTTTCTATCGTCACAGTTTTGATTTATTACAACATCGTTTGCGTTTTTTTAAATAATTGTTTCTTCATCAATTTCTACAATGTCTGGAAAATTATTAGTGACTAGTTTACAGTTTCCAAAATAAATATATTGTTGGCTTCGATTTAATACATTCAAGTATTTCAATTTTTCATATTTGTATGTTTGATTTTTATGTTTAAAAATAATTTCCATAGGAGATTCTATTTCTTTTTGCATTTTATTAGGTATTGGAACTATCATTTTGAATTGAACAGATGAAAATTCTTGTAGGATTTTAATTGCAAATAATAAAACATTGTTCTCAAACATTGTTGTTCCCAATTTAATATGTTCTAACTTCGTCACATCCACATTATAGGTATTAATTTCTTCTTCAGTTAAAATATTTGGATTCATGAAACCATGTTTCTTTGAGATAATATTATTTTGTTTTTGATCTATTTTGTTTTTAAGAAGTTGAATCTTGAAAAATTGATCATAAAATAGACTGTTGTTTGAAAGACTATTGATTCTTCTAAGGATTAATTCACGATCTTGCTCTATCACGGATCTAAGTTGTTTGAAAGTTTCGTTAAAATGAGAGTTGATTTTGACTTGTTGATTCAGAGTATCAATTGCGTTATGGTCGTTTTGTTCAATAAGTTTTAGATGTTTGTCAATTTCTTGTCGATCATTTTCGTCCATTGTCCCAAAAAACCATTTTTCTGCGTTGCCTACTAAATTTATAAGTCCTCGTTTGGGCCTATACTTTGTTGGTGACAGAGTTTTAACTTTAGCAGTAAGATGTTTCAGTTCGTTTTGTAAGAGCCCTTTATGTTCTGCATCTAACTGATGTACATTACTCGAAAATTCTTCGATTATATTTAAAATTTCCTGAATGTTGATCATATGGATGATAAGATTAGCTTTGTTTAAGTTTATTTAAGTTTATCTCAGCGAATCCAGATTGTTCCGTCATGTCGTAGATGTTTATTTGGCCTTGAGTCAAGTTGTCGATTAGGACTATTGTCAGTAGACTTGTCAATTTCTGTGAGAAAGGAATATGTTATAGAAGATTTCCCTGTAAAATTTCTAAGAAAATTTTATTTCTGAAATATGGTATGTGTTCTTGAGTGAAAGTAGCTTTTTTATTTCTTGAGATAAATTCTGCAAACATACACGTAATAACACCACAGTCACTACCATTGGACTGTTGTGGTCTTTTTTCAAAATTTTCTTTTATAAATTATGAGGTATCAAAATTTTCTTTTAGTTTTTCTAAATGTTCCTTTTGAAGGTATTCTTACAAATTATTTAGTACAAGATTATTTGACATTCCTAAAGAATCATAATATTTTATTGATTTAGATTTGAAATCTACTTTTGCCAGGCACCAATGATTTTGGTTGACATGAACTGGTATTAATAGAATATCATAAGAGAAAAAATTAGTTTTCTTTGTCCATTTTCGGATGGCATTGTAACCTTCTGCTAATAATTTCGGAATGGAGAAAGTACTCAATAATTTGTTTCTATCACTTATCAAATTTAGATAAAAATCAATTATTTTGTCATTTAACCATGATTCGCCTGAAAGTGTTTTAATGCCTTTTCTGGTTGTGTCTCTTTGAAATTTTGTGATTAAAATATCATCGTTTGAACCTTCTTTTAATACGTTTTCAACAAATTTTTGTTGTTCTTCCGTTAACGGCCTATATATTACATCCTTGGTTTTGTCATTTTCTCCTTGATCTACAAACTTCGGCCTTCTTTTGATATTGAACAAGTACACGTTTTTAAGTTCCGCTTTTTTGTATTTCGGTTGTTCTTTCAATCGAACCGCTTTGTAATTTTTTATGTATCCGCTTGTTCTAGTTTCAACATAGTCTTCTCTTTTTAACTTCCCAGTATATGGGAAGTTCTTGTAATCGCCTCGAAAATCGAAATTGAACATTTCTTTACGTTTTGAGGTCTATATAGTATATATAAAGTGTTTTTAGAAAGGGAGATGTATGTGTGTGCGTGTGTGTGTACGTACGTACGTCTGTACGTTCGTGGACAGTTTTTTCTACGAGCATAACTCACGTAAACAAAGTCCTATCGACTTTGTTGAGGTGTCAATCAAAGCGTCTTTGCAATTTTAAGAGCTGATTAGTTTTTGGGAAACTTCGGTTGGGGGAGTTTGCTGCTTTGCCCGTTTGAAGGTCATTTCTGTCATGCGTTATATCTCGCGAACCCAACGTACGATTTCCTTAAACAAGATGTCAATCGACGCGTATTGACATTTATGTAACTATATGAAGTTTCTAAAAAATTCTTGGAGCCGTTTTTTAATTTAAAAAAAAATGCAAAATTGTTTTTTTTCCATAAACAATAAATTTTTAACCTTATTTTCAAGTCCCAGTATTCAATGTTTATAAAATTTATATACTCCAAATAATGCTCATAAAAATACCATCAAAATTTTTTCTCATGACTACAGAAAAAATTAAATTAAAAATAAAAAAATCATTAAAAGTTATCATGATTTTCAAGGTCATTTTTATCATTCACTATATCTCACGAACCAGATATAATATTTGCATCATTATGGTGTCACTTGGCGTATATTAACATCTTTGTGAAGCTTTTAACTTTATAAAAAGGCGTTTCAGCCGTTTTTTTAATTTAATAGAAGAAAATGCGAAACATTAGGGTTTTTTCATAAAAAAAATATTTTTTTAACCCGATTTGCACAACACAGTAACAAATGTTTATAAAATTTATACATCTTTATTAGAATCTTAAAAGAAACCAGCAACAATTTTTTCCATGATTATGAAAAAAAAAAACTAAATTAAAAATAAAAAATTATTCAAAGTTACCATGTAAAAAGGGTTCATACGAATGATATTACTTTATATCTTTTATTCTAACAAAATTTTTGTAAATTCAATCAAAGTTTTAAAATATTTGCATAATTTGAGCTGATTTTTAATAGTTTTTATAGTCTTTTAATTTAAAAAAACTGCTTAAATTTTGACAACCAACAAAATTTCAATCAAATTTGCATTTGCGGTATCAACGCTTTGAATGGTAAAATGTTTTGTAGTCAATACTTTGCAAGATCATATGCTTTGAAAAGCTTTCATCGAATAAAAAATTGTAGTTTTTAGTAGATTCATTCTTTAGTAATCGTAAATTTTCAATAACCATCATCACTTGTAATACATTTTACTTTTTACATGCAATTGAACCTAGTTTTGACTGCATATACAAAAAAATTTCAAGACCAAAAAGGCCCCCACCGATTGATCCGCGTGAATATTCAATCTGTCCTCATCGACCAAAAACCTTACGTAATCAATGGACCCTCTCGTAGACGATATGATTCATATTAAGTCATTCCTGTGACTGCTATGAATACCTCTCATTGTTATTATTTAAAGTAGTATTTTTTTTCAAAATTATTATTGTGTTTAATATTTTTAATATCTATGTAGATATTACTGGGAAGTTGACCGTGTGGACCTCAAGGGTCGCACCTCGCGGTTTGTTCTGTTTGCTTTTTGTAAGAAATTTTCCTCAGTATGGATTAAATTTTTTCTAATTTTTTCAAAGTCTACTTGATGTGTTTGTACTTTTTTTTGGAGTACACTTTATAGTTGAGTGAAATCGTTCATTATAATTTCCTACTGATTGTTGTAACGCTCGTTTCGATGCCAATCTGTTTTTATTTAAGGTAAGGATTCTAAATTTTTCAGCTATTGTGTTATGTAATCTTTCAATATCTGCCAGACCTGTGTGACTATGGGGTTTTGTTAAATGTAATGTTACACCTTCTGACTCCAAAAAGTCTTTTATTAATATGCTATTAAACTCATTTACAACGACTAATTTTTGTGGTTTCACAATTTTCGTAAAGTGGTCTTCTAATTGTTCTATGACTGTAGTATGGTTTCGCCAAATTTGGAAAATTTATCGATTATTGTTAAATAGCTGACTTTCATAATTTGGTGAATATCCATCAGAGCGATCTGATTCAAATCAGTTGCTGTCTCAGTAAATAAAAATTTTGGTTTTATTGGGTTGCGATCATATTTAACGACACACGCCGCATTGATTAGTAACAATTTGTATCATTTCTAGAAGATTTGGGTAGTAGATTTTGTTTTTTATGGAGTTGAATGTTTCTTGTATGCCTGAATGTTTAGTTTCGCGAACGTAGTAGAGGGAAATTTGTTTGACTGCTTCGACCTCTGTTTTGATATCTTTTGCTCTAAATGAACAACGAATAAATCGAACTTGCGATTCATTGGAATATAGTTCTCTAAGCTTTTGCTTAACTATATTTTATTTGGTATCTGAAAGCTCAGAATATATACCAGTAAACCCTTTATTGATGTATCGCCTGAAAATATCGTCCGGTCGATTCAAGTCATATTCGGCTATATAAATTATTATTTTCGTATGAACTGTTTCAAGTTCATGGATTTTATTGTTTGTGTGTATGATTCGTGTTCAGTATTTATTCACTATTTCAGATTTAATCGGTATGTGATCTAGCAGCTCTTCTTCAGCGGAATGTTTTGTTGCTAACGTTGAACTGTCGTTTTCTTTTAAATTGTTAAATATTTCTAACCCAGAGTATGAGTTTGTTGCTGTGCTTGCTTTAGTTGATGCTGTCTCGATTAACTCTTTGGTTTTCATTCGGCTTAAATAATCGGCTACTATATTCTCACGTCCTTTCAAATATTCAATTTCAAATTGATATTCCCCTAATTTCAGAAGCCATCGTTGGTGTCTTGGCGACAAATCTTTTCCACGGTATTTCGCGTGTAAGTATTTGATTGGCTGATGGTCGGAGAATATTTTAAATTTATTGCCATATAGATATGGTCGAAAGTAATTAACCGACCACATAATGGCGAGGAACTCTTTATCCGTTGCCGAATAATTCCGGTAGTGGCAGTTAAGAGTGCGTGATGCGAAGCAAATAGGGTGGCCATCTTGACATAAGACAGCGCCCATCGCATAGTTTGATGCATCCGTTGTTAACTGGAATGGTTTACCAAAGTCGGGGATTTTTTAAATTGGTGGAGATATAATAAGAGTTTTTAATTTCTCAAAGGCTTCAACAAAATTTGGATCACGGGGATTGATACGAGTACTTTTCCTTAGATATTTAGTGATGGGTTGAGCTACTTTTCCGTAGTCTCGTATAAATTTGCGGTAGTAACCCGTCAAACCCATAAAGATTTTAATTTGTTTCTCCGCAGTGAGTAGTTCTAGCTTTTCTATCACACTAATCTTTTCCGGGTTGGGTTTGAGTCCATCTTTCGTGATGATATGTCCAAGGAAAGAAGTCTCCTTCTTCATAAAGTTACATTTATCGATTTGGACTTTCAATCGATTTTCTTCTAACACTTTAAAGATATCCGTGATTGCTTTGATATGTTCTTTTAACGAAGTGCTAAATATTAGAATATCATCCAGGTAAACCACACAAGTTTTATTGATAAAATCTCTTAAAATTTCGTTCATTAGCCTTTGGAACGTGGCAGGGGCGTTCTTAAGGCCAAAAGGGATACAGATGAACTCATATAGTCCATGTGGGGTCACAAATGCCGTTTTCGGTCGATATTGTTCTTTTACAAGGATTTGATGGTATCCTTTGGCTAGATCTAGTGTAGAGAAGTATTGTGCTCTCCCAAGCTTATCAAGTACTTAGTCGATGTTAGGGAGAGGGAAATTATCATCAACGGTGACTTCGTTTAATTTTCGATAGTCAACGACCAATCGAAATTTCTTCTCTCCTGAATTATCGCTTATTTTGGAACGACAATTAGAAGACTAGAGTACTTTGAACTGCTTTTTTATATGATGCCTTGTGATTGCATTTCCGAGATCTGTTTCCTAGCTTTCAGCTTCGTGCTTCGGTGAATAACGATATAATTTAGAGTTAATTTGACTTTCCGTCGTAGTTATTATTTCGTGCTGAATTTTCGGAGTACTCGTTAGAATGTCGCCTTCTTTATAAAAAATTTTATGGTATTTTTTAATAACTTTAATTATTTGGTCATACTCTTCTGAATTTAAATGATCCAATTTTAACCGTTCAATGTAGTCATTGGGAGCTTTTTCTAATGCAAAAATTTCATCTACTAAATAAGGATTATTTATAAAATTTATATTTTGCCCATTCAGCTTTATATAGTTTTTTCTAAATCGATCAGTGTATCTAGATTGTTCAAGAGATCGATTCCTATTATGAATTGGTACTTTCTATTACTTAAGTTTCTGACTTTCCATCTTATCATACCACCTGGTTGTGAATTAATTTCCTTGGGTGCCGGGGTATGCACTTCAAAGTTAATAGTGTCTTTGCCCGTAATTGTTGAAAAATGTAAAGGTTCAATGGGAATTTTTTCAAAAATTTTGATTTGATCATCATCATCATCATCAATGGCGCACCAGCCCAAATCGAGCCTTGGCCTCCCGAAGACACTGCCTCCAACTGTCTCGGTCCAGCGACCGCCTCCTCCAATTAGCGAATCCCAGCAAGGATTCGCTGTCGTTGTCAACTGCATCCTCCCATCGTTTGCGTGGTTTTCCTGGTGGGCGGCTTCCTGTTGCTCGGCCTTTCATGGAGCGCTTGGGAATTCGCCTGTCATCCATACGTTCCACATGGCCAGCCCACTGAAGTCGTAGCAGTTTCGTCCGAATCGATACCGGTGGCTCGTCGTAAAGAGCGTACAACTCATGGTTGTACCGGATTCGCCAGTCCGGTCCGTCCTTCACGGGCCCCAGAATACGTCTCAAAATGCGGCGTTCGAAGACGTCAATCCTTTTTTCTGAGGCTTGAGTCAAAGTCCATGTTTCACATCCGTAAATCAATACAGGACGGATGATCGTTTTATAGACGCGCAGCTTATTTTTTCGGTGCACTTTGTTACTTTTAATCACCGAGAGGACTGAAAAATATATTTTATTGGCTAGACCAATTCGCCGTTCAATTTCGTCCTTTTCATTCCCGTCTTTGGCGAGGTTGACATCAAGATAAATAAAGGAGTTAACGCTTTCCACACTGTAGTTAGTTATCGTCATGTTTTGTCTATTTGGCGTCTTTTTCCTTGACTGGGTCATATATTTGGTTTTGTTCACATTGACCCTTAGGCCGACTTGCCTAGCCGCTGACTCCAGCTCAGTAAACGCTTCTTTGGCACGAGATAGAGATCGGGCCATGACGTTGATGTCATCGGCGTACGCTACTATTTGAGTAGACTTAAAGAGTAGCGTTCCCGCATTGTCTACTTTAATCTTCCTGATGACATACTCTAGGGCCAAATTGAAGAGTATGGGGGCGAGGCCATCACCCTGTTTAAGACCTGAGCTGGTGTCGAAGCTTTGAGTCAGATCGCCTTGACATCTGACTTTAGATCGTGTGTCGGTCATCGTTAGTCTGGTCATTCGTATTAGTTTGATAGGTATCCCAAAATCAAGCATTATTTTATATAGTATATTTCGATCTATACTATCGTATGCTTGTTGGAAGTCTACGAAGACCTGGTGCACGTCAAGATTGTATTCCCAGCACTTTTCCAGCACCTGTTTTACTGAGAATAGTTGATCTATCGTCGACATACCGGATCTGAAACCGCCTTGGTATTCGCCAATTATTGTGGAAGTGTACTGTGTCAATCTTTTATTAATAATTTTGGTCAGGATCTTGTAGGACGTACACAGCAGTGAGATGCCTCTGTAGTTGTCACATCTAAGCTTATCTCCTTTCTTATGTATGGGACATATGATGGCCGTCCGCCAATCATCAGGTAATTTTTCATCGACCCATGCCTTGGAGATGATCTGGTGGAGGCGGTGTGTTAGTATTGGTCCACCTTTTTGAAGGAGATCTGCTGGTAAATTGTCGATTCCGGGTGCTTTATTTGGTTTTTGCTGTTGTATGGCTGCTTGCACCTCTTCAATAGATGGTATTGACGAAGATGGACTGCATAGGTCAGTATCTTCAGGAATCGTTATTGGCAGGGATGTAGTTACTGATGGTGGATTTAGTAGCTCAGAAAAATATTGAGTCCACCTGTGATTGATGTTGTCTGAGTCGCTTAAAATATTTCCCCGCTTGTCTCTACATAGGCTTGATTGCGGCTTGTAGCCTTGTCTAAGTCGCTTCAATGCTGCATAGGCGTCCCGTGTGTCGTTTCTGCACATATCGTCATTGATCCTTTGGATAGTCTGGTTGTTATAGGTTCTACGCTTGCGTCTGACTATTTTTTTAGCTAACCGTCTTAGCTCGTCCTATTTTTGCTTCTTGGCTCTTGTCGGTCTTTCAATGTATTGTAAATAGGCTTCTTTTTTACTTTTGAGAGCATCTTCACATTCTTTGTCGAACCAATCGTTTCTTTTCGACGTCGTTTGTCTTCCTACGGTTTCTTCCGCTATTGATGTTACGCCTTCTTTAAGCTGCGACCACATTTGTTCAAGCGATGTGTCCGTACCTGCCGGCGGTGTATTGACAAGGTAATTCGTCAGTTTCGCTTGATAATTTGCTGCTACTGTTTCGTTTTTCAGACACTCCACCTTGAACTTAGGAGTCCTGCTCTTTTTCTTGGTGGTGCATCTTGTTATGCGGCAGCGATATTTTGTCTTGACGAGATAGTGGTCTGAGCCGCAGTTAGCACCACGGTATGATCTAACGTCAAGCACACTTGTAGCAGCTCTTTTTTCGATGACGAAGTGATCGATCTGGTTGAAGGTTCGTCCATCGGGTGACATCCAAGTTTGTTTGTGGATGTCGCGGTGTTGGAAGTAGGTAGAGCTTATCACCATGTTTTTGCTGGTCGCAAAATCAACTAGTCGCTGACCATTGTTGTTGGTACTTTCATGGAGACTATGCCCTCCCGTTGTCCCTCTGTGAGTTTCTTCTCGTCCAACTTTAGCGTTAAAGTCCCCTAGTAGGATTTTGATATCATTTGAGGGTAGTGAATCGTATGTCCTTTCTAGGATGTTGTAGAATTCGTCTTTGACGATTTCTTCTTTCTCTTCAGTTGGAGCATGACAGTTGATTAGCCATACATTAAAGAACTTCATTTTCATACGGATCGCACATAATCGTTCATTCACCGGTTTGAAGTCAGTTATGAGATGTTTAAATGAAGATGCTACAACGAAGGCGACTCCAAATTCCTTGTTTCCGGTTGGTTTGCCGCTTGTGAATATTGAATGCGATCTTAAGTCACTTATTTCATTGCCAAGCCATTTCGTTTCTTGAACCGCCAGGATGTTAATATTGTATGTCGAGGCTTCCTTGAGAAGTTCTCGCAGTGATCCTGTTGTATTGAGTGTTCGAACGTTCCAAGATCCAATAGAGTAGTCCGTTTTTCGTTGCCGTTGTCGTTGCCGTTTATCCAATCCAATCCGAGGCCGTGTTTCAGGGTTCGTAGCAATTGGGTAATGCCAGGCAGGGTTGCTAGCCCCACGCTGGTAAGCAGGAATATGGCGTCCCACACTCGCCACTACCGTCGTTAGTTGGGTATCCAGCGGGCACCACGAGGAGGTGACGGTTCGATTTTGCCCGCGATTTGATCATGTATAATGCTAAAGGATGATTCCGTATCTACAAGTGCTATATATATATATATATATCTTTTATGTTCAGAATGGTTATAGTTATCATTGGGAGGTTTTCTGAGGCTAGTTGTGAAAAAATGTATTAGTTTCAAAAGCTTTTACTTCAGATTTAGGAATATGTTCCGGATTTCTAGTTTGTTTTATTTCTTGGTGTTTACTGCCTAGGGAAAATAGATGGAATGTATTTTGTGGGTAATTTTGATGTATATTGCTATTTAGGATATTATCGATTTCCACTACACGACTACACTTTGATTCTTAGGGAACCTAAAATTTTGTCTCGAGTTTCCAGATGGACCTGTATTTCTATTTCGAAACTGAACAGAGTTGTTACGATAATTTTGGGGATTTTATTCGGGGAAATTAAAATTTTCGTGATTCTGATCTGGTTTGTTATGTCCAGGATTGCTGTAATTATTTGTTCGTCTGTATTGGCCAGAATTATTGAAATGGTTTGCTGTCCGTCTGTATTGCCCTGTTTCATTATTGTCAAAATACTCATTGCGGTAATTGTCTGATCGGTTTTGAAAATTATCGTTATTATAATTCTTCTGAAAATAATTTTTTTGCTCATATGACTGATGATTTAATTTTTTGAATCAAGTTTTTATATTTTTATCGGTATAGTGATTGCATTTGTTTTCCTGATTTTTTATAAATTCCAGTCGAATGCAAAAAATTTCAAACCGTCTTTTTGTTACTGTGGCTAAAATTCTTTTTAAATTTTTTTCTTCGTAAATTTTATCTAGCAACACGCCTTGCGTCATTTGTTTAACGGTGTTGCAAAGTAGTGAATCGATACAATCGAGATTAATACAGTGATCATTACCGTGATATATTCTAAGTTCCTTTGCTTTGCTTCTAAACTGTTGAATTTTTTGTGATAATTCATTTACATTACTAACTTTAATCATTGAAATTTTTCTGAAAATATCTGCCAGTTCTAAATCTGGTTTATAACGTCATTTTAATAATTTTTTTATAATTTCCCAATATCGGTTTCTTGTATGCCCAACATTGAATTCTTCGCTTCGCCCTGTATTTTCTCGTAATATATTATTCGAACGGCTTCCTTCCGGTGTTGTTGATCTATCAGTCCATTCAAGTAATACTCCACACTGCTGAAAAAGGAATTAATGCTGATGTCTCCCTGTGCTGTGAATACGCTCATGTGTTTTATCTCCTTGAGAAGTCGCTCTTTGAACTCCCTCGAAGTTTGCCTTAAGGTCAGATTTTGTAATGCTGTTGCTATTTGTTGTACCTGACCATTCCGCTCGTTTAGCTCATTCGTCAATCTTGCAATTTCATCCTCCATTTCTCTATTTATTCCTCATGATTGATTTGAATACAGATCTCTTTTCTCTCTCCTTTCGCTCATTAAATGAAAATTCTAATATTTTTGGTATAAATTTCGCTTACCATTTCTCCAAATAAGTTTTGTTATAAGCTTTGTTCTCTGTTCTTCACTAGTTCTTTATTATTATTTTTTTCTTTTGATTCACAGTTTTCTTTCACAGTTTTCCTTGAATTCACTCTTTTTTTCAATTCAATTCACTTTATTTTATTTAGGTTCCGGCCAGACTCAGCCATCGTTTAAAAAACTTTAAGGCTTTTAATTGTTCTCCCAAATTTTAATAATTATTTATTTTATATTAACTATTATTATTATTTTATTATTTTATTTATTTTATTTATTTATTAACTAATTTCCACGACAGTTTTTCACTAATTGTTTTGAATTGTCCTTCGCGACTTATTCAAAACGTTTACGACTGCGCTAGATATGAATGCTGGTTTTCCAACACATAAAAAAAATAAAACACCAACAGTTTCCTACAGTTTAAGACACTTTTATTAAATCACTTTTTTTTAAAAAAATTACACGTACAAAAGATTGTAACTAATTTAAAGAATCAAAAGGGCTAACCAACAGCGATTCGTTCTACGATTGGAGAAATACTGGGGCGGACATTACGCGTCAATTAATTTTATACTTCTCAATCTGCTTACTCCGGTCTGTACTTTGTACAGGTAAACTGCCTACGCCGCGTCCGTACTTTGAAAAGGTCAATGCTGACTATGCGTCGGCATCTGATATTTGGTGGCAGACGCAATCAGATCTTTTATCCGATCCGCAGAATGTACATACGTAACTAGCATGGCACCCTGAATCGGCATAGATAACCATCAGGTCTTAGGGGACACACAACGAGCGTAAAAAGTGGCTGCAAGGCGGACCCAATTGCAACTAGTGCAAACTCCAACCAATCTACTCGGCTCGAAAGGAAAGGGGACACAGATGAGCAAACTTCCTGCTGTGAGGAAGACTGCAATGTTTAATTGGATTGGTAAATAGCTAATCCCTCATATATTTGAAGGCTGCATGTACAAAGGTGGTCCGGTGGACAATTGGAAGCTAGCTTAAGTGAACAAGCCCAGCAATCAACAGTGAAAGGCCTTCATAATTGTCAATAAAGAGTCGTTGACTCTATTGGAGTCTTAAGGCGGGCGACAAGCTACAGTTTTTTGGCTTTTATCCTGCAGTTTGCATGCAGTCCGACGAGACCGAGGAGAAGTTTTAGTTTTCGAAGAGGAAGAGAAAAACTCCGAAGCTGCGGTCTTTTAATTAGAATAAAGAATCCAATGAATGATCTTGGTACAAACTGAAACTGAAAAAAACTCAAAAACTTACAAAGGTTAAACACAACTCATGGAGAAGTTTCTGTGCAGATAAAGGAAACTTGATGGTTGTCAGTGGTCTGCGGAAAATCGTGATAAGTTCTCCCTCATTCCTAGGGTATGTTAAGGACAAAAATGAGGTTTGAATGACATCCAGCTCAAAAACGCCGGGCGTCTTTATTGACATGCGATTCTCTCAGAATGAAGATGTGGTGTACTAATCTGATCCACACATGCTACTGAACTGCCTATAAACCACTATTCCTGTTTACGACAGGCTCTTACGCTTGGCAATTGGTTTATTCCTAGCCTGCAAATTCTGGCATGTGAAATTTCTCACTTGTTGATATACAGCAAGGAATCAACGCACCACTGCCGTGGCATTACTCCATTTTTAAGGCACGTTTACGGATGGCTTTCATTTTACAGCATTGGAAAGACAGTAAAATAGTCTTCACACCCAAAGCGTGTAAGACCTTCCACTGTCTTTTTTCTTCTGAAAACACTAGCAAGGCTATCATATAATCCTTTATGAGCTGTCTTGAAAACACTGTCCAAGGCGCAGCACGCGTATATGATATGAAGATCAATTAAAACAGCTCCTCACTCGCTCACCAGCTATATCGGAAAAACGCTAAGCAACAAAGAATATACGAGAAGAAGAAGGACTTACAGAAATACCCCACAAGGTTAGGTACTATCACCTCTTCTATGGAACTTAGTGGTTGACAAACTCCTGCCAAATATAAGAGTGACTGACTCCAAAATCGTTGCCGATGTCCACGATATTGCAATTGCAATATCGGGGGAATTTACCAGAATGTTATATGAAAGACTAAACTTCGCCCTGGGTATCTGCTCTAAATAGAGTGAAGATTGTGTTCAAAAGATAGATCCGCAAAAAGGTGGAACTCAAACCCAAAATTGTATCATAACTCTCACGGCGATAATGAAATTTCTTTGGCGAAAACATCAAATCAGAACCTGATAAACAAAGTCAGCCGGATTGCAGCTATTGCATTCACCAGGACTCTACGAATAGCAGCGAAAAATGCATTGCCTATGCTTTTCCATTGGCCTGAGCTCTTTACGAGGCAGCGGGCCAAATGTTTTGCAATTCGATTGAAAGCCCAATAAAACAATACATACAATAATGGCATGACATATGGACCAACGCCAGAGACATGAAACTTTGCATCTGCTATTCCCTGCTGCCACCATAGTTTCAATTTAGTCATCCTGAATTAGGCCTCAAACAATCTTTTCAACTTTTCAACCACTGCAGGCTCTTTCAGACAGAGGTCATTACAATACTCAAAACAGTAGACTGGCTAACCACCCGAAGAAATTTATTAGAAATTTAAACATTTTCTCTAGCAGTCAAGCTGCTATCTAATCAACATTCAACGTGTTTACCTCATCCAAAAGTTTAAGGGAGTCATAAACTCAAGAACCTCATAACTCTCAAAATTAATAAAAGTCACAAACTCTAGAAAGTCATAAACTCTAGAAATAATGACACAATTTTCGGATTTTATAATATAAACAAGATCACATCGCGTCCGATAAATGCAACTCAGTCAAATAAGCAAATAGAGTCGTCAACTGATAATTTGTAATGGAACACTTATACCACAGCGATTTTTATGTTGAGTTCATGCATTCATTTTATCCTAAATTGATAAGAATTTCAAATAATTTATAGAGTATGACATTTCGAGTTAAGATGTTTTAGAAAAGGACTCATATCACTTGAAACGCACTATAAGCGTGCGAGTTTCACAAAAAGGGCATGGACGGAAGTTCAAAGGAGAGATTTAAGAATTAGACTTCGAAGGCGAAGCATATAGTTATACAAGATTTCTCTGTAAAAAGAAGAACGAAAATCGATAAGTAATTAAATTAAACTTATTTTAAATAAAAGCGTTAGTGAAAATCGGTGGTGTTTTAATTAAATAAATATATTTGGCGCAGTCGGTAGGATATTTCAAGTGTATTAACTTTAATACGAACGATCAAGTTCATTTAGTGCGAACGACAAAGTTCAATTTAGAAGTGAAAATTCTAAAAATCACTGAAAGTTTAAAGTTTACACGTGAGTTTCAATTCTTTGTGAAATATCGAACGAACCAAGTCGACAAGACTTATCTGTCTTCAAAAAAGTTTAAATTCACGCGTGGGAACGAAAAGTGCACGCAGTAAACTCAGTGAAAGGCAACAAATTTAAAGGTACGAGCAGAAAGGAATCGCACCGATCAAGATTATACAACCCATTCGCATCACTAGAACGAAACGTACAATAATGGCAACAAACACAGGTAACGATACTATAAGTTCTCCAGCCCCGAATACAAAATTGAAGATTACGTTGGATCCAATTAAACATGCATCCCGAATACCAACATTTGACGGAAGTCGTGATCAACTTAAAAGCTTCACAGACATGGTAGATGTCATGGTCCCAATCCTGCAGACGTACGACAACAATTCCCAAAACATAATTTGCAATGTCATTAAAAGTAGGATTATTGGTAGAGCTAAGCTAATTTTAGATGCAAGCCCCCATATAATAAAATGGGAGGATATAAAGAAAATTTTGTATGCAAACTTTTCTGATCAAAGAAATAGTACACAGTTACTTAACGAACTTCGAACTACAGAGTATAGAGGTTCAGTCATGGATTTTATTAATATGATTCAACAGAGATTGACAAATTTAAATTTGAAAGTAGAGCAGGAACAAAGTCCAAATACTATACAATTAATTCAGGACAATCAAACTGTTGCATTAGATATACTTAAGAAAAATGTCCCAGAACCAATCCGAACCATTTTATTTTGCAGAAATCCCGATACGTTAGAAAAGGCAATATTTATTTTAACCGAAACAGGATACCTCTATCACAAAAGAGAAACTAACCCTTCCAAATTTAAAAATAAACAAAAATCTTTCCAAAATAATTATTCTGATTACAACCAAAATTTCCAAAATAAAAATCATTATTTTTCTAATCCACATCAGCAATTCTCACATAAGAGCCAATACCACCAAAATCAGTATAGCCATAACCCTAATCAATATCACCATAATCAGTTCCGACAGAACCAATTCCAATACGGCAAAGCGCCATTCAACAAAGATTCAGTCCAAAGTCGCATTCGCAAATTTGGAACACCTCAACCTATGGAGATTGAGAATACAAAACAAATAGTACACACTAATCAGCATCAAAATTTTCGAAAACTTGCCTCGGAACCCCCAGCTTCAACAACGTCCCATATATTCGAATAAATTCGTATGGAATCCCTCTTAGATTCCTAATTGACACAGGTGCCGCAATAAGCGTTATTGATCCCAACCTTTGTCATCCGAGTCTAAGAGTTCCAAATAAAAATTCTAGCATCCATACGTTAAATTCACAATTATCCTTTTCGCATACAGTGCAAATAAAACCATTCAAAGAAATTGGCGGAAACGAAAAATTTACTTTCATTGAATATAAATTTAATGACTTTTTTAATGGAATTATTGGTAATAATATATTTAATAATTATGAGGTGGAAATAGACCTTCACAATAGATATATAAAATTTAACAATACAAAATTAAAGATTTACTACTCCAGAGAGGAGGAGCACGTTGACGAATATATCAATCACATATATTTTACCGAAACTTATCGAGAAAATAACCCTTTATCATTGTTGAGAACTGAACATTTAAATAAAGAGGAAACGAACAACCTCATATCCTTATTAAAAAATTATAAGGAAATATTCTTCCAAGAAGGGGAAAATTTAACCTTCACTCATGAGATAAAACATGAAATCAAAACAACCAATAACACGGCGGTATATACTAAATCCTATAGGTATCCATATATTCATCAGAACGAGGTAGAAACCCAGATCATGGAAATGCTCGAACAAGGGATTATACGCCCAAGTAAATCCCCCTATTCATCACCAATTTGGGTAGTCCCCAAAAAAGCCGATGCTTCAGGGAAAATGAAGTGGCGAATCGTGGTGGATTATAGGAAGTTGAATAGTATTACCATTGATGACAAGTTTCCTATACCCAACATTGATGAAATATTGGATAAACTTGGGAAATGCAATTATTTCACAACTTTAGATCTAGCCAGAGGATTTCACCAAATTGAAATAGAGAAAAAGGACATTGAAAAGACCGCGTTTTCGACGGATAAAGGTCACTACGAATTTACAAGAATGCCTTTCGGTTTGAAAAACGCCCCGGCTACTTTTCAACGCTTGATGAATGATATTCTACACGAATATATCGGTAAAATCTGCTTTGTCTACATGGACGATATCATAATATTTAGCACCTCTTTACAAGAGCATATTACTCCTTTAAAAAAAATTTTATGTACTCTTAAATCGGCAAACCTAAAAATTCAAATCGACAAAAGCGAATTCCTAAAAAAGGAGACAGAATTTCTTGGCCACATCGTGACCACTGAGGGTATCAAACCAAATCCGCGAAAAATAGAAGCCATCTTAAACTTCCAAATTCCAAAAACAACTAAACAAATCAAATCGTTTCTAGGTTTAGTGGGGTTCTACAGAAAATTTATAAAGGACTTTTCAAAAGTAGCAAAACCGTTAACTCTTCGGTTAAAGAAAAATGCCAAAATTAGCCCCAAAGACGTAGATTATACTGATGCATTTGAGAAACTTAAACAGTTAATAATATCTGATCCTATCCTTAAACATCCCGATTTTGAAAAACATTTCACCCTCACAACTGACGCTTCTAACTATGCAGTGGGAGCAGTACTTTCTCAGGATGGTCATCCAATTTGCTATGCTTCGCGAACTCTCAATGACCATGAAACTAGATATTCCACTATTGAAAAGGAACTATTAGCCATTGTTTGGGCTACTAAATACTTCAGGCCTTACCTGTACGGTAGAAAGTTCACTATCAAAACCGACCACAAACCTCTAACATGGCTAGCTAATCTAAAGGAACCAAATTCTAAACTCCAAAGATGGAAGTTAAAATTGGAAGAATTCAATTATGATATTGAGTATATAAAGGGAAAGGAGAATCATGTAGCAGATGCATTATCTCGTCCTTCCATAAATACTGCAGAATGTTCAAAACTAGTAAATGTCAATGAAATAGATAATGAGGTAAATAATGACAACGAGTCACTAGCAACTTGCCATAGCGCGAACGATGATAATTTAGAATACATACCTATTTCCGAAGCCCCTCTTAATATTTTTAAGTATCAAATAATAATTAAAGAAGGAAAGGAAAATAGAATAAAGAAAGTAAAATATTTCGGTAAATTACGAACAATATGCGTATCCAAAGAATTAAACGAAAAGTATTTCCAGTATATATTAAATAATCATACTCCTGGAAAAGGACTAGTGGCAGTATATATCCCCAGCCTCGCGATATATACTGAATTTCAAAATGAATATTTGAAATGGAAAAGTCCACATACGAAACTAAGAGTAGTTAAGTGTAATTATTTACTTTTCGATTGTACCGACAAAGGACAAATTCAAGAGGAAATTCTGAAGGAGCATAAACGCAACAATCACAGAGGAATAGAGGAAGTATATAAAGGAATTAAGACTAAATACTATTATCCAAAACTAAAAACCGAGATAACTAAAGTAATAAATAATTGTAATGTATGCCAATTAAGTAAGTATGAAAGAAAACCGGCCAAAATCCCATTTGAAAAACCCCATATACCTGAAAAACCACATGAAACGATTCACATGGATATATGGTTTGTAGATAAAAATCACTTCTTCTTAACCATCATAGACAAATTCTCCAAATTCGGTCAAGCGATACCTTTAAAATCTAGAAACTGGATGGACATTCAATCCGCCCTCAATCAACATTTTGCTACTTGTGGAAAACCTAATCACATTATAACTGATAACGAAAGTGCCTTTACTAGTAATCTTGAGAATTTTCTCCAAATAGAAGGAATAACACTTCATTTCACAACACCTGGACTTAAAACCGGCAATGCAGATATCGAAAGGTTACATAACACACTTAATGAGCATGTCAGAATTAAAATTACCGAAACTAAACTAGCACCATCAGCAATAGATATACAGGAAATAATGAAATACTATAATAACACAATCCATTCCACAACTAATCATAAACCAATAGAAATAAATAATGGCATCATAAATCCTTCAGAACATCAAAAAATAAGGGACAGAATAATTAGAAAACAGAACCAAAGCATTAATAACAAAAATAAAAACCGAGAAAATGAAGAAATCAATCCAAAATACATTAAAAATAAAGCGAAAAATAAAAAACACGATAGACCATTCATTTCAAAAAATAACCATAATATAACGAATAAAAAACTCTTCATGAAACTAAAGAAATTCCAAAAAATCTAACACACAGATGTCAGCATGTTCTTCTTAAACATCCTATTATCAATAATCACAAAAGCCAATATTTTAAACAAAGACACCAACGAAATAAAAACAAAACAATTTTTAAACTTAGAAACATAACAACTAGTTAAAGAAAATTTAAAATCTCTGTTGAATTTAGTAACAAAAATCGAAGACATAGCATTACTATCGAAATTTGAAGTTCTTAGTAAAGACATAATAACAATTAAAATAATTCAATACTTTAAAAGAAAATGTCGATAAATAAAATTTCAGAGATAGATTCAATGGCTCAAAACACAAAAAAAAATAGATATTAATAATAATTGAAGTCACAAACTTCACAGCCAAGCAATATTATAAATTATCAATCATTCTGATTCCAATTTTTTTATTTCGGATGACAAATAATCTGTAGCCAACAAAGAAATTGAAGAAAGAAATTAAAGCCTATTACCGTATAGAAAAAAAAACTCAAATGAACCAGAAAATTGTACAATGCACACCAATATTATCGCAAATATCGAAAAAGCAAATTACCGGAAATATAATTATTAGAAAGATTTGAATATGACAAGAATATATCATAATTGTAATGGCCAAGAGTCTGATTATTATTTTATAAAAATTGTAAATTGCAAAATAACGATTAATATCACAAATGTAAATAAGAAGGCCATTGTTTATAAAAATATTATTTTACCAAATGAAATAAAAAATGTTACCTATAAAGAAAAAGAAAACTTCACATATGTAAGTACAGAAGTACATGCCCAAAACATTGAAAATTAAGACCATATAAGCGTTATTGAATTAGAACTCAAAATAAGTTCAAAACTTAGTATCACCACCAATGTACTCATCATTCTTATCGTAATCATCGTCGCTACAATCGCTGATCGTAATTTTTCGAAAAATATCAAAACTAGACATAAATATCAAATATTTGCGCGAGGACACGCATCCTAAGGGGGGAAGAGTCATAAACTCAAGAACCTCATAACTCTCAAAATTAATAAAAGTCACAAACTCTAGAAAGTCATAAACTCTAGAAATAATGACACAATTTTCGGATTTTATAATATAAACAAGATCACATCGCGTCCGATAAATGCAACTCAGTCAAATAAGCAAATAGAGTCGTCAACTGATAATTTGTAATGGAACACTTATACCACAGCGATTTTTATGTTGAGTTCATGCATTCATTTTATCCTAAATTGATAAGAATTTCAAATAATTTATAGAGTATGACATTTCGAGTTAAGATGTTTTAGAAAAGGACTCATATCACTTGAAACGCACTATAAGCGTGCGAGTTTCACAAAAAGGGCATGGACGGAAGTTCAAAGGAGAGATTTAAGAATTAGACTTCGAAGGCGAAGCATATAGTTATACAAGATTTCTCTGTAAAAAGAAGAACGAAAATCGATAAGTAATTAAATTAAACTTATTTTAAATAAAAGCGTTAGTGAAAATCGGTGGTGTTTTAATTAAATAAATATATTTAGGGAATATTGTACACAAGATGTCGCTTCATTATGAAGTTAAACTATACTGAGTACCAGGGCTTACGGATAAACCTGGAAATTGTGAAGCAGATACCCTAGCAAGAGCTTCACGATTATACACTAACACTCCAACTCTGCCATCTTTTAGCTTTTATATAGCTGGGATTTAAAGAGCGTTTTAGAGAAGCTGCAGGCAGAGCCTGGCTACTGGAAGGAACTTGAAGAACAATCAGGCCTACTTTGGCTCACACTGAGCTCCGAACACACCAAACATCTCACGAACCGTGCAATTTTAAGTTTCATCATATTCTTACTGACGGGGTATTATCTAATTGCCAGACATGCAGAACGATTGGGCGTTCCCTTCAGTGGGAAGAACAGCTTCAGAAGAGCATTCAAATTGCTTTCATAATCCCATAGCTATATTCTAGTGCCGTCCCAATCTTCTTACGGTATTGACCATTTGAGGCCTAAGCGAGCCACCTTCTGAGAAAAGAGGGCTACCAATACAACCAACCACTCAACCATTTTAGCAATGATAAACTAAGTCCAGACTTATTTACGCCTTTCGAATTTTTTGTAGCCTTTATGCTTTGACAATTATTCTTGTTATACGATGGTGTCTTTTGAGAACCACCAAGCAAAACTTTTTGCTGGTTTATTTTACAGATATATTGTGATCCTTTATTTTCACACTGTCGAATTTGAAAAGCATCAAAAGTGAACCACTATGTGTAATTTATAACAAATTAATGTTTTCATGATGCAAAACACTATTTTTCCGAAAAGCTTTGTGACGAAAAGAACTGAATTTTCTAGTAGCTTATTTTGTCATGTACTATTGTTTTTTGGCAATACTACTCTTTTTCCCCTGAAATGTATTACTGTTCAGCATCGCATTACGACAGCACTGCCCACCAACATTCTGACGACTGACTTTACGTATAACGCTTCCTAATCTAATTAATCAAGGTCATATCGCACGATATCTTTAGAGCAAACTGTTGTATTGTATTGACGTCATTTGATTGTCAATAAAATCGTATTAGCACTTGTAAGGGTTCAATACGTGTAGGAAGGCTTTTGTAATATAATAGAAATAACAGTAAAAAATTGATATTTTTCCTTTTTTTAAAATGTATTATGCAATTGTGGCAATCAATGATGTATAGAATGCAAATGCTGGATAGAGTTCTTAGTTATTGAAAATTTAAAGTTTTTCATAGTTGCAAAAAAATATTCAAATATAAATTATAAACCAAAAATAAACCTACTGAATATTATCTAATTTAACTTACATTAATGTTGTATTTGTGATTTCGATTATAGCGTAGTATCATTTGTTTGATTTGGTTGCTTTTCAATAAATTTAGTGGAACTGATTTTATATTTCATAAAAACAATTGAATTTTTAATTATTCGTTTTCTTAACCTGATTCGCACTTGTAATAACTAACACTTTTAAATCGGATGCTTCAAAAAGTATTTATCAAACAAAATATTTAAGGTTCTCATATTTATGCGAAAAAATCGAGAAAATAATCAATCAAATATAAATATTTCTAGTGAAGATATGATTAAAATTGACCCATGTCTCATTATAATTAATATTTAAAGTGGTAGTATTTTCAATATAGTTTTCTTTAGTTACATAGATATTACTGGGAAATGTGGACCTAAAGGGTTGTATTTCGCGGTTTGTTTACATCTTGAGTATTTTTTAAAAATAATCCAAATGTAAAGGAAAGTTGTAATTGGTCCGAAAATTGAAATCAAAATTTACAACATATCTTACCGTTTTCAGGAGTTATTTAAAAGTATTTTAAAGAGCAGTGTCTATGTTTGTGTACGTACATACGTATGTATGCTCGTGGTCATTTCTTTCTAGATCGAAATCTTCCGAAAGTGAAGTCGTATCAACTTGATTTAGATGTTAATCGAAGTGCTTTAGCAATGAACCGAGCTAATTAGATTTAGGTAACATTCGGTTCGGTAGGTTTTATTTGTTTTGTTACATCGAAGGTCATTTCGGCATGATATCTCACGAACGAAACATTGTATTAACGTTTTTGATATGTCAATCAAAGCGTTTTAATATTTGAAAAATTTCAATATTTTTTTGAAAATTTTCATTTTGGATTTTAAATAAAAAGAAATGCATACAAAATTTAAAATCTATTATGCACTTCTAGTCATCAATGACTCGAAAAATCAGATGCTGCAGATTAGTCGTAGTAATTAAAAAATAAAATTCGATACAAATAATATCATCCCATTTCTCTTACTGTTTTTACAATTTAATAAAAATTAAGCAAAATTTTAATGTTAATATAAATTATTCACCTTACTATGGCGTTTTATAACTGAAAATGATGTTCCTGTAAAAACAATAAATAATAGTTATTTTTAATGAGTAAATGGATGATATGATTCAAATTGACTCATTTCATTTACAGTAGTGTCTCATTATTATTTTTTTTTGTTTAAATTGTTATTATTTTTATTATTGTGTTCATTAGTTACGTAGATATTACTGGACCTCGAGCGTCTCACCTCAGGGCTTGTTTATTTCGTAGCTCACAGCTTACAAAAATCTTTAAGTTTTACGAATTTTGATTTAAGGCATAACCTAAATAGCCGCCTGGGCGAAGTTTGAAGCAATTGTAATTTTTTGGTCAGTAACTTCCAAGCTCTTTGTGAGCGTCATTCACTGGGGCAGATTTCGTAAATGATAAAACATTTCGTCTTAAAAGATTTTCTATTGGCATATAACCATAAGCCAATGAATTATAAATGTCTTAGGCTTCCAGCATTGCTGGAACAGTTGATAAATAATAATGTAAATTTATGAATAGCTTATCATGCGATTACAAGCCATGTACCAAGATAAGGGGTAAATGCAAATATTGATGTAGTAACGAAAGCGTTCGGTTGAATTTTTTTGATAAGATATTGGTATTGATAAAATAGATACCAATTTAAAACGATGACCCCTTCAATTCAGACCAATACTCTTCTCGCATTTGATGAATAATTTCAGGGAACAAACTATTTGAGCAGTGGCTGAGACACATAGTAGACAAAACTTCATAGAACGCAGTCACGAACCTTCCTACCATAAACCGCTCAATAATAATATTTCTTAGTTTTGGATTAATACAACTGACACACTAGAGCTCATAATAAAAGGCGCTGAAAAGTTTTGAACCGTCGTACCTTTAATAATCACTAATATCTCGCAGTCCATATCACTAATCGAAAACACTCTCAGCCATTGAATAGGGAACTAGAGGAATGGTGAAATCCGTGTAGATGCGTATATGTGAGTTGGCCGACTTTCTGCTGCTGCTGTCTAATCGTTGAATGTCAATAATCTCTCAATGTCACTTTGACAGTACAAAAACTGCCGAGAGTTTTGAGGATTTTGTCTTCCGCGCAAATATTTTGGCTAGATATATTCATGATAGAATAATCTACTTGATAATATTGTGTGATATAAACTAGTGAGAAGTGTCAACGAAAAATGTATAAACCAAATTTAACGCTGCGAATTGAGTGTTATTAATGATGCAGTGTGTGATAGCTTCTTGTGCAAATGAAACGCGTTCTCGGCCGGCAGGAGTATCTTTTCATATTTGTATACCCGAAAGTTGTGTATTATAAGTTTCCGCAAGTTAAAAGAGTGTTTTCCAGTGATGGTTCATTTCGTTGCATTGAATTTTCTTGCAATAATTTCTGACAGTTGCGCTGGTACTGTCAAAACATGAACAGTGGCGTAGTCAGTATGGGCGCAGATCAGTTTGTTTAATTAAATTAAATGAATCGAAAATCTAAATTTGATACTTTTTATTCGACTTATTTATGAAACCATAGCATGCAATATATGAGTGTTGCCGTAATTCCGCCGCAGCCGGTCCCAAGCCCGGTTGAAAAAGGAAGAGGGAAACTGAAAGATTATTTTTTTAAATACAATATATGGTAATTATTTTCCAATGTTGTATGTATATAATTAACAATGTATGCGTCTAAATTCGATTTATTAGCATTGTTCCAAACAAAGCATGCAACAGTTGTCGAAAATAAGATTTAATAAATACTCAACCTAAATATTTCCCCGCTTAATCTTATAGGAGAATGAAGTTTGCCCTAGATCGCAAAAATTAATCTTTTGCCAACGCTTCCTGTTTTATGTACACTCAAAATCAACAAACTAACTGTGCTGTTGTATGATGAGTATGTCGTTATTTTCTTTATTTTAAAGTATTTCTTTCTGGAATACAACGTCAAAGCTACTGAGAATGCTATTTTTCATTTTATTTTTATCTGAATACCGAATATCAAGTTTCTAAATAAATCAATATGTTTAAAATTTTGCTCTATTTATACTTGTTTTGGAAATTTTTCCATTTAGTTAATTGCATGCTTCTCCTTAAATCTGTGAATGTCTTGCCAAGTTTGTCAATTCTTCTGATAATTCTTTCCGTATAGTATTGAGTTCTTTCGTTGCTGCATTTTGAAGTTGATAATCGATTACAGTGCGAACCACTTTACGCTTCCCATATAGGCTCATTCAATGATATAGCTGCTGTGCTCATTATTATATGTTTTCAAATTAAATTAAGCTCAATATTAGCTTTTATTTTGAACAGCAGTTGTATTTTCCTGTATCTTTTTACAAATGACAGACAATGTCAAATATACCTCGAACTCTCGCCCTTTGTACGCCCATTTTTACTCGCATGCGATGTACGCCCTTAAGGTCAGCAAGTTAGTATTAGTGTCACAACCACCTTCATAAAAGTTAGCCCACCAAATTTGATGATTTTCCTTTCCTGTGTTTATTTTCTCTTTGCTGTCAGCAGTATAAATACAATGAAGAAGGAGAAGAGGAACAGAACCAAGGGTGTAAAACCATATACGTGGAATGTTATGAGATTTTGTGCAGGCGAAACGTCAAATAGTTGCAGGCAAAACTTCATAGTGATGTTAGTTGATGATGAAGGTCAGTGGCGTGTTTGGAAAAAATACTTTGGGGCAATTATAGGATATATATTATTATAATTGCACACTATAACAATACTTATGCAGTCACTAATAACGAATTGAATTTATATTCACTTGTAGTTTCCCATCGGATGAGCCTGTTTTTCAGACACAAAATATTGATTTTTAATCATGCCAACCTTTCAACCTTTTTTTATGAAATTGAAGTATCGGACACCGAAGGATCAACCATATCTCTTAGTTTCCTTTTAATGAAAACTTTACTTCATTTGCCAATTACATTTATATAATATCTAATGCTGATTGTCGTTAAACTAGGCACAAACACTTTTTTTCCATGTTGCGGATAATTATGCAGAAAATTTAAACTGTCAAATAACTATCAATAACAAAGCAACATTTCCAATAACTAGTTACCATAAGCTCAATCGAACATCATAAACAAAAATATTTCATTGTTGGTGTTGTTTATGTTCGCCCTTGGTAATATCAACACACTTGTTCAACGCTAGGAGCGCGAAGTCGTCATCTCAAAAACATTGTTTATCCACCTTTCTTGTTAGTTATGTTCTCATTGTATAAATATGACTTTTCGAGTCATTAGCACATTGAAGTAAGAGAAGAGGAAACGAAATACCCGTGTCGGTGTGTATATGGGAGTGAAACCAAAAAGGTTTAAATTTATAGTCACACCCCTTTTCTTTTTGGTCAGCTGGTGCCATCTTAAATTTCAAAGTGGTAAACAATTAGTGCGCGAAAGTGATAAAAGTGGTCATTTCACAATTAATCTAGTGTTTTTTAGTGCGAAAACAATAGCATTTGCAAATGAAAAGTGACTGGAGCCAAATATATTCAAAGTGATTAAAATAAAGGACTCTAAAAGTGATTAGATGCAAAATGAAGTGCGCTGTGATTTCGTGCGAAAACAGCCTTCGGCGACAGCCAGAAGGAGTGTCTTTCTATCGGTAAGTGAAGACAAGTTAAATGAAGTGTAGTAATGATAACTTTCTCATTCATAATATGCAATAATGTCGATTGAAAAATCATTAGATGTAAACAATTTGCCGCCATGTTTTGTGCGAAGTTAGCAGAAAAGGCGGCGGTATTGTAGGGGCACTAAATTTTCGTTGTGAGAAAGTAATCAATTAGTTTTAATTTTCATATGCAAAAATTTTCAGTTTTCCGAAAAACGAAGTAAAAAAATCGCTGCGGTTTTACGCCATCGGACGGATTGGCATGTCTGTAAAGGCACATAATGTCATCTGCTCCGAGCACTTCTATGCTCATGATATGGTTACTACATCCAAGAAGACATTGGTTTTTGAAGATGCTGTTCCAGCGTTAAAGCTTGAGCCTGCCAATATTGAATTACATGGTGTTGAAGTGGTAAGACAAATAATGTTTAATTCCAAATTTTTTTAATTATTTTGTTTTTATAGATTCCTTGGAGTCAAAGGAATGATGCCATGATATATTTTCCTAGCGTAATCGACGATGAAAACGAGCATTTTGAGACGGTACTTTATCTTTTTATATTTTCTTCTGAAAACAAGAAAGCAGACTGGTTTCAAAATAATTTCCTCGACAGTCCAAAAATTCAGATCTCAAAATAAGAAAAATAGGATTGTCTAAAAAAACCCAAATATCCTTAAAATAAAAGACCCTAAACATAAAGTTCTGCCCTTAAATACCATTGCAATAATGAAATTTTTTACAGATTCATTCCACGGAGTTCGATAATCTATCAGCACAAGAAAAGACCAACCAATTACTATAGAAAAATACCTTCAAACTAGATATTATTTTATTGCTAAAAAAATACAAAACTATTTGGGTACGTCAGCAGTTGACAAAATTTATACATTTCAATGGGATGTAAGACACAATCAAAACCCCACATTTTAATTAATTTATTTTGAAGTTTTATAAGAAAACATAATATTTCCAGCAGCTAAACCATTACTCTGCCAAAGCCGGTTTCAAGCCCGGTTTCTTGTGTGTTTAGTTCTGTGAATGCATTTCTATTTTTACAATTTGAAAAATTCAAATAAACTATAAGTTGCTTCCAGAACTATGTACGCATTACTTCTCTCTAAATTTTCTTTTCCCATTTAATCGTCTACATTAAGCGCCTGGTTCATTTATAAACCAAATTAACTGCTTTTTGCTGCTCAGCTTTTCGATGGAAAATTGTGTCCAAAAATTTCAAGTTTTCAAACACATTAAGTGAAGAAATATTTTTAAAGATTCATGCTTAAAGAAACCTTACATTCCTTCAACTAACACTAACTTTTAAAAAGACATATCAGCTTTTGATATCTGAGATGATCCAAAAAGATATTCAAATTTTTCCCTCCAAGAAGCTGCACCCACCCATCTACACATTTCACTTTTTAGGTTGTATTGGTGGGCACAACTACATTTTAGCAATTGGGTACGATAATTTTGTTGATCACTGCTTCCTCTTCTCTTACTTCAATGCATTAGCATCAACATTCTTTTAGTAATTGAACTGTTAACATCACCATGTATGATTCATCCGTGCATTAGACGAAATTGCAGTACAGAGCTGTCATAAAATTTCTCACCAAGAAAACCCAAACGCCGACAGAAACATTTGCAGATATGTCTACAGCTTATGGAAAGTCTGGACCATAATTTGGCTCCATAAGCGTTGCAGGCGAGAATTCAAGCATAGCAGGGCGTCGAAATAAGATAATCTCAGGTCAGAACGTTCAAACACTGCCGCTGCCAAAGAAAATATTGAAAAATTAACAAAGCTTATTCTAGAAGATCAGCGAAACAAATTGTGGCAGATAGCTAAAGCCAAGGCAAGCATTAGCAAGGAAAGAATTGGTGACATTTTGTACAATCATTTTCAAATGGAAAAGGTGTGCGCGCGATGTTTGCCTAAATGCCCAGTTATCTGAACAAACAGCGTCGGGTCATAACTTCGCACCAGTTTTCGGACATCTGTGGCAATAACTCTGACAACATTTTTTCTCGTTTTGTCACTGTTGATGAAACATGCATCCGGCAATACAATCCAGAGTCAAAATAGAAATCAATGCAGTGGATAGAAAAGGTAGAAAAGCCACCACGGAATACAAAGTGGATCGATCGGCATCCAAGCTTATGGTCAGTATTTTCCGGATTGTGTTCATCAAATACCTTTTTAAGAAAATTGCAATGAATCAAAAATATTACGCCGCATTGTTGACAAAAGTTTGTCAAGTGGTTGTCGAGAAAAGAAGAGGTAAACTGGCGAAAGGAGTCATTTTTTTCAGGACAATGCATCTGTGCACACTTTACGAGTTGCAAGGCGTGCCCTGGTCAACACAGGGTTTGAAGAATTCAAACACTTGCTTTACAGGCCAGACCTAGCTTCCAGCGATTAGTTTACGTTTTTTTTATTTGAAGAAAGTATTCCGAAGATGAAGATTTTCGAGTGACGAAGAAATGGTAGCGGCAGTACACGAGCATTTCAAAGGCAACGATAGCTACTATTTTCTCACGCCATTTATGACAAATTGAAGGAATGCATTAATGATTAGATAGTGAAAGAAATTTTTTTGTACATTTCTATCAGCATTTTTAGTACTCGTGGCTCAAAACTTTGCAGTCTCTCCTTGTAATAAGGTAGCAGCTCATTATGAGCTATGGTCTATTTAAATAGTGACACACAATTCGTAGCTCATTGTTTCTGTTGATTGAACTGTAATTTGACAAAACACATGTTGAACACAGCTGCCAATTGAACTATCCATATATCCAGGTAGATTTCCCTATGAGTCGCAAACATCGGAAACAAAATTACACAGTCTATTAAAAGCACTGCTCTGGTAAATACTATAAAATTGTTTCAACTTTGCTGGCAAATTTCGGATTCATAAGCTTAAATGCCCCTTTTTCATTCACTTTGCTCATATATGGCACACGCTAAAGTAACTTAATTATTTCATTTACTTCTAATTCACGTAACTTCTACTTCATTAGCTCCAGCTTATTATGAGCCCGATTAAGCTCATAATGAGCTCGCAGTTCTAGTGTGTTGGTGGTATTTAGTGTGTTGATTTCCTAGAACGGCTTCACATAATTTTGGTATAAAGCCTAGTACACAATGTCTCCACATTTGTTAAATAATTTGCTGCTGGAAATGTGACAATGGAGACCAGTGGAGATTATTCACGATTAGAGATTATTCTTTTCGCAAATGCCGGCTGCTGTTGATAACTTCAAGATTCAAGATTCAAGAAATTTTATTGAGACTTATACATTTTTACATGTTTGACATAGACTTGAAACTTAAACGTATAATATTGACAGATTACAAATTTATATCCGTCAGCTCTACTACAGAAACTTTTCAGAAGGACTACCTCCAGTACAATGTATGTTAAAAGTATAACAAAATTTAGAAATTTCATCATTGCTCAAAATGATTTTGACGGTTGTATTGAAAATAAATAAAATTACTACTCACTAACTAATCCTAAAAATTTAACCATTAATCTTTCAATTAGACATGATAGTATGAGACTTATATATGAACATACATTAATTGTGCTCTTAAATGGATATATTTATATGTTGTTGTTTATATATTTTCTCCATTCAATACTTTTTTTTTGTAATTTGGGATTATTTATTTATTGTAAATGTAGGAGGATGTGGGAAGGAAACCTCCAATGATCAGAAAATTATATCATCAAAGATGTGGACTATAAACAAGCAATAGAAGGGGCTTTACTACATTAATGTCTGTTACGCTAACAAGAGGTGTCCGTCCCACATAATTTATTAATTTGCTTGAAACTTATTCATACATACACGTATATACATTTTTGTAAACTTAAACACATTATTTACAAATTTAGTATTTACAGGACATTTCATTTCTTATTACCTACTGTTTACATATTGATCAATTGATTTTTACATGTTTTATTTTTCAGTGAATCGGCTTAACCGAATGCCCAAATTTTTTTATCATTTATTTTTATTAGGGATTATCCACGGTATATGCCCGGAGTTGGGCCCATATAAAAGCCTGGAGTATGTGAGTCTCTCAGCGATGGTGTAAATATGGGATGGGAGTTCTCCACCAGAACCGAAAAGGGTGACAAATGATACTTAAGATTGCTGGAATGAGCTATCCATGGGTTTGTTTCTGCCATATATTTAACCCTTGGATTATTATGTTCAAGCATTTTTTAAAGATGTGTATGGGCAAGGCCTACGCAGTAATTCAAGAAGGGCGCGATCCCCGCTTCATCGTAGAGCATTTTGTTTTTAAAAAACTTCTTATTTGGTCTCCTATATTTTGATAAGCACTTTCTTAGCACCTTCCTTTCAAAAATTTGAATTTCCTGGGCCACGTTGCAGGAGATCGTAAACCATGCTGGAAAAGCGTAGGTAAGAATATGCCGTATTAGGCTCTTGTACATGAGCGTTTTAACTTGCGTTGAGACAGCTTGAGATGTAAGTAAGCAGCCAAGCTTGGCTACTGCCCCCTTTGCTTTATTAAGGAGGGCTATGGCGTGAGGGTTCATTCTAAGCCTATGGTGCAGGTGCAATCCTAGGTACTTTATGCTGTTTTTCGGAGTGACGGTCACCCCCCCCCCCCAATTTGAACTTTAATTTGTTTACTTTCGCTGACTGTGTTCGGTTTACATTTCCCGCTAGCATTACAAAAACAAATAAGCTCACACTTTGCTGCGTTTATGTTTAGGCCCCATTTCCGAAAGTATTCCTCGGCGCTCCGAATATGCTCTTGAAGGACGACACAGACCTCTCTAGGACTATATGACGACACATACAGAAGGGTGTTGTCAGCGTAAAGGGATGCCGCAGACTCGAAGCTAAATCCTCTAGTGTCTCGTTGTACCTGACAGGGAAGTCATAGATATAAAAATTAAATAAATAGGGGCCTAGGATAGAGCTCTGGGGAACCCCTGACTGTATGGCTATTTGACTGGAGCGTTCGTTCCCGATTTCTGTGAGTTAAGAAATCATCTATTATTCTGTTCAATTGCGGGAGGCAGCCGGCTTGTAACAGCTTGAACGTCAGACCTTCCATCCAAACCGAATCGAAGGCCTTTCTAAGATCAAGGGCGCAGGCTACTGTGCACCTTTTTTCCCTACGATTCTTGATAATGTTATCTTGTAAAGTGAGTATAGCATGCTCCGTAGAATGTCACGGCTGAAAGCCGAATTGTAGATCCGGGATAAGCGGGACGCTGAATAAAGCGAAGCTCCTAAGAATAACTTTTTCTAATATTTTTCCCATGTTGGAAAGAACAGATATTGGTCTAAGATCATCAATTTGTCCCTAAATTTGCCCTTGGGGATCAGGATAATTCTTGCTTCTTTCCATGCTTGTGGGAAGTATTCTATGTTACAGGCATTGTTGCAAATGATAGTTAGGGGGCGAGCTAGAGTCTCCGCGCACATCGTTTGACTCAATGTTTTGCTCGGCACGCTTACGGCCGGAGATGTTGTTGATTTCCCTATATACATTACCTCCCGTCTTAATGTTGGAAAGCCTTTCTCTGAAGTTCTTGTTAAGGTCGCTAGAAGTGAGCTTGCCGATGGTTTCATTCAGCACCTTGATAACATCCCTAAGCTGTTGGCATTCTGGGCAATTTCTGTTAAAGTCCCTCTGATATATCTTCTTCATTCTATTGAGGACCCGCCTTCTAGCTCTTATATAGGCCAACGGTTCTTCCGTGAGAACAGCGTTTTCTCCACCACCAATTTGGGCGAGGGGTACATACCTATCTAGGAGATCCGTGATCGCTGCAGTAGTCTTGTCTATGTACCTATCGATCTCGATTGCCGAAAGATTTACATAAGCAGGAATACTAATGTCAGGATGCTCCTGCAGCTCAGAGTTGAAGACCTCCCAGTTGACTTGCCGCATCTTTCTTATTTTGATCCCTTGCTTAAAACACGGCAGGATATTTCAGATTTCCAAGACCAATAAAAGAGCGTCGTGATCAGATATTGTGGGGAGGGTGTAGCAGATTGGCCCCTTGTTCAACATCAAGAGCAAATGATTTGAGATAAGATAATTATCGAGGAAGGATTCTGCTGAAGGCAAACTTGGAAGACCCGCATTAACGATTTGAAAGTGAAAAACGGCTCTCCGGAGAGCCATCCGTGTAGAACTCTTCCATTTTGGTTAATTGTGTTATCTCCCCAGCCCCAGTGCCTGGAGTTGAAATCTCCAGCAATAATGGCCAGGTCATATTCCCGGGCTTTATTGTATATTATTTGAAGATCAGGTAAGAGGTTGTAGCCAATTCCTGAGGGAATATATATGGAGCAGATGATTAGGGAGTTAAAATTACCATCAGGGCGGCAAAATCTAACAGTAGCCATGGTTGCAGAGATGTGAGCTAGTGAAGGGGGAGCTGATATGGGAGTGTGATATATCTTGGTATTAATGTAGAGAGCTGACCCCGTACTTTTGTCATTTCTAAGAATGTTGAATTTATTCGAGCGTAATTTGTGCTTCGATTCAAGTCTAGTTTCTGTAACAAACGCTATGACAGCTTCCTTTTTCGTTAGTAACTTGTCAAGATATTTTCTTCTGTCATGCGATTTGACAGAGCACATATTCATATTGACGAAGGTCCACTTACCCATCGTCAAGGGGTAATTGACCAAGGAATTCAAGATATGCCGCGGCTGTTTCGATTTTATTTTCCAGTGTCACGTATTTTGGCCAAAAACTCTTTTTTAGCAGCTCAGTGAAGGTTAACCCGAACAATTTTTCGGCTTCCGTCATAAAGTCGAAGAAAATGAGGCGGTGACTATCTGATGGATGCCTCGGCGAGAAGCGAGTGTCATTTGTGCCCCTGACGACGTCGGCAAATTATGCACCCTGAGAGAATTCCCTAACTGGGATATTGTCTGGAGCACGCATGTATGGAGCTGAGTAGAGTTGACCTATTTGATTATAAAGTCCTTGAATTTTTTTGCGAGGCTTGATTTTTCCTGAACGCTATAATGGATTCTCTTTTTTCAAGTTCTTTCCTGTAGATTTGACAACCTGAAAAATTCGCAGCATGTCCAACAGTCTGGCAGTTAATGCAGAATGGAGGAGACGACTACGCATCCTCTTTGACCCTCAAACACGGTCCATTATTTTCATGGTCCAAGCCGCACTTGACACATCTCTGACCGTAACCATAGAAGTTTGAGGTGTGTCCAAACCTCTGGCACCTATAGCACTGAGTAAGATTTGCTTCCTGGGTTTTTCCCAGGCTACTCTTGTGTAAAGAATCACTTTGATGTTCTTAATTGCAGAGAGGGAATCTTCGGATTCCAGGTTGATCAAAAACAGATCCAGTGTAATATTTTTAATTTTCGCCCATTGGGATTCTAACCGCTTTATGTTCAGAATTTTGATATCTTTATTTTAATTAAGGATATCCTGTTGAACTTCCTCCGGAGAGAAGTCAGCAGACAAGCCACGAAGTATTATATTAATTTTCCTCTCAGATACCGGGGCATAAGAGAAGGCTTACGCAACCCTGTTACCCTTGAAATGCAAGAGTAGTTCCTTATGAGTTCCCGGGTCCTCGATTAATATTTTATGTCTTGACCGGGAGTAACTCTTTATAATAAAATCTGCTTGTGAATTTATAGTTTTAATCGCATTATGAATGGTTTTTGCATAAATATTATTTGCAAAAACCGGAGGGCATCATTTGGGAGACCGAGCATTTTTTGAAGCTTGCTGAGGCCCGCTACATATGTTTTCAGACGTTTCTTTAGGTAAACCCACTAGGGGATGAAAATAATTTCCTCGATGGGAGGTTGAATTCTCATTATGTTGGTGGGGTATTCGGTTACTATTATTATTAATTACATTTTTATTCTTACTTTTACTACTCTTACCAACCATTCCACCAGTTGCAGGAAGAAAGCCGCAGTTGTCCTTTAGAATATTGTTGGTTTCGTATTTGTCACGGACTTGTTCCGGACTAAGAAATTGGTAGGTGGTCGTGAATAGACTTGATGAACTCATCCCTGGCTCCTTTGTTGGAACAGTCACTTCCATCTCACAGACGGCTAATGGCTGTTGCATTTCAAACGAAATTGCTCTTTGCTCCTGAATGTCTCGCAGGGTTAATGGAGGAGCGGGAATGGAATATTTCCAATCTCCATCACACGTTTCGCCACATCGTTGTGGAAAGGAGTATACTCCTTTCGCTTTCTTGATGCTGAGGGGATTTCATGGGCTGCCTGGTCCTGTATTTCACTTATGGCGTTCAAGTTCATGTAAGATGGCCGTCAATGGAGGACCAAGCCACGCGTTGGTACTCTACTAGCCGCGAAACAATGGCGTAACTTCGCACCGAGTCTACTGTAAATTAGGATTTGTCTGTGTGTGTTAGCGCACGGTCTTCTAAGGACGCCGCAATTCAGACACGCAACGCCATTGAAACACGCGTCGTCACTATATGCAGTCAACACGCATGAGAAATTCATTTTTTCGGGACACTAGGAAATATATAATACACACGGATTGTTCGTAAGAGGTCGACACTGCTTTGTCCATCAAATAACGCGTTTTCACTGCGAAATTACCAATAACTTGCCAATTATAAATTTACACTCTCAGACGAAAAACGCACGACGTCCGACCACCGCAAGCAGCTGTCGGCGAATCTGTTGATAACTTCAATGACAGTTTTAATGATAGCTATTGCCAAACGTCAACTTTCTGCATCAAAAGAAATGTCGAAGCAATTAAAATTCAAGTCTGAAAAGTGTGGAGAGTACTTGGTGCTGCGGTGCTGCCATCTACCGAGTTCATAGATTCTGTGTAGAAAACTTTGTACTGCTTCTGCAGAATAGAGTCGGAAATTTTGTGCAGAATTTCGGCAACTGCAGAATTTTCATACAAATTTCTGCGCAGAACTGAACTGTGTACTAGGTGTAACGTAAGAGCGTATCGATTGGGCGGTGGTTGGTATGTGACTGGTTTTATTCATATGTCACAGTATACTATGTATATGTGACATCCCTCTTTTCTTAAAAAAAATGAAATTATTTGGAATTACATTGATTGCCTAAAATTCAAAATTAAATGTAGTCGGATGTATCGAATCGCTTAATTGGTTTAACTGCTTGGCTGCTTCGTGTTATTACTGGTTGGTCGACCGTTCTTTCCAGATTCATCCTTTTAGATGTTTGGTTGGACGTTTCAATCGGGTTTGCCGAATCGTTGTGGTGGCCATTCTCCTTTGTATTTGAGTTGGGTGTTTCAATCGGTGGAGCTGATATGCTCTGACGATAACTTGTTTTTTGATCTTTGCTGGATACTTCAATAGGTTCTGACGATGAGTCTTGTTGAAAGCTGTTATTGTTCGGCCATACATTAGACGATGATCGAAGATTTGCCTTTGTTCTGTGCAGATGATGAGTATTACGTCTGTATTGTCTGCCACTTTCCGTTTCAACGATGACTGATCTCGGATATGATGTATGCTCGACGACTTTTGCACCAATCCATTCTCGATGTCCAGTTTGTAAACGAACTTTGTCGCCCAATGGTAACATATAATATAATATATAATAAATGCCTTGTTGAATACGTAGCCTTTTTAATTCACCCGACACACCATTGACGACTTTCGGCTTCAATTCTTTTCTTGCCGCAGGTAAAATCGTTCTTGTTGATCTACTGTACAGTCGTTGACTCGGTGATTTCAATACTTCGTTACGCGGGGTGTTTCGCAGCATAAGAAGTGCTAAATAAATGTCTGAGCCATCAAGCCAACATCGTTTCAGTAAACTTTTCGCAGTTTGTACATTTCGTTCTGCAAATCCATTTGATTTCGGATAATATGGGCTTGACACCCGATGTTCAAACTGCCATTTTTTTCAAAAAATCTGCAAATTTCTTTGAAGTATATTGTGGTCCGCCATGTGATTCCTGCTTCTCCGGAATTCCATGCGTTGCAAACCACACTCGCATATGATCGATTACTTCTGTCGTATTTGATGATTTCAATTTTCTAAAGACCATAAATCCAGAGTAATGATCTGCTATCAGCAAATATTCGTCGCATTTGAAGTTGAATAAGTTGGTTGACACCATCTGGAATGGATATTCTGGAACCAATCGCTGTAGTTGAGGCTCGCGAATATTGCTTTGCTGTGTTTGTTGACAAACCGGGCATCTTCCAATGAAGTTTCGGATATCATTGCTCTGTCCAAACCAATACAGTGACTGTCGAGCTCTTGCCAACGAACCAACAATCCCAATATGTCCGGAATGCAAATCGCGTACGATTTTGCTGATTTCATTTTTCGGCACTATTACTTTGTGCGCCTTGAACAATAATCCTTGTTCGAATGTTATTTCTTCCTTAAAGTTCGCATATTTTTTCAACGCTTCTGGCAATATTTTGCATTCAATCGGCAATACATGTAAAACCTCCTGCTTCAGCAACTGTAATTCCGAATCCTTAGCTGTTAATTTCACGAACCGCTCGCATGCTTCATCCGTAAACGAAAGGTTTAAGAGATTTACTCGGTATTTCTCCTCATCTTTAGCATCGATGGGATTGCAATTGCAACTGAGTGCATCTGCAATCGGTATTTGCGTTCCTTTTTTTGTATTTCACTTTCGGTGAATATTGGATAACGTCCCATAGAATTTTCTGTAGTCGCAATGGGTCATTTTGTAATGGCTTTTCGAATATTGTTTCGAGTGGCTTGTGGTCTCATTCTACCTCAAGCTGCTTGCCGTACACATATTCATTAAATTTTTCGCACGCAAATTTAATTGCCATCGCCTCTTTCTCAATTTGTGGATAATTTTGTTGAGCGGGCGTCAGGGCTCTTCTAGCGTATGCCACCGGCTGGTTCTCCTGCAGCATACATGCACCAATTGCTTTAGAACTCGCATCCACTGATAGTTTTACTGATTTGTTGACGTCGTAATATTTCAATACTGGCGTTGTACACTGTACATTTTTCAGTTTTTTGAACGCATTTTGCTGTTCATGGTCCCAATGCCATAAAACATCCTTGAGCAGCAATCTGCGAAGCGGTTCGGTCAACTCGGATAAATTAGGAATAAATTTTCCCAGATAATTCACCATGCCCAACAATCGTTGCAATTCTTTCGTGTTTGTTGGAACACGCAATTGATTGATAGCTTCGATTTTATCTTTGTCCGCTTCTATTCCATTGGCCGTGAAAATGTGACCAAGAAATTTGACGGATTTTTTGTTGTATTCACATTTTGCTTTGTTCAATGTGAACCCTGCTGCTTTCAAACGATCGACGACTTTTTTCGTGATTGCTTCGAGCTGCTTTTACGTTGCCGCAAAAATAAATATATCATCCATTGCCACTTCACAATTTTCAATGCCATCCAAGGTTGAGTTCATGATTTCACTGAATACTTCTGGAGCTGACGAAATTCCAAATGGCAATCTCAAATATTGATAACGACCCCACGGGGTGGAAATTGTTAGATAATCTGATGTTCTCTCCGTTACGGGTATTTGCCAGAATCCCTTTTGGCAGTCTAATTTAGTGAAGTACTTTGCTCCTTTCACTTGTGCCGATATCTCTTCAACCGTCTTGAGTGGATAGTGTCGACGCTTAATATATTTGTTTAAGTCGGTCGGGTCCATACATATTCGAATTTTTCCGCCCTTCTGAACGACGACAATCGGACTAACAGCTGGCGTTGGTTTTGAAACTGGTCGAATTACTTTCATTTCAACCATTTTATTCAATTCGCACTTGACTTTAGAACGCAATGTATGAGCAATGCGTCTCGGAGGAAAAATTTTAAGTTTTGGATCATCGATGAAATCTATGTCGTATTTAAAACTTTTGCAGCGTCCGAGTTGTTCGTTCACGGTCATCGATTCAATATTATTCACTCGCACGATGAACCCGAACTGTTCGCACGTTGTCCGTCCAATGATTGGTACTAAGTTTTTCGGTATGATTTTGAATGTGACGTCGCATATTTTATTTTTCGAAGCACACGTTGCTTTCACTTCACCCACTACTGGAACGCATTCATTACTGTACGTGACGATTCGTTTGGTGTTCGATTTTCGTATTTTGAGACCAACACGTGCTGCTTCTTTTGAGATAATACGTTGCATTCAGCGCCTGTATCCAATTTCACAGTCACAGTTTTGTTGCCAATTCGCAGTGTTTCTGACCATTTGTACTTGCCTGAAATTATATTTACTCGCGCACCACAGTCATAACCACTGTCAATCGTGCTAATAGAATATTCTTCACTGCTTATGTCCGAATCACTCTGCAATGCATTTACTGTTTTGTCTCTTATTTTCCTTTCACTATTTTTCTTTGACTTTATTCCACTTTTTGATTTTCTATCGTCACTACTTGTATTTGTTTCTTTCGCGCGATAGCTCTTTGCAAAACGACCAACTCCCCTGCAATTATTACATTTTTTGCCAAATGCCGGACACGACCTCGGACCATGCCTCGTTCCGCATCGACGACAATTGAATTTTTCGCCTTCGACTACGGCACTCACGTTCACTGAATTCTAATCGAGTCCCGTATTTTGTAGCTGATTTATTTTCTTCGACGTGCGTTCAGCTGCTCTGCAAATTTTCAACGCTTTCTCGATTTTCAATTCGTCTTCGGTCCATAACTTCTCTCTGGTTGCGTCCGCGTAAATGCCAACAACAATTTGATCCATAACGAACTCGTTTGCGTTTGCACCGTATCCGCACTTTTTCGCTTGCGATTGCAACTTCTGAAGAAAATCTTCAAAATTTTCGTTTGATTGTTGCTTGATTCGGTGGAACTGACAACGCTCGTATGTTTTATTTTTCGATGGCACAAAATACGCAGCTAATTTTTCCTTTATTATGTCCAGTTTTCCACTCTCTTCATTTGTTAAATTTAAGTTTGCCAATACCTTCACCACCAAGAAAAAGAGCAGGACTCCTAAGTTCAAGGTGGAGTGTCTGAAAAACGAAACAGTAGCAGCAAATTATCAAGCGAAACTGACGAATTACCTTGTCAATACACCGCCGGCAGGTACGGACACATCGCTTGAACAAATGTGGTCGCAGCTTAAAGAAGGCGTAACATCAATAGCGGAAGAAACCGTAGGAAGACAAACGACGTCGAAAAGAAACGATTGGTTCGACAAAGAATGTGAAGATGCTCTCAAAAGTAAAAAAGAAGCCTATTTACAATACATTGAAAGACCGACAAGAGCCAAGAAGCAAAAATAGGACGAGCTAAGACGGTTAGCTAAAAAAATAGTCAGACGCAAGCGTAGAACCTATAACAACCAGACTATCCAAAGGATCAATGACGATATGTGCAGAAACGACACACGGGACGCCTATGCAGCATTGAAGCGACTTAGACAAGGCTACAAGCCGCAATCAAGCCTATGTAGAGACAAGCGGGGAAATATTTTAAGCGACTCAGACGACATCAATCACAGGTGGACTCAATATTTTTCTGAGCTACTAAATCCACCATCAGTAACTACATCCCTGCCAATAACGATTCCTGAAGATGCTGACCTATGCAGTCCATCTTCGTCAATACCATCTATTGAAGAGGTGCAAGCAGCCATACAGCAGCAAAAACCAAATAAAGCACCCGGAATCGACAATTTACCAGCAGATCTCCTTCAAAAAGGTGGACCAATACTAACACACCGCCTCCACCAGATCATCTCCAAGGCATGGGTCGATGAAAAATTACCTGATGATTGGCGGACGGCCATCATATGTCCCATACATAAGAAAGGAGATAAGCTTAGATGTGACAACTACAGAGGCATCTCACTGCTGTGTACGTCCTACAAGATCCTGACCAAAATTATTAATAAAAGATTGACACAGTACACTTCCACAATAATTGGCGAATACCAAGGTGGTTTCAGATCCGGTATGTCGACGATAGATCAACTATTCTCAGTAAAACAGGTGCTGGAAAAGTGCTGGGAATACAATATTGACGTGCACCAGGTCTTCGTAGACTTCCAACAAGCAATCGATAGTATAGATCGAAATATACTATATAAAATAATGCTTGATTTTGGGATACCTATCAAACTAATACGAATGACCAGACTAACGATGACCGACACACGATCTAAAGTCAGATGTCAAGGCGATCTGACTCAAAGCTTCGACACCAGCTCAGGTCTTAAACAGGATGATGGCCTCGCCCCCATACTCTTCAATTTGGCCCTTGAGTATGTCATCAGGAAGATTAAAGTAGACAATGCGGGAACGCTACTCTTTAAGTCTACTCAAATAGTAGCGTACGCCGATGACATCAACGTCATGGCCCGATCTCTATCTCGTGCCAAAGAAGCGTTTACTGAGCTGGAGTCAGCGGCTAGGCAAGTCGGCCTAAGGGTCAATGTGAACAAAACCAAATATATGACCCAGTCAAGGAAAAAGACGCCAAATAGACAAAACATGATGATAATTAACTACAGTGTGGAAAGCGTTAACTCCTTTATTTATCTTGGTGTCAACCTCGCCAAAGACGGGAATGAAAAGGACGAAATTGAACGGCGAATTGGTCTAGCCAATAAAATATATTTTTCAGTCCTCTCGGTGATTAAAAGTAACAAAGTGCACCGAAAAAATAAGCTGCGCGTCTATAAAACGATCATCCGTCCTGTATTGATTTACGGATGTGAAACATGGACTTTGACTCAAGCCTCAGAAAAAAGGATTGACGTCTTCGAACGCCGCATTTTGAGACGTATTCTGGGGCCCGTGAAGGACGGACCGGACTGGCGAATCCGGTACAACCATGAGTTGTACGCTCTTTATGACGAGCCACCGGTATCGATTCTGACGAAACTGCTACGACTTCAGTGGGCTGGCCATGTGGAGCGTATGGATGACAGGCGAATTCCCAAGCGCTCCATGAAAGGCCGAGCAACAGGAAGCCGCCCACCAGGAAAACCACGCAAACGATGGGAGGATGCAGTTGACAACGACAGCGAATCCTTGCTGGGATTCGCTAATTGGAGGATGCGGTCGCTGGACCGAGACAGTTGGAGGCAGTGTCTTCGGGAGGCCAAGGCTCGATTTGGGCTGGTGCGCCATTGATGATGATGATGAATACCTTCAAGGCTTCTCGGCCGACGCTCGCTTTGAAATTTGCCACTTGGATGGTTGGCGATTCCTCGGAGTAACAATAAAGCACGTCTACTAATTTTCGTCGCGATGAGTCACTCGTGCACTGGAATTGTATAACTGTACTGTTCCTTTGTTTCCGATCGTATGATAGTAATGTTAACCACGTTCACACCGTTACTTTGTTCAATTGCAATGTTTTAATCAATGTCAATTTCACTTTAGTAAAACTTTTCCGTCGCTTTCGATATTATTTTCTTCGAAAATGTTTCAGACGATAATAAAGGCCCAATTTCTGACACCATGTAACGTAAGAGCGTATCGATCGGGCGGTGGTTGGTATGCGACTGGTTTTATTCATATGTCACAGTTTACTATGTATATGTGACACTAGGCTATAGCTTCGATTCATGATTTTGTTTGCTTTTTCATTTAACTGTCACGTTTTTGACGTCTTAAAATCATTTCCAAATCATACATAACAATCGAATACATTTATTTCATTAAATGAGAATCAAATATTTTAAATAATTGATTAAATTTAATTTTGAATTTAAGAACATACTTAAATGATTTTTTCGACTCTTCAGTTGCATCCATTGATTTTATGAATAAAAAAACCACCAAAGGCTCATTACTATTTGCTTCGTCGGAAACATTGAATTCTATGAGCAACATGACATTTTAAACTTACAACCTATTTTCATTATAAATTGAAGCCAATATAGGCATATTATTTTTATAAGTTTGTTATGTGTACACCATGTCTTTTTTTCAAATTTGAAACATGTTTGGACAATTATGTATATAGAAACAAATAGTGCAATGGCAAAATTACAAATAAAAGATATGACCTTGATTAAATATATTAGAAAGCGTTATACGTAAAGTCAGTCGTCAGCATGTTTGTGGGCAGTGCTGTCGTAATGCAATACTGAACAGTAATACATTTCAGGGAAAAAAGTAGTATTGTCAAAAAACAATAGCATATGCAGAATAAAGTTCAAATTTCACTCCTCGTTTACTTTTAACACACAGATATTTACACAAGTAGAAAATTTCAAACTAACGGCAATACTACATATGTTTAAAAAATCATAAACGCATATACTTATGACAAAATAAGCTATTAGAAAATTCAGTTCTTTTCGTCACAAAGCTTTTCGGAAAAGTGTTTTGCATCATGAAAACATTAATTTGTTATAAATTACACATAGTGGTTCACTTTTGATGCTTTTCAATTTCGTCAGTGTGAAAATAAAGGATCACAATATATCTGTAAAATAAACCAGCAAAAAGTTTTGCTTGTTTGTTCTCAAAAGACACCATCGTATAACAAGAATAATTGTCAAAGCATAAAGGCTACAAAAAATTCGAAAGGCGTAAATAAGTCTGGACTTAGTTAATCATTGCTAAAATGGTTGAGTGGTTGGTTGTATTGGTAGCCCTCTTTTCTCAGAAGGTGGCTTGCTTAGGCCTCAAATGGTCAATACCGTAAGAAGATTGGGACGGCACTAGAATATAGCTATGGGATTATGAAAGCAATTTGAATGCTCTTCTGAAGCTGTTCCTCCCACTGAAGGGAACGCCCAATCGTTCTGCATGTCTGGCAATTAGATAATACCCCGTCAGTACGAATATGACGAAACTTAAAATTTCACGGTTCGTGAGATGTTTGGTGTGTTCGGAGCTCAGTGTGAGCCAAAGTAGGCCTGATTGTTCTTCAAGTTCCTTCCAGTAGCTTGCAGCTTCTCTAAAACGCTCTTTAAATCCCAGCTATATAAAAGCTAAAAGATGGCAGAATTGGAGTGTTAGTGTATAATCGTGAAGCTCTTGCTAGGGTATCTGCTTCACAATTTTCAGGTTTATCCGTAAGCCCTGGTACTCAGTATAGTTTAACTTCATAATGAAGCGACATCTTGTTCAGGTGTGTACAGTATTCCCTTAAAATTTTGAAGGAACCAGATTAATAAAACGAATAATTAAAAATTCAATTGTTTTTATGAAATTTAACATCAGTTGCACTAAATTTATTGAAAATCATACAAATAATACTACGATTTAATCGAAATCACAAATACAACATTACAGTAAGTGAAATTAGATAATATTCAGTAGAATTATTTTTGGTTTATAATTTATATTTGATATTTTTTGCAACTATGAAAAACTTTACATTTTCAATTACTAAGAACTCTATCCAGCATCTGCATTCTATACATCATTGATTGCCACAATTGCATAATACATAAAAAAAAGGAAAAACAACAATTTTTTGCTGGTATTTATATTATATTACAAAAGCCTTCATACACTTTTTGAACCCTTACAAGTGCTAATACGATTTGATTGACAATTAAATGACGTCAATACAATACAACTGTTCGTTCTTAAGATATCGTGCGATATAGAAATGACCTTGCATGTATTGAGAAAAAAAAGCTACACAACCGAATCTTACCAAAATGTAATCAGCTCAGCTCCTTGCTAAAATGTTTCGATTTACACTTGAACCAAATCGATACGACTTTGCCTAACTGTAACTCGCGAAAGCATTGCAGTTCGTTTGCCACGTATTGTCTTTTGAAACAAATTTTGCGGCTTTCGATTACTGCCGTCTTGTTTTTTGCGGATTCCACTTGCTAATTGGATCGAACAAATTGAGCCTGAGTGGGGGGAGGCAGTGTTTTGTAGAAAAAATTCTGAAAGAACGATATTAATTGAACGTTGAATCTGTTCACTGAAATTTGGCTCGTTTTTGTTACCTGTCTAGAATTCGTGGTCGAAAGCTTCCTCGCAAGGAGAAGTGGAAACGTTGTAGAAATCACGGAAAAAATGCTCTGCAGTTATTTGATAGTTACCTAAAGAAAGTGCTTAGAAATGCACATGAGATAGTGTTACATCCGAGAATGGCGTGTAAACTATTCGACGTTACGTGGGTTACTAACTGTCCTATGTATACGTGATTATACCCATATATTTTAATCTATCTTGTGAAGGTTTCTTCTTTAAAAATCACGTACGTCATCTAATTTACTGCTAGTAATTTTACCACAGGGCCTAAATTTTTTTCACCGGTGGTTGTACACAAATTTCGATGCATACAATATGAATCAAAAGTTTACGTCCCAGAACAGCTTCATTTATTCCATTGTTGGAAACAATAAACGAAATCACAAAAAACTGCTATCTCTGATAACACAAGTTCAAAGATTAGAACGACAAATTGAACGTTGTTGGCATTTTAGACAAGATGAACCTTCTATTTTGATGAAATTTTGTAAAAATTCAGACAGACGTAGGCTCCGGAATAAATGTGAAAGTAATTTTCAGCAATTGCCTAAGTGAATTGGTTAGCGTTAAAGGACGCTATGCATGTGGAAACTCTGAGACTGTTTATCACACTGAATTTATTATAAAACAAAAAACTACAGCGAAAGTTGTTGTTTATCGACAATTCGCGTAAAATTTTAAACTTGATAGCTCGCAGACAAACAAACATAAATACAATAGTCAAAACGAAAACATGCACAACTACAGATGAAAATCGAAGTTTGAGGGATTTTCACAAAACCAGCTAGATATGGATACAACTATAAAATTTGTAAATATGTTACGGTCATTTCTGCCGTAGAAAATCTTCACCACAATTAAGGCAATGCCACCTAGCTTTCAGCAGCATAGAGGGTCGTGGGAAAAGAATTCAAAGAATAAGGGTGTCACTCATTTCTGCTCCAGGACTCCTCTGCCCACAATATTCCGAAATGGGAACAGGATCCGTGCCAACCCAAAACTACCGAACACGACTGAAAAAAGGAGCTTGAACACCATACGTATCTGTTCAAACACTTCACACAAGTCAATTACCAAGTCCGATAAGCAAGACAATTAAAGGCAATTTAATTTTAAATCTTCAATTTTAATTCAATCTCGCCCTTTTTTTAAACAAACCCTACGACACATGTATTCTACTCACAATTCGTTGGCTTACCTCTGACCTTGGTGGTGAGTTCTTCCATACCACTGCTGGATTAGAAACGTCATCAGCACTTCAAAAGGACTCCCAGTCGTAAAAAAGGTTCCTCCCGCAAGATTTCAATCAAAGACACTCCGTCCACACTGGGTCAAATCTATTAGAGACAAGTCCTTCATCTACGATGCCTCAATTCCAACCCAAGAGTCCTCAGTCAACGATGACTTCAATCCAACCAAAAAAAAAAAAACCTTCCAGTGACTTCATTCCTATTTTATATGGGACTACCGACCCGTTTGCTGCTATCGGCGGTCAACGGCCTGATGAGCACACCGGACTCGTTTGGCTTAATTTTACCCCACCAGTATTATGTCGATTGCCAGCGCTCGTCAACTGGGCGATTTTTATTCTCCGCATTCGGTCTCGCTTATAGGACTCAACGTTGTACTCCGGCGGATACTGCAGCTGTATGTGACAGACACATTATGACGTTGGCAACGAAGGGTCGTTGCGAAGATTGGCACCAACGGCGTTGGCGACCTGAGTCAGTGTGTGAAATTCGATTGGTGAACGCTGTCGGCGAAGTCGGTATGTTTCTGTATACGTGGGAAATTCAAAACGAGTTGCCACTGCCAGAGTGGTTACAGTGTGACATTAAGTCTCTGTTTTGCGACGTACAAGCTTGCATTTTTTTTACAGAATTTATATCTAGATTATCCAGCTGTTTGTAACTATCATTTGAAAGGTATATGCAAATCTTAATTTTATTTATTTATTTATTTATATGTATTTTGCACTTTAACAACCGTGTCGAGAAGGCAGTCAGACGTCCGTTCCGAGTGAAGAGCGGAACTGGCCGGCAAGAGAAAACTTGCCGCCGTGCTGGTTTCGCCGACGGCACCGCTGTCACTCTCTCCCCAATGACCTTCGCGTGATGCGAAGGGAGTGAAAAGGTGACAATAATCGGTTGTTGCCGTATGGGCTGGGCTGCCACTGCGGCTGCGAAACACGTAGTCGCAAGTGGCCAGCTCTGCGAACACAAACGGATGCCGTGTGGTGTGTCTGGCTGGTGGAACCGTACGAATCGCTTCGAAGAAGCGGCGTAAGTCTGCGAAGGTTGGATGGTGCTTTTGAGGTGCGATGAATTCCTCCGGGATTTAGAGTGACGTTCCGAATACCATTTCCGCTGGTAAGGCTTACGGGCCTTCTTTAAAAGTGGTGCGCAGTCCCAAAAAAATCGCCGGAAGTATTTTAAGCACTCTTCAGAGTGCGGTGCATCCGTTGCACCATGCCATTGGCCTGTGGATGGTACGATGTGGTGTGAACGTGATTGACCCCCAGGAGGTGACCGAGCTGATCTAAGAGGTCAGCCTCGAACTGACCGCCTTGGTGCAGGTGATCTCAAGTGGCGTGCCGAAAATTGAGATCTTGTGGTCAAATAAGGCCCTGACAACGGTGCTGGCCCTTGCGTCACCAGTGGTCGATGATGGTGAGGCAATATTCGTAGCCGTCACATTGCGGCAGCCTAATGAGGTCGACGTGGACATGGTCGAAACGCCCGTCCCGTGTTTTAAAATTACCGAGTTCGGCGCGATTGTGGCAATGGACCTTCGAGAGCTGGCAAGGAATGCACTGCCTGGCGCAAGGAAACACATCCTTTCGCAAGCGGCCCACCCACTGGGGTGCGAGAGCTGATGGACGGTGTCGAAGGCTTGGCGGCGTAGCGCAACTGGCAAGTATGGCTTGATGGCACCATCGAATTTGACGTAGTGCGCTGAATAGCCGTCTAACACCAATTGATGCAGCTTAAGGTGGGCGTTTGCCAAGAGGTGCGGCAACTGGTCGTCCGTGGTCTTTGCTTCGCTAATGGCCCGAGCAGTGAGTGCGGCGGCTACCTCAACCGTCTCTACGTGTGAGAGTGCATCGGCGACAATATTGTCTTTACCCGGTGTGTACTCTCGCCACATGTCAAATTGGGTGATGAAGTCTAATTGTCTGCTTTGGTGAATCAAGGCTTTATCCGAGCGTTGCGTCAAAGCAAAAGGAAGCGGCTCATGGTCGGTGTATACGATGAAGTGCCTCTCCTCGAGGATGCGCTGGAAAAATTTGATGGCAGCGAAGATTGCCAAAAGTTCTCAGTCGTAGGTGGAGTATCGCTGCTCGGTATCGGACAACTTACTTGAGAAGAACCCAAGGGGGACCCAAATACCGTCATTCCACTAATATCGCGTCATTAGCAGAGCTGGATGCGTTGGTGCGAAATGCTAGTGGCTGCGAAGGCGAAAGAAACGACGTCGTGGCTGCCGCGGCGATACCACGCTTGCAGCATTCAAAAGCGGCTTTAGCATCGGATGGCCAAGTGAGAGGCGCTTTCTTGGTAGTACAACCTTTCAGCATCTCTGAAAGTGGCGCTTGGAGCTCGATGGAATTTGGCATGCAGTGGCGGTAGTAGTTGAGCATCCCGAGGAATTGTCTCAGCTGCGAGGAGTTGGCCGGTATGGAAAAATCTGCGATGACTCGCGTCTTGGAGGCTGGTGGTCGAAACCCTGTCTCGCAGACGTGGTACTCGGCAAAAATCACCTCGGGTAGGCCGACTTGGCATTTGTCCCAGTTGGCTTGGAGCTTTGTAGTTTGTAGCACAGAGACGAGGTGACGCTCATGTTGGTCGTGGTTTACCGAGAACACCAGGATGTCGTCCTGGTAAACGCGGACAAAAACAAGCTTCCTCAGCAGATGGTTGAGAGTCCGTTGCATCGTTTGGGCCACATTTCGTAAACCAAGAGGCATCCTCACAGATTCAAACAGCCCAAAGAGCGTAGTGACTGCCGTTTTGCAGATGTCCTCGGGAGCGACCGGGGTTTGATAAAAGGCCCGCTGGAGTTCGATGACTGAGAATACTGAACCACTAGCCTCCTGGATCAGATGCTCGATGATGGGCAATGGGTAGCGGTTCGGACGGCTGGGGACATTGAGACGGCGCAACCCGAAATCTAAGGTGAAGTGCTGGGTGCCGAAAGGGATGATTAGCGTGCGATTGGCTGCCTGCGGCACGAGGCTCTGCTTCTGAAGAGAGGAGCTGGAGTCCACCAGGAACTGAGCTCTCGTGCTACGGTCGTAGACATAAAGACGTTTCTCCGAAATGTTTCCGGCGGTGTCCGCCGAGTACAGCGCTGGCGACTTTAGTTTTCCGAACGTCTCGTGGCGGTGTCTTGCGTTGGAAAACTGCACGGCTGCTTGTTGCGGAATGCCGCGGCTCCGTGTTTGCTGTGATACCAGCACTATCCCGTGCGTGGGTCTGGTCCTGGAGTGGTGGAGAATGCTCGCTCCTGGTACCCGCTTCGTGACGAGGAGTGACCACGCTGCGTGTCGGCGTTGGCGCGTAGTTGCTGGAGCGCCTTGCGAGTCAAACTAGTCAACTGCACGATCGCTAGATGCAGGGCCGCCAGTTCGACGGTGACCTGATCCGGAGAACCCCGTGGTGACGAACAGCCAGATGAAGATGTTGTTGAGCGCGTAACTGAATGCGCTGACGTGGCCATTACTACCGGGCCCATGGCGTGTGCCTCGTCTGCTACAGCTGTGAGTTCCTCCAGCGACTGATTCCTGATCAGCAAAATCATTCGGCGTGTCTGCTGTGGCAAGAGGTTGGGTGATTTAATCCGCAGAACATAGTCACTAACCCGCGTGCCAGCTAGAGAGCGCATGTGTCCCGCTTTGATTGCTCGCTGAATGGCTGACCACTGGCGTTGTCCGCTCTGTATTGCGATGTACGGGGCTGCGTGCATTGTCATCATCGTCCCGTCCGAGTACCATGTCGACAGGCGGCATGAGGCTGCTTTGGTAGCGGGTTGCTGAGTCGGCTGTCGTATGTGCGCTGCGGTCGACAGAATGGCGGCGTGCCTCCACAGCAGTCGGCAAGATTGGTGTGCGGATTTCAGCTGTAAAGTCAACTAGGGCAAAGTTAGCTGCGTGCAATGTAGCTATGTACAATAGCTCGGACATTCACTCCCGAAAAAAATCGCACAAAAGAAATAGGTTGTACGCGCGCACGTAAAACGGGGTCATCACTATGAAAATCTTTCTTTTATTTATAATGTTTATTTTGCACTTTATCAATAGTGTCGAGAACGCAGTCAGATGTCTGGGGGTGAAGAGCGGAACTGGCCGGCATTTTTTACTATTACTATTAGTGTTTTTTTTTGTATTTAGATATATGAATTATTAAAAAAACATGTGTTGATTGAATTTATTTTGAGCCTTCTTCATGACTTCCCCTTCCGAATACATCACAACAAGTATAGGACCAACTCCGACTGAGGTGATTATTGGAGAGCCTAGCACGCTTTCACATGCGGACACGTAAACGCCCAGGGTAGAATGGACTAGCGAGCTCTGTTGAAGTGCTCCATCCTGTCGTGAGTAGTACGACCGCTCGAAAGTTTGTTTGCTTGGGCGATGTTTGGTAGCTATTTCGATAGGAATTCAGTTTATTTTTCGTTTTGGTAAAGTAGCTTTTTGAATCTTGTAGTTGATCACAAACTTGTGCGCGAGAGTTTTGGGTAAAGTAGAGTAGAAAGTGTAGCCACCGAAGTTTGATGTTTGATGTTCGATTTTCAGTCGGAATTTTGATAACGGGAATTTATATGGTTAAATATCTGGAAATGGGATTCGGGGTTTACGCTAGACTCCACGTTGAAGTGAGCTCGTCTGCAAGCAGCAATCGAACCTCTAGCTAGGTAGTCTGCGCCACAGAAAGGGTTCGTTGCCTCCTCCCCGGAACTGAACGTCGATGAGATAAATGGAACGAAAGTTCTGTTGGCTTGAATTTTTTTCGCGAATTCTTTCGTGCCCTAACTCCCTGTTTCACTGAACTCTGGCTTGGATACGAGAATGAAAGGAAAACATTATTTTAGTTTTTAATAATATTAAGGGGTATGGCTACTGTATCAGATGCAAAGTCATGTGTTTTTTAAATAATTTTTTTATATGAAAATTTTATTTATTTATAAAAATAATTATAAGTACATAAAACTACAATATCGGAAAATCGGAAAAAAAATTATAAACGCATTTTTCAAAAAAATGGCCGACTTTTCGTAGCTCCCTTCCGAGGTGTTTTTCAAATCGGCCGGACAAAAAACTCGAAGAATTTTCATCCGATCGACTTAAAATTTTAATCACATTTCGCGAAGAAGTACCTGAGATTTTTTTATAGATCAAAAACTTTCCATTTTATGACTTTTTTTAACGATATTTTTTACGAAAAAAAGAGTTTTCACTTCAAATGCTTCCCATTTTCGGGAAAATCAATATTTTTAAATTTCCTCAGGTACTTCGGTAGGTATTGTGATGTGGTTTAACTTATTTTTTTTGTTTCTATATAGGTTCAAAATTGAGGCTACTAGTTGTCCGGCTGCGGAGCGCTTAAAAACACCTCGGATTGGAGCTACGAAAAGTCGGCCATTTTGTTTGAAAAATGCGTCTATAAATTTTTTTTCCGATTCTCCGATGTTGTAATTTTATGTACTTATATTGATTTTTATAAATAAATAAAATTTAAACTATTTAAAAAACACATGGTTTTGCATCTGCTGCAGTGGCCATACCCCTTAAGTAAACATTTTTGCTCTGTCAAATAATACTTATTGACAAATTTCAGTAAATATATCAACATATTCATTGACAATAGTAGTAGACCTACGTTGTAGGTCAGTATTTATATTGTTAGCTTTACCCAGTTGCCGGCTGTTTGTTAGTGAAAGCCACGCATTTTGAAGTTATTGAACAAGAGACTACTTACATTTAATTCCATATAGAACTGCTAACTTCATCGACTGCGTTTTCCGTTACACCTCACTTCTTGAACGACCCGATCGCTTGTTCATGGTTACAAATTTCCGTCGCATTTACTACAAAAAAAGTCGTATATAGATCCAAAAGCTAGAGTGTTACACTTCAAAAACGATTTTTATCACGTGGGTTGCGATAATTAACTTAACCCTAGATTCATAAACACACGTCTCTCATACACCCTCAACTAATAAAAGTCTCACTGCGGGCCGCGCGAGAAAGATGCGAAAGCATGCGTTTCTGTACCTTCCAAAAACGACGAGAGTTCTGTTTGGCACTAGTGTTTTTGGCGCATCCACATATAGTTTCGGTGCTATTAAGCTCGAGGTGTCTAAGAGACGTATATTTATGATTGATGTAAGAAATTTACGTAGTGAAAGATTTTATTATTAGAGTGAGAAAACAAACGAACGTTAATAAATTGTCTTAAAAAAGGTTTAAAATTGTTGTCACAGCCTATACATTATATAATACATTAAGTTATAAGTAAATATCACTAATCATTGCCGTTGTTATAGTTTTGATAAGTAAACGTTTTACTAGTCACTAATTCGTAGTTATAGTCAAGTTTTATGGCTTAGTGCTTATTTTGTGTTATTATCTTTTGTCATTCACGTCCACAATAATAGTCGTAATAACAAAAAATGCTAACAAGATGAGCTGTTTTAGATAAAATGATAGAACCTTGGTTACGGCATCGCCGCGAAACTCCCGATTTTGAGGCGATGCCTAAAAAGGAACATGGATGCCATTTTAGGCGATACTTTACCTGATACACCAGCCAACCCTGCCGCCAATCAATCCAGGAAGCTATGTAACTTCTGCCGCTATAAAAAAAGTGTGTGACTAGATTTATCTGCACTTCTTGTAAACGTCACATGTGCATGGAACATCGCGGTAGTTTGTGCCTAGAATGCTCAGATTAAATTTTTTGATTGTTCCTCTTGTTTTAATTTCAAACAAAAGTTCTTTCTAAATAACTATGTTTTTTTTCAAAATCTTTCGTAATCATTAAATCAGGTAACCCTAAAGGTAAGGTGTATCAGAGACATATGTTTATGAATAATGTAACCCTGATTATAGTTTATGAATCTAGGGTTAAGAGTGTTTTCAGAAAACTTATTAAATATTCGATTGCAAATCATAAACGGTGTTTTGCATACAAAGGTTTAAAATAGCAGTTTCAAGATAAATAAGTAGTTTAGAACAATTATTAGAAAGTACATATACAATGATGGATTCGTTTAAATTATAAGAGTTGTATCCTTGTCGGCATGCACATATATAACACAACAAAGAGATTTCTATAAGGGGGCAGTTTATTGTTTTAACAAGTCTCCACAATATATACGAGATTTTAATACTTACTAAATGCTATGTTTATTTGTAAACATGATATTTCAGTACAAGCACTGCGTAATACAATAAATCTTAAGTGTGGCGAACCATTTTTATGGATAAGCCGGAATAAACAACAATTACTTTATTTCGATGGAATATGTTTGATGTAGTAGTCAATATTTTTTATTGTCACAAACGTTACACAGAAAATTAATGAATATAATTCAAAAAAAGTAGAAAAATGCGGAGTTTGACCGTAAATTTTCGATTAGAAATTGCAATGAGTGTTATATAATCAATAATTTAAAAATCTGTTTTAACTGAGTTGCAATTAATTTACCATATTTTCATATTCTACATGAAAAATGTGTCGATTCCATGATGAATGCGTATAAATAAATCAGAATTTTATGTATACACACATATCTGAGTCAAAAGATAGCTCTAAAGCGAGCGGTATTTAGATGTAAAATAGATTGCATAATTGTTAGGCTAAAGAAAAAAGCCGTGTATATAAAAGGAACAGAATCTTTAAGGTCAATGTTTTCAGGAGCAATACACGACGCTAGTTGACATGTTGGATATTTGGTCATTCATCACTAATATCGAACATTGCTTCTAAAATTATAAAACATAGTAACAGGTACTGTTATTTTGAGATGGTTTCTTGCAATAATTTATTTTGTGCGTAAAGCTGTTAGGTTCGTCTGTGTGCTCATTGCATATTTACCCGTCAGAAAAATTAAGAATGCATTACTCTCGTATACGAAAAAGTAAGTCACTGTCTATGCGAGAAAATCCTTTTAGATATAATCTACAAAGTTTCCCATTATTTTCAAGAATAAGATAATTGAAAGTCAATTGGTATGAATATTGAAAGGAAAGGTAGAAACCAATTCACGTTTTATTATAAAAGTCATCACTGGTGAAGAGTCATAGCGTCATGGGGACGACCCAATAAGTAAACAATAATTTAGCCAGAAGAAGATTTAATTGTGTTAATTTTCGGTCCAATATACGGTATTACCAATGTATTCACACACACGTCGAATCACGCGCCATTGTATTAAATCAGTTTAGATAACCATATTTTTTTACAAAGTGTTGTTTACTTTTTCAACTCCATAACTCTCTTAATTCAAGTTTTAAACAAAATCGTTTCTGATGGCTTCAACAGACAATTGAAAACCAATATGCAATTCCCGAAAATCAAAACAAAAGGTATTTGCAAATTATCGACCATGAAAGGTATGTTTCATAGGTTTTATAACAGGAGTAAAAAGTACACTCATTTTATACAAACTGAAGCTTAACTGTTACCCTAAACAGCAATATAGAATTATTATAATATAGAAGTCTCATGCTTTTAGCTTTTTTATACTAGTAATTGGACACACACCGTGTTAAATATGTATTTTTCAAATTGTTGGTACAATATAACCATACTTGCAAAAATTGAACTGAGGAAGCTTATTATAATAAAAATGCGTCAATAAAAGGCAAATTAAACTTGGTGGTTAAGATAAATTTAGTTTCAATTCACGTTTTCTTGCCATTTGAAATGTAAACTATTAAACTTTTATAGAGTTAAATAAAAATCATCGGAAAAGCTGTAAAAATGGTTTAATAACAAAAAATATGGTATGAAATAATTTTCTTGGCTAATTTTGAATTGAAAAGAATACTTATTTTTTGCAGAAAAACAACGCATTAGAATTTTATGTTTCAGTTTCCTATCATTATAGTAAAAATAATTATTATCCATGTAACAGCCCTGGTTTTTCCTTTGTGGTATCATGTTTGTTTTCTATCTGATTTATACCTGAGTTCGCTTGGCTTTTCCAACGACCATAAGCATTTTTTGGAGTAGAATAGTGCAGTTCACTGAAAACAAACACAAATTTTTAAGCTGTCTCGTGTAGTATCAATTATATGAAAATAAGATTTAAATCCCGTTCATGGAAAAAAGTTTCCATTTAGTTTTTATGAACGCATTATTTTGAACGGAAAAACAAGTATAACTAGAAAAACTAGGCGTGCATTAAAATAATAAAAAAAGTTAATAAACTCCAACACAAAATCACAATGCATGCAACAAATAAATTTATATTAAAATAGCAAAAGCAAATAAACCTTGGTGGGATTTAGCTTTGGTCGTACAACTACCATCAATTTTTGAAGATTTTTTGTCAGTCCACCTAAAATTTAAAAACGAATTAGCATGTGACGTAGTCAAAAAAACAAAAAAATGCTTGGAAATGCAAGTAATCTCACCCTCTCGCGTTTGGAATTATCAACTTTTATATTTATCTGGCGGTTTTTAAATATGAATACAAAAAGTGTTCATTTAAATATTCTGTTCAGGTTTTCGCTTCAGAATCAAGACAGAAAATAAGTACAGAACTTTGAAAGTAGCACAGCATCAAACTATCAAGTCAAAGAAGCTTTAAGCATGACATTGTTTCTATTAAATCTCACATTAGCACTGGAATATTGGATAGTAATATATAATAATTCAATCCATCAGGCTTATCTCAAAGATCGAAAGCTGCCTCCAATTTTTTTGATGTAGTTTTAATTTCTAAAATTGTTTAATTTTTTTTACAAATATGTTTAATATTTTGGACCGCTATGTTTTGACCTTTTGCCACTTACGCTGTGAGAACAGCAGCAGATATAAAAAAAATTACGTTGTAGATTCGTTTAGCAACGCTAAGAAGTTATGAACACACCCATGAAATTTGCATGAAAACTGCAGAAAGTGAGTTTCTCCGAGATTTTTGAAATAACCTGACCCGCACGAACCGAACTAGTTAATAATTGAAAATGGAGAAGAACTCCGTAATTGCTTTGAGATATTATGAAGATCTTGTATTGTTGAAAGAATGTTTCTGGCAAAATGCAATATGTTTCAACTAATTTTCAAATTTTATAAATATCGAACGTAATGTTTTTTCGCAATATTGTCCTAAACTTTGTATTGGATATATTGAGTTAGGAACATGTTCGGCGCGGCACGATTTGCTTCAAATATCATGGAAAAATTCACTTTTTGTAAACAACTCTGTGATGAACAATTTGTAGCCGAACAAAAATAGCATAAAACCCATAGAAAGAAAGATTTTCACAAAAAATATTTCTTTGACCTTGAATAACTCGATTTTGATAGGGACTGTAGATATTGTTAAAAAACGTGTAAAAAACTTAATGTTTATATAAATGTATATACATACACATATATAATAAAGATAAAATTATTTCTTCATTATAAATAACGTGAAAAATAATATTTTATTCGTCTGGATTCCCGCAAACACCTAAATTTTTATTTAAATCGTGACTTTATCCCGCTATAATTTTTGATGTAACCAAGTGTTCAGCAATGTTTCATTGCAATAAGCTCACCCATGTTTTTCCTGAACCAAATAGGCTTCTTCTTCCAAGCGATAAATATTAGGTAAACCGGAACACTCGTTAAAATCATTAAAACACCGTAGCCCGTTTCAACAGGACTTGCATACATCGGGACAACAGTCACAAAAGCAGTTGCTAATAAATAAACTACTGGAAACACCATCGAAACCCGGATAGGGCGTGGAAGATTAGGCTGCGTCCATCTTAAAACTGGAAGGCAGAGAACAGCGATCCCGATACTCAACTGAAAATATTATTCAGTATCCAAAACTGTTTCAAAATAGATTCTAAATTTTGCTAATTTTACTTACCCAAGTTGCGAAGCCAACATAATTAATAAGTGCATAAATATCGGATACGGTTAGGTATATCATAGACAGCAATGAAATGGCAAGTACAGCGGGCGTAGGGGTAAATCGTTGAATTTGTATCATAGTTAAAATTTCGGGCATTTGTCCTTCGCACGCCCCCGCATAGAAGAGACGTGATGATGTTAGTAAAATTCCGTTTACAGCACCAAATGTGGATAGTGCGACAAAAACTAGAAAGACAACATTAATGTGGTTTTTTTCAAATGCAAGGCTGCGAGATTTCCACAAACCAGGAATGGTCCACGCAAAAATTCCAAACACTCGCTGAGCATAAGTCACAGCAACTGCTTCAGAACCGAGAACTTCTTCAGGAGAAAGAGTTGTGTAGAATGCAATATTTGTAAGCACATACACAACAATTACCAACACCAGTGAAATTGCTATTGCTCGAGGCAAATTTTTAACTGGGTCCTTCAGTTCCTCGATAATAAAGTTCAGGTAGTTCCTGCAAAAATAAATTATTTGAAGTGCATCGTGTTCTTGTATTTAGAATAAATCAGCAGAAAATATTAGAAGTTTCGAAACATGAGTATGATAATTTGAAAACAAAAATTCGGCGGGAAAGCATGAACTATGTTTCATTGGGTAAAAATTTATTAAATGACCTTGTAAATGTTAGTTCACGCTGATCGATATAGTGCGCATTTGCAAACCCAAATTTGTACCGAACTTCACAAGCTGGTTGCTAAATAATTATCTTCTAATTCAATCCGTGATTACAGCGAGTAAACATTATATTGTCTTGCAAATATTGGAAAATACTCGAGCTTATGTGTGTGACCTTTTCAAAATACATAAAAGATTTTCAAACAATTGCCTATAAACAACTTTGAAAAAAGTCAGCATTTGATTTATACACATTCGAACATGTTGGGCTCGGCCAAATTACGTTCTATCCCAACTTCAAACCGAGCATGCTGTTCGTTCCCAATACACATCCAAGTCTTCATTGCCAAAATCAATTGGTCAAGAAAATATCTTGAGTTTTACTTTGTAGTAACAAAAATTACAGCTGTGGATATATATTTAAAACACTTGTAGATTACTAAGATAAATTCAATAAGTCAATGAATCTTTCAATTAACTCATTCCCCTTAGGATATTCTTTAACCTGATTCAATGGCGATTGAGGGAGATAAAGCGCTAGCCAATGCTACCTCCACAAGGACGGTAGGACAAAAAATTCTTGGAAAACCCAAAAATTTTAAACGGACACGTAATTTGAAACACTTAAAAATCATTTTGAAATTTATTTTGTTGATAGTCAGTCTATAACGTTAACGCTGTTGTCCTTCACAAACTTCCTTGTGTGATGTACCGTATGTTTTGGGTCGTTGTCGTACTGAAGCTTCCATATAATAGGAAGATTCTTCTCAGCCCATGGATGGATAGCTGGATGTTTTCTAAGATATCGACGTACTTTTCTTAGTAAATTTTTTCTTCTATACGGTGTATTGGTCCAACACCAAGTCACGAGATACATCCCCAAAGATTGGTGGGGGCAAGGGAGAGGCTGAATTTCGATAGCTGACAATATCTTGAACATGCGGCTTTCCACTTTTATGCTCCGTAAACCATTTTTATGGAGCGTTCTAGGCGGCTGGCAATTTGTCGATATGATCAGCCTAATGCTCTCAAGTCGACAATCTTTTGCCTAACTAGAGGAATGTAAAAATGAAAATCACGTTTAAACTACAATGAATGCAACTGGCTTTCACAAACTGATCATAACGAATTTGCATGCCATCCTTTTTATAATAAAATATAGTGTTTCTAATCACGTGTCTGCTTCAAGTCTTGGTTTTTTAGGACTTTTTTGTCTTGTCGTCTTTATAAAAGTACATAGCATCGAGCAACTCTTTGCCACCCTCAATTGTCATTGAATCAGGTAAAAAAAACTCCTAGGGGGAATGAGTTATATCGAAGGATTCGTTCACAAATTGTTTTTTTTAGTATGCTACAAGTGTTTCTAATTATATGAGGCAGCTGTATATTTTAAAGTAGTAAAGCTAATTTTAAACTAATGAAAAATAAGTATAAAACATTAGCAACACCGGTGATTGTAGATGGTTTGCTTTGTTTGGGTGGCGATTAGAAAATTAGAAAGTGGATGATAAATTGGCTACACAAAAAAAAAGAAATTTAGTAATATACCGTTAATAGAAAAGATTCCCGGTTAATGAGCCCCAAATTTTTAAAACTATTTACTAATGAGTGAAGAAGTATGTAAAATCAACTGAAAAGTGTAATTGAAAAACAAAACAAAATGATAAGACAGTTAGTTACTGCCGTTGATAAAAATACTGCAGTTTTTGGTTAGCAGGAATTATAAAAATACCAAATTTCGCTGGAATATCTCCACAATTACTGGGTAAAATTGTACCAAAAACGTGTGAACCTATCTGCAATCCTCTATATGCGGAAGAGTTCTAGGTCAATGAGATAATAGTATTTCTTTGTCTCATGGTGAATTTAACAAACAGCATTGTACTTTGTTTCCAAATTGTCACGATTTCCAAAAAAACTTTCTGCCTACATGTTATCCTACCAATACCAGAAATTTGTAAGTGATTATTGCCACTTTTTTCTCTAGCGAGGCTTGACGAGAAGGAGCTATTATATATGTGATTGTCCTGTTGAACAAATAATCATAGATATAGTTCTCATTTCCAAAATCGTGGGTTATGCGATAAAAGAGAGTATTTCGATAAATAATTTGCAGATTTCAGATGGGCAGAACAAATGGCAGCAAAACTATCAGCATAGGATGCAAATTACATTGCAGAAAATTGATCGAAAAATATGAGAATTATGGAAAATCTGATCTCACTAAAATTATAGACCATTTAAATTTACATTAGTATATTTTGCGTCAGTCTTTCAATGAAAAGGCAATTTTTTTTCCAATTCATTGTACCTACTTTTAATTTCATTTATTTAAACGTTAATAACTTTATCCAAAAATATTCCCTTTTTTCAAGTGCACCCTACATCCCCTTGAAGATACGCTTCAAGGGGATGTAGGGTTCAAACGATGTATCGACAAGTTCACTATATAGAGATTATTATATATCGAGGGTAAAAATAAAAACATATGTTATAACGAAGGTTTAATGTTGTGGTTTCAATAATCCTTTTTATTAATAAATTCATGTGTTTACATGATGAATTTTATTTAGATACAGAAGTATGAACATTTTTATTTGCAAATTAGAAGATTTATATTCACAGGATTGTATAGAAGCATCATTTTCTCTGCAAATATTGATCCAGTTTTGTTTGTGTTTAACGATTATTGAGGCGTCTGCTTTCTATTGCCATATCAATAGTGTGTATTGCATCGAATACTTTTTCGCCAACATTTGATTCTGATAAGAAAAGTCGCACGCGATTGAGCAATGTCTGGGCCTCTTTCGGGATAACGTTAGAAGCTTCTTCTTGGTCTCCCTTTTCTTGATCATCAACATCATCTGTTTCGATCAAAAATTCGTGGTCGTAAAGCATTCCAGCAACCGCAATATTGTCGTCGAAATTTACAAATTCCAAAACTGATTGGATGTTCTTGATTTTGCGTCAAGAGATTCCATCTAATTGGGGTTTGAATTTCATTTACTGATTCCGGTGCTGACGTATCCTCTTTTAAAAATCTACAAGATCGGAAACAATTTGCGATTGTGGCTGTCGTTACTTTTTTCCATGCCTTGTCTGAAATATTCATAGCAGAAAACAGTGTAATTTTATGGTCAATATTTTCTTCCAGATTGTCTAAGCGTTGCATGACAACTTCCGCCCGATAAAAAGTTTTTAAAGACCTTGATTATGCCTTGATCCAATGGCTGTAGAATCGAGGTAGTGTTCGGGGGCAAAAAAATTACCTCTACATTGCTCAATGGAGGAATATGGTTGTGGGCCGTGCAATTATCAAAGAGAAAAATTCGGCGTTTGTTTTTCTCCATTTCTACGTTTAACGATAAAATCCATTCACTAAATAATTCAGACGTCATCCACGTCTTACGGTTGGCCCTATATGTAAAAGGGAAACTTCTTATGTTTTTGAAACATCTCGGTTTTGCCGATTTCCCAATCATTAGTGGTTTTAGTTTCTCGGAACCATCAATGTTTGTTGCCAACAAAATGGTTATTCGTTCTTTGCTTCTCTTCCCGCCATGGCATTTGTCACCTTTATAACACATGTAGCGATCCGAAAGGCATTTAAAAAATAAAACGTTTTCATCGGCATTAAACAAATTTTTCGCCTCGTAGCCTTCTATCAGCTTTTCCAATTTTTCCTTCCACTCCGAGCAAATTTAGATGGAAACACTTGCACTTTCTCCGCAAAGTTTTCGAAATTTTATTTCGTGGTGTCTTTTAAAACGATCAAACCACCCATCGCTAGCCCGAAATTCCTCACTTGGAATCCCTAACTTTGAAGCAAACATTTTTGCCTTTTCACGCAAGGTTTGTCATCCGATTGGTACATTCAAACTTTTCGCCTGATTAAACCACTTCAACAATGCTTTTTCCAGTTCCGGGAATTCACCTTTTTTGAACCGCTTTTTTTGCTGTTGGTATCGGCTGCATTGATAGCTTCTTTATTTTTCAAGATCGATGAGATTGTCGATGCCGGAACATTATAACGACGCGACACATCAATTTGTTTTTCACCACTGTTTATTGCTGCTATAATTTCTTTTTTCACTTTTATTAAAAGATGATTTCTTTTAGAACCCATGCTAACGACTATATTGAGCACTGTTTAACATAAATCACCAGCAGCAGTTAGTGTAAACAAACATAATTCTGAAAACTCATCTCCAAACTTGATTCAAAGTTGGCAGTAACAACGAATCATACGACGTTTTGCCGCAGAAAAATATATGTATGTTGTACCGAGGGGAGCAAAATACATACGTTGTATACGAATCAACGAGATTTTTTCAACGATCCTACACTTTCGTATTATATATCGGGATATATGATATATCGGAATGCGAAATATCGAGATTCCACTGTATTACGGTTTATACCATCCTACGAAAACTTCACTGCCAATGGCCAACTTGCCCGTCATTTCGCCGTCTCATACATTTACCAAAATGATAGGCGCTCTGTTTGTGTTGAAAGGAATCGACAACATAAACAAAAAAAAGCCATTATGGTAGATATTTGCGTGGATGGGTTTCCATTATACAAAACCTCAATGAAGACGCTATGGCCAATTTTGGGATGCATATCCGCTAACAAAAAACCACTTCCATTTTTAATTGGAGCGTATTTAGGGACAGGGAAGCATTTGGATGTAGAGAAGCTTTTACAGAAATTTACGTAGGAATATATTTGGCTTGAGTAAGAAGGTATTCTGTTATGTGGGAAAACTTTTAAAGTTAAAATAAGGCTCTTTACTTGGGACACTTCTGCGAGGGCATTTCTCACCGGAACAGTGGGCCAAACTTCTTCGCATGGTTGCTCCAAGTGTCAACAACTGGCAAGGAAATTAAAAACTACATTGACATATAACACCGAAAATGGCGAATGGCGATCAGAGGAAGACTTTATACGTCTGCGCGATAAAGTTTATCATTTAATTAGGTTTAAAAATTCCATTCATCCGTTGGAGCGCATAAATATTAAAATGGTGTCACAGTTTCCGCTTGATGTTATGCATTTGATATTGAATTGATACTTTCTATCCTCAGCGGAAAACACAATAAAAATAAAATGTCTAGTTATCAACAAATAACTTTAAATAAAAGAATGATAAAACTGCAAAAGTCTACTTCTAAGGAGTTTTCAAAAAAACCACGAAGCTTCCACGAAGTCCACAGATGGAAAGCAACCGAGTTTCGACAATTCATTCTTTATACAGGAATTGTCGCCTTGAAAGACATTGTAGATAGTGATATTTATCATCATTTTTTGATGCTGCACACATCATATAGAACGATTTCTTGTCCTAAAAATTATAAAAAAAATTTAAGTTGTGCCCGTGAAATGTTACAAGAATTTGTTAACGTATTTGCGGAAATTTTTGGGAATGAAAAAATTAGCTACAATGTGCATAATTTTTTACATTGAGTGGATTGAATAGAAATTTATGGAAGCGTCGATAGCTTTTCTTCCAATAATTTTGAAAATTTTATGCAATTTAAAAAAAAAGATTGTAGGAAAGCAACAAAAATTCTCCAACAATTGGACAGAAAATTTTTCTGTCGCTTCTTGCACTGCAGAACCGCTAAACGAAAATAATCCAAGAACAAGAGAATTTAGGTATGCTTATGATTTTACAGGAATGCTTGCATTTTTTTATTAAAAGCATTATTTTTTTTTCATTTCTAGATACTAGACCAGATTTACTATCTGAATTTTTTTATATGCGTAAAGAACTTGAAGAGGTTACGGCCATACTATGCAAACAGACTGTTCGAATGGAATGATGAAAAAATTAATCCCACTTTCGCCAAATGTGCCAAAAATATTTCCAATCATCTGTCTTGTGTGTGTGTACGCAAATTGAATTTCCCCAATCAAAACCGAACGAAGAGATAATAAATTACCTTAACTATTACTTCTATTAATTTAATATATTCATATATATTCAAATAGATATCGTATATACAGCACATTGTAGGATAATCTTCCATACAAGCGATTTTTCTACAAATTTTTGATGAAGAATTTCTCCTCAAAGTTAACTGCGATGGGTCCAAGGGAAGAGTTGCTATTCGTTATTTGAAATTGTTCAACACTTATTTTTTGTTAACAAACAAAAATTGAAGATCATGTGTACCTTATATTTTTAATTAATTTCAGAAGCCGTAAAAAAATCAGATTTTGGATATCACGATTATGAACGGGCCATGAAATCCGCTTTCCGAATTCATAAAGTCAAATATAACAGAAAACAGAAAATTCGAACAAAGATAAGTAATGTGCTTCTTCTTCAAATTATATGATTTTCTGTCAGCAGTAATTCATTTTAGTACCTATAGAATTTAATTAATTTGTGATACATGAATGCATTTTTGTCCTTACTATGTAGTTTGTCTAGTTTATTTTTTGATTAATTAAATAATTTGCCATGAAATTTTATTTTATATTGTTATATATAATATATTTACACCTTTCATGAATTCATTTTATATATTAATTGTTTTCTTTCTTTAGAAAACGGATTTTGAGTAACGGCTGTTAAGTGGAGCTGCTACGTCACCACATTACAATTCTACAGAAATTTTCGCTCAATTATATAGGTACTATATATATAATTATATGCAAAAGAAAATAGCATATGTTCTATTTGGGTTGCTGATTTTCATTTTTGGAAATGAAAAAAGGGACGACATTTTTCGGCGAACCATATTTCTCCTATTTTTTTTTCTCTCCTGCGAGTACTCCGATATTGATACTTGGGGAGGTTAAGACGAGTGCTCCGATATTTATGGTTGGGGAGGTTTAGAAGAGTGATCCGGTATTGATAACATTGTAGGTTAAAACAAGTATTGATAGTTTGGGACACCGTATATGGAGACCCAGTAGGTAATGTTTCATACAAAGGCACACGTATTTGAATTTCTGTTTCGCATAGAAATCATTGGATTCTCTTTTAATTCTCTCTTAAATCTAGAGAGAAATTGGGATTTAAGAGTAAATCCCAATTTCTTTTTGGGTTCTAACAGCTCGTTTGCAAATTGTCTTTTGTATACACTGTGGTTTGGGACACACTGTATACAAGAGACAGTGTGCAAACGAGCTGTTAGAATCCAAAAATTAACAGAGATTTAAGAGAGATTTAAGAGAGATTTACGAGAGAATTAAGAGAGAATCCAGTTATTTCTATGCGAAACAGAAAATCAAATACATGTGCTAGACAGAGTACAGCATATGATTATGTCCCGTAGAACCGCGGGACGCACTTGGTAGTGTGCCTTTGTATGAAACATTATCTACTGGGTATCCATGTACTGTGGTTTGGGACGTCAAGAAGACTGCTCCAGTGCAATGACATAATAATGTTAAAAGGAGGTCAATTGGAGTGAAATGTGAGGTCTTCTGACATCTATTTGGAGTATTCCATGATTACTCTTTAGATCTTTGCCTTGCCTACTGGAGAAGAACACTCTTAATACTTTAATGCAACAGTAATCACTAAAACCCGCAGTTATCGACAATTTGAATGAGTTTGTGTTTTTGGACGTAAACATTAACGTAGCTTTCTAGATTTGGTTTCTGGTCTCCAGAACTGAAAAAATTATGTTTTTGAATAAGCTCTTTTACACTTTCAATAACAAGGAAATCATGGGAAAATTAATTTGGAAGAGCTGCTTCACAGATTCATTACCAAGAAAAGTTTGGGAAAATTAAAAAAAATAGATGATTTCTCTCTTCACCGTTGACCGTTTGTCCAAACGCGCCTTGCTTTCCTCGGAAAGATTTGTATTAACAATAATTTACACGCTCATTTCAAAGCTTCTGAATGAAAGCAGTAAAGCTTAAAATAGGAAAGGTTTTATTCTATTTAGTTTTTTACTTTAAACAAACGACAAAAAGCTTTATCTCAAATACATATCTTATATTTGTTTGTAGATATTATATCCCACTAATTTCAAATACCAAAAGTTGATACACTTTTAGAAACCTGAAGATCCATCAACGAAAACCAAGTTGTTGTGAAGCTTAAGAGGAAACACCACTGTAGAGGTAAAAAAAGCTATTTTTTGGAAAAAATTTTCTCAAAAATCAAACAACATATGGAAGTTTGGTAAAATGATCTATATTGAACAAGTTTTCGCATCCTCTTTGAATTTTTTTCAGAACTTTAAAAAACAAAATGGCGGCTCCCTAGCATTTCTCCAGAAACGCCTTATTTTTTCATGGCTTCGCGGCCGGGCCGTTTTCTCATGAATCGTTAAGGTTATGATTATCAAACAAATAATTGTCGATAAAGCGTAATAACAGTCAGAGAAGTACGTAGGATTTTTTTAAATTGATTTTCGGCAAAATGGCGTCATTTTGAAAAAAAATGTAAAAAAACGCTCGAAAATTATCAAAAACAATTGAAATATGCAACATTAAAAAAAATTCTACGTACTTACTAGCAGATACTAGTTTTGAACATATTGTAAAAATTTCAAGTAAATCGAACAAAAACTGTTTGAGAAAGGAGTCCAGTTCGGCCAGTTTGAAAAACGTTGTTCCGAGATAAACGCGTTTAAAGTTTAAGTTATAGAAAAATTATTAATAAATTTGATATACCTGTGGCGTCTCGGAATTTCCCGCCGCCGGCGAAACCCGCACGGTGAAAGCAAGTTCTGGCTCCGCGGCAAGTCTAAGCTTGCCGGCCAGTTCCGCTCTTCACCCGGACTGGACCAGACGTCTGGCTCCGTCCTCGACACGCCGTCAATACTCGACGCGACCAACGCGACAATTAATTATACAAGATCTTATAAGTGCAAATAAAACAAATACGGATAAACTCATAATTACGATTTGAATATACCTCTAGTCTGCAAAATACGTACTTCAGCGCTCTCTACTAACGTTCAACTAACAGAGCACATGCACAGTTTTGAAAGATTTGTATTTAAAATTGTCCTAAATTTCAATACCAATAGCGCGCGAGTTATGTTTCTTAATTTTGATTGATGCAAAAAATATATTAATACCAAGCTTGGTATAATTAATTGAAACAATTCTTTAAATTATTATTAAATATACTTTATTCACTTTATAATATATTATATTGATAACTCACTAATAACTTAACAAGTATGCCAACTGATTAATAACAAATAACCAATTGATGATGGACTAATAACTAATAACTAACTTTTATCTGGATGATCAAGTGGTATTTATACAGATGGGAAACAAAAAACCCAAAATTGCATAGTTGCAATTTTGATAATAAGATAAGATAAGATCAGCATTTTATGAAATATGATATTATAAGATACATCAGCATAAATATGAGATGATGCAGCTGTGTAAACAATGAATTGATACGTTAGTGTAAATAGTTCATAGTGTGAATCTTGCATCAGCATAATGAAGTCATGATGTTTATGAAATTGGATATGTTAAAAGAATTTAATAATGCTGACTTGATACAACGGATGTTTACAAGAAACGTACGTTGTTTATAGATTGGTCATCAATCTTATGAGCTTGTTTATCAATTGTAACTTGCGGGGAAACACGCGGGGATACGCGTGGATTGTCCTCCGAAAGAACAGTGAAAGGCGCCGCGCTAATTTAAAATTTCGAACACTTAGAGATTTTTCCACTATTTGAATTTGATTTCTATGATAATAAAGTATACTTGACAGCAACAAAAAAAATTAATTTTTTGAAAATTCTACATTCCTTCTTAAGAGAAGAAAGCGTCAACCCCATTGGGTATTATCGAGCAGCAGCGTCACAGATGTTTTTACATTTTTTAAATCATTGACCCAATAAATACACTGGCCTCGTGATTTCCACATCATCACTCATTTCCTCCAAAGCCTCTGCCTCTATCTTTCATCTTTCTATCATCGATTATACATAAATGACTATTAACCCTAGAACCGTGTTCGTAGAAAATGTTAGTTTTCGTGTTGTGGGGCACACTGTGCCCCAGTATACTTTCCATGGCGCAATGTCTTTTCGCTTAGTTGAATTCAGTTAAGTTAATTGTATATGAATTCACTCAAAATAAAAACAACAATTGTACTCGTTAAGCTTTGGAAATTTCTTAATATTTTTTATTTTTAGGTAACGAAAACAAAACGGTGTCATTTCAAAAGCAAAATCAAGTTACAATGAATTCAATTCTTTTGAAATTATTGGCATTTGTTTGCACAAAATACGATGAAAAAATTTCAAACAGGTAAAGGAGCACGTGATCGTCAGATGTAGGCGAAGTTCTTGATTGTGTACATCTTTCTTCATCCTCTATCTCACTGTTGCTAATTGATTCTGCCTTTTAAGTATAGCATGACTGACATACTCGAATGTAGTGTTTTGAACAGGTAGGAGTGATACAAAGATCGTAAACAGCTGTAGTTTTTATATCGCCCGTTTTTCCTTTGCGATTACTTTTGCAAGGATTACATCTTTGCCTTTTTTGATTTGCCCTTATTTCAGGAAACTTTTTGGAAGTTGATGCAGAAAAGCCAATGAACGTCATAGCAACCTTTACAGAATTTTCCAATGTACTCCGTTTACATCTGTTTTCAATGTGACTACTAGCTGATTCAATGGATAATTCTTTCAAAAAGATCTTTGATTTTTTTTATTTGCACTTGTGGAAGGGTTATTTATTGTATGAATTCGATAGGTACCTAAAGCTGCTGCATCGATCACATTGAAAAATAAAGTCATGGGCCAACGGTTAGTTTTTCGCTTACAAGTGTAGATGCGTATCATGTGGTCGAGCGTATCAACGCCACCTTTAGTACAATTGTAGTCCATTATTATCTGAGGCTTCCTCGTTGCAGGATCTATTGCTTCATCAGCATGGGCTGTTGACAGAAGTAAAACGTTTTTTTTTCGTATTTGATACGTAGCTCACCAAACTCTTACAATCCGAAAAGCAAAAGACTGAAGAATATGCTTCTCGACGTTTTACTTCCAATGAATCTACAAACTGTTTCGGTAACTGGGGTTAGTTGGATCTTATTGTGCCGATGAGAGTTGTATTTTTTTATGCATTTCCACTGCCAAAGGTACCCCAGTGAAAAAATTGTCCATTGTAACGTTGTAACGGACATCTAAGTAACGGTTACATAAACGTAGTATTATATCATATCCTACATTTTTTGCCCTCTAGTGCCCAGGCTGCGTTCCTAGATATATTTCTCCTTCTAAAGGATAGTTTGTAGAAGCATCAACTACCCAGGAGATTTTTATTCCATATTTTCCTGGCTTGCTCGGAATGTGTTGCCTAAAACCACATCTGCCACGCGTTGTAACAAGCTGTTCGTCTACCGTTAGTTCTTTGGATGGTGTATAATATTGGGTAAGGTTTTTCTGGAATATACTCCAAACATGCCGAAAAGCTGCCAATTTGTCATCCTGTAGACGAAATTGCCTGGTGCGTGAATCATCAAAACGGATAAACCTGCTAAGCTGCTCAAATCGTTCTAATGACATGCATGCTCTGTAAAATGGCATGTGTGAAACATGGAAAAGGTCTTTCGCTTCAACGCTAGATGATTTTTCTGCTCCGGTATAGAACAGAATATGTATGCATAAACTTCTTCTTTGTCAGTGTCATACCATTTTCACGTTTGTCTTGGCTTTTCCAAACGTCGGTTCTCTTCAATTTCTTGCTTAGCTTTTCTATTTGTTTCCAATACAATAAATTCTATTATTGAAGGTGAAAGAAGACTTTTGAAACCATCTGCTTTCGTTGTAAAGGTTTGGCTGCACGTGGCCACATGGTTTCTTCTATTTTGTCTGGAAATCATCGTCCTTTTCGATTCACTCTCACTTGGGGCTGACCACCAAATCTCCTTGAAGTTCTTGTTTTGCGCTTTGTACCGCATTCACCTGTTGGATTCTATTGCTAATGATTCCTCATAATAAGGCTGTGCTACACCTTGATTCTCTGTTGACGATTTTCCATCCTGTAGTTCATCCAAAACTTGTAGGAAGTAAAGATCATGTAATGGTTCGGGTTGAAAATTTGAATCGTCAACGTCGGATGCGTTTTCATCGTCCTCTGAATCGAGATAATCTTCACAAGCCTCACAGGAATTCGTAACACCAACTGGAATATTTTCTTCCTCTTCGATTTCGCTCTGCATGAATACATCCAGATTTCTTTGCAGGAGATCCCTTTCTTCTGCAGAGAGTTCACGGCGCAAGGCATCATTTAGCAACTTCAAAATTAAATCCACATTTCTCAATATTCTATATTTTACTACACACTTCACGATACAACCGTTTGCAGCGACTAGTTCAACACTATAAAGTTATCTTCCTCATTACAATTATGTGCCGTAAAAGACAAAAGACGATCAACTTTGAATAGTCATGTGTTTTCAAACAGAATTTTCTATGTAGAATTTTGGGGCATACAGTGCCCCTAAACACGAAAACGCCTACCTAATTTTAGAAAATTACCACCGTTGAAATACATTGAAAAAATATCTTTTGTTTTGAATTCTGCAATGTATGAGTATATGCATTTCTATATAAGTTGCAATCTCAATTTACGCCCGTACTAAAATCTCATTTTATTTCAGTTTGAAAATCGTTTATGTTATGTTTATGTTTATGTTTATTTATATATATGTATATATATATATATACATATACATATATACACATATATATACATATATACACATATATCTATAGGTTACATACCCAGAACAAAATGTTTTGAATGTAATGTGGTAAGAAGATTCCGTTCCTATCACTTAACACATTAACTATCTAAACATGACACTTCTTAAATTTATTTATTTTCCCACGAAATGCAGTGGACTGCAATCCAATAATGATTTTATGTTTATGTTACACTTTCCCATCACTAAATAATAAGCCAGCACTCAAGAGTTAAGCCCAAAAGCAATTAGAACTAAGTTAGTTCGTAATTGATTGCTGTAGACCGCTAACGTCGTGGAACAAAGTAGAAAATAAATTCATTTTGATGATACAATCGATATGTTTTATTATTGGCACAGTCGGTAGTATCCGAGATATACTGTCCGGATCCAATAAACGAATCTATCGCAGATCCAAAAACGCGTTCGGTTGTGATAGCAAAGTGATTATAATAATCACTCCGGTTATATTATCGCTACAGGAGGCACAAAAATCTGTTTTTCGGCGATAGCCACAGTCACCTTCCTGAGACTGGGAATGGTGCTGTTGGTGATAATCGGGCGCGAATTTTAACACTTAAAGAGTAAACAGTGCAAGTGTTTCACCGTTGTCAAGGTTCTATTGCAGATTCACAAAGTGCAAGTATCTCCCTGTTAATGATCTACTGGAGATCACCATTCCTACTCTTTTTGTGAAGAAAAAACCCAATAAAATGGATGCTGAAACAATGAAGAGGCTAACGGAAGCATTAGAAACTGTGGACACGCACATGAGTGCAATCGAAATACCTCTACGAAATGACGTATGGAACGTTGTACACAACAAGAAAATCATCCGTGCTGCCAAGGACCTCATTCTGAACAATCAACCTAGTAGCTGGGAAGGCGCAAAGAAGCTGCTGATTCTACACTTTCGACCACGAATTAGTTATAAGGATATTGCATGGAAAATTTCAAACCTAAAAGTAAGTTCCATTCTTGAATTAACTAATAAAATTGAAAATATTATAAGAGATGTGCAATCTATGAAATAGAATCAGGAAAAATTAAAACGACATTTTATTGTCTATTAGTAAATCGTGTCAAATTATTAGTATCTGATAATCTTTCCCGTGATATCAAGGATATATTTGACATCCATCCCCTAAAAATAATTTTATATTCCTTTGTGGGCTATGATCACCACAACCTTGATAAAAGTGTGACGCGTTTTCATGAACACTTGAAGCATACTTCAATTATAATTCAAGTCGCCATGTAAACCGAACCCGCTCGAGTCGAGTCGATCAGAAAATTTTACCGGATCGACTTCAAACAGTCCCTTGTAAACCGACTTCAAAGATCGAAAGATTGAAATGTGTGTGTAGTGGTAGCGTTTGTCAGAAAGAATAGTTTTGTTTGAGTGGCTAGTGGCACACCTATACGCAAAAATACACATAACTCGATCCGATTTCGAGCGGGTATAGCTTCAATCTGTTCAACCATATATGTGTCCGATTACTTGAAATTCGATCCGGTTCTGAGCGTTCAAGCTCTCAAGCCGGTCCATGAAAACGTCTAATAGATAAAACCAACATACGAGACATAACAAACACAGGTCATAGTCAACCATATCGTGACAATAAAGAATTCATGCCCATCTCTCGTGAATATAGTCGTAAAGGCAATAGTGGCAATAATTCTGAGCAGTGGAAACGTAATAATCAAAATTATAATTATAAAAATAATTCCGGACAATATTCGCAAAATAATAGCAAAATAATTATAAATATGAACAAAATCGATCATTGGGTCACTGCCAAAAAACCCCATTCAAATCTTCCTATCGATTCAGAAATAATCATCAAACCCCTGAAGCTATGGACGTTAATCAAATTAATACGGTTTCTGTTGAAAATACCTGCAATGAAGAAGTTCATAATATTGAGTCCGAGTTTTTTCTGAACCAGGCCTCGGAAACAAAATGTTCGTTAGTCTTACGATTGACGAAATAAAATATACGTGTTTAATTGATACTGGCTCAACCATTAGCATAATCAACTCATCGAGAGTAAATTGTAGTACAGGCAGCCCTCGACTTACGTCCGTTTCGATTTACGTCGTTTCAAGTTACGTCGAACAATGTTTTGACACTATTCCTCAAGCATACGTCAATTGTTTGGATTTCCGGCATAGGAGAATTCACTTGTCGCGAGGTCAAAGTGCGAGAGGCCGGCGGTGCGCGGTGTCGGCGAGCGTGGATTACCCCGCACATGGTGCTGATTTTGTTTAGTTAGTTCAGGGACAACGGACAATCAAGACGTAATACATTAGTTTTTTCGCATCTTTGTCAGTTCTTGTTTCTACATACATATTTAAGTGAATTTTATCTAACTATGCCACCTAAACAAGTCGGTAATAGTAAAGTAAAGAAGAGAGTAAGAAAGACAATTACAATGGAGGTTAAATCTAAGATTTTAAAACTCAAAGATCGCGGTTGTTCAACTTCATTTATTGGACAAGAACTTAATTTTTCACGCACGACCGTACAAACAATATTGAAAGATACAGAAAAACTCCTAACAGCTCTACCTTCCGTCTCTTTAAACAGCACTTTTATACGAAAAAGGAATGCTTTTATTTGTGAAATGGAAAAACTCTTGTACACTTGGATTCAAAATCAAACTCAGCGACGGGTTCCTCTAAGTTTGGCTATTATTCAAAATAAGGCACTGAGTATCATCAACACAGTGCAAAATAAACGTGGCGAGAATAATAGTGAAGAAACAAAATCTTTTTCTGCCAGTCGTGGATGGTTCATGCGCTTTAAAACGAGATATTCGTTACATAACATTCGAGTGCAAGGAGAAGCTGCTAGTGCCGATCATGTGGCTGCTCAGAGTTTTCCTGGAATATTAAAGGAAATTATCGAAAGTGGAGATTATTTGCCTAAACAAATTTTTAACGTTGACCAAACTGGTTTATTTTGGGGAAAAATGCCTTCTCGTACTTTTATATCACAGGAAGAAAAGTCCATGCCTGGGTTTAAAGCGGCTAAAGATCGTTTGACGTTGTTATTGGGTTCGAATGTTGAAGGTGATCTTAAATTGAAACCCCTTTTGGTTTATAGATCTGAAAATTCTCGGGCTCTTAAAAATTACGTCAAGAGTTAACTGGAAGAGTACAATGGAAGGCTAATCCAAAGGCATGGGTTACATCAATACTTTTTGAAGAATGGTTTACTAAACATTTTATACCTGAAGTTAAACAGTATTGTTTAAACAATAATTTGGCTTATAAAGCTTTACTTATTTTGGACAATGCTCCCGGCCATCCTGTGCGTATTGCCGATATCGATCCTCAAATCAAAGTTTTGTTCCTGCCTCCAAACACCACTTCGTTGTTACAGCCGATGGATCAAGGAGTTATAGCGTCTTTTAAGGCCTATTATCTCAGGAAAACTATTTCACAGGCTGTAAAGGCTAATGAAAAAGATGGCATGGAGCTGAGATTTTTGGAAAAGTTATAATATCTTGCAATGCGTAAAAAATATTGCTGTTTCATGGGATGAGGTGACACCCAACAATTTAAAAAAAGTTTGGAAAAAGTTTTGCCCACCTTTTTTTAAGCCATCTGAAAGTTCTTCATTTACAGACCAACCAAATATCGATGAGATCACAACTGACTTTGTTCAATTGGCTAACCGTTTGCCTGACATTGCAGTTACTGCTGATGATATTGATGATCTGTTATGCTCACATTCGCAAGAACTGACTGATGAAGATCTTATTGAATTGGAGGCACAAGTACAAGAGGAAGCAATCGAGTCACAAGAAATAGCTTCTTCTATTAGTAACTCTGAAAAAGAACTTACACTAAAAAAACTTTCCGTAGCCTTTGCAAATTTGGGGAATGCCATGAAAATTTTTGAAGAAAATGATCCTAATTTTGAGAGAAGTTTTAATGTTAATAACAAAATTTGTGCAGCCTATCAATGTTACCAAGACCTGTACGATAGCAAGAAGAAAGAAGCGAAGCAATCTAGAATTGATAGTTTCTTTAAGCCAAAAGTTTAATTTATTATTTCTCATTACATATTTTGATTATTAAAGTTTTATCATTATTATTAAAATTAATAATACACAAATACCAAAAATAACTGGCAGTTTCATAAGCACATATATAATTATTTTAAGAACTTACTTTTGATAATCAAGTTTGTATGTATATCCTTTGTTATAAATGCAGTTTTTTTTTAATTTTGAGTCCGTGTGGATCCTAACCCTTGAGTTTTACATGTAAACATATGAAAAAATATGTCTCGACTTACGTCGTGTATTTCGAGAACCTAACATGCCGTAAGTACGAGGACTGCCTGTAGTTTTAAATTATTTGAGAAGGTAAAGATGAACCTGCAAACTATAAATAGTACAACCAATGAAATCGTCGATCGAATTATAATAAGTATACCCAAAGAATTCAACTACAACTTGAAAGCTATGCGATGGTATAAGCGCAACTTAGGAGACAAACTATACGACATACTGATCGGTATGGATTTGTTAAATAAAATCTGCAAAAATATAGATTTTGAAAATAAGAAACATGTTATGAATAATGGCACACAAATTCCCTTGTTCGGAAACAGTAATCAATTTGATTGTTTTGACCACCAATTCAACAATCATAAGGTAGATTTTAGTCATCTCAACTCAAAAGAGAAACTAGAAATAAGAACTTTACTGAATAAATTTGACCATCTCATCTACAAGAATGGTGATCCACTTACAAATACGGACTCTGATTGTCACTTAATATAGACAACAACGGATCAACCCGTTTACGCGAAACTTCATCCAAAACATGAGGAAGAATATAAGTATCAGCAATGGAAAAAAACAAGGTCTTATTCGTAAATCAAACAGCAGGTACGCCTCCCCAATCGTCGTGGTTGCCAAAAAACTTGACAATTCGGGACGACAAAAGTTTCGGCTATGTGTTGATTACCGTGAATTGAACGAGATCAACATAGACAACAAGTATCATTTACCCAACATAAATAGTATCCTGGATAAGCTCGGAAGAACCCAGTACTTTACGTCAATTGACCTGGCTAAGGGATATCATCAAATTAAAGTCCATCCTCATGAAATTTCCAAAACCGCATTTGTGACGCCCTATGGATTGTATGAATACATCAGAATGCCGTTTGGTCTAAAGAATGCACCCGCAACTTTTCAGAGGTTAATGAATGACATTCTTCAAGAGTATATCAATAAAGTTTGTGTCGTTTACATAGATGACATTCTAGTTTTTTCCACAAGCCTTGAAGAACACATCAACTCCCTAACATTGATTCTTAAAAAACTTGCGGAACATAATCTAAAGATACAGTTCAATAAATGTTCTTTTATTAAGAAAGATGCTGAATTTCTTGGTCATATTCCAACCCCCGAAGGCAACCCCAACAACATAAAATGCATCAAAAAATTTCTCCTCCCACAACCTGAAAAACAACTAAAAGGGTTTTTATGTGTCACAGGTTATTATCAAAAATTTGTGAAGGATTATGCGAAAATTGCTGGTCCTATGCTCAAATATCTGGAGAAAGGTAAAAAGATAAACATAAACGATCCGGAATATATCGAATCATTTGAAACGTTAAAAATGAGCATAACTAAACACCCAATACTTAAATTTCCAGATTTTTCGAAACCTTTTGTGTTGTTCACTGGCACAAGTAACGATGCAATAAAAGCGGTACTGACGCAGAATGAGCAGCCAGTTTGCTATGCTTCAAGGTCTCTTAATGATCACAAAAAAAGTATTCGGTGACAGATAAAGAGTTTTTAGCTATCACCTGGGCAGTTACCTATTTTCACCCGTATCTATGGAGAAATCGCTTCAAAATAATCACAGACCACCTACCCATCAAGTATCTAAATAAAAAATATACTGGGAAAGAATTCAGTCAAAGGAACTAACGATGGTTGCTTCAACTGCACGAGTATCAATTCGACATAGGCTACTTAAAAGGTAAACAAAATAAGGTCGCTGATTTTGTGAGTCGAATCCCTGAAATCGCGCAGAAAAAAGAGCTGGGGTACGAATCAATAAACGCACTTACTGATGAGGCAACTACCCACTCTCAAGAAGAAGAACGTCTTGATCACATTCCCATAAAAGACACCATTGTAAATAAATACAAAACATATCTAATTTTGGCTTATGATGTAGAAAAGGAAATGGAAATTTTACATAACCGTCGAATTATTAATGTTTATATGTCAAACAGTCGCAATGGATAGGCCTATTCAGGAGATTCATCACCCCTGTACATATAAGAATTCATACTGAGCTCTCATACCTTGAATTTAACAAAATACAGCAAGTGTTAATAGAAATGTTTAGCCCACAGACAAATATTAAATTTATTAAAGCAACTCTTCGAGCGACAGAAATGAAAACCTTAGAGGAAGCGCAAATATCTCTTTACCATACCGAGGAAAGCCTTCACAGTGGCATAATAGAAACCTATTATAGCCTAAAAACAAAATCTATTAACCTGGACTTATAAAAGAAATAACGAAACTAGTTAATAATTGTAAAACATGCTTGGATACGAAATATGAAAGAAAACCAAATAAACTGAAATAAAAAATCAGTGATACTCCCACAGAAGCAAATCAAATTCTCCACATGGATGTTTACTTTCATACGAAACAACCATTTTTAATCCTCATCGATGAACAAACAAAAAAAGTACACGTTTATCACTTACCAAATAGACACTGGACCAAAAAGATCGAAACCCTGGAAGAAAATTCGGAAAACCCAAAAATATTATAGCAGAAAATGAGTTTAATTCCCTAAATTTTCAAGCATTTTTAAAAGAAGAATTTGTTGACCTTCATTTGACGACTCCCAATACCCATACCGGTAATAGCTACATTAACAGATTCCATAGCACGTTACAAGGAAAGTTAGTAGCGATGCGAAAACTCGATTTAAGCGTAATTCAAAAAATGCATTGGGCAGTAAATAACTATAACAATAGATATCACACTACAATTAAAATGACACCCGAAGAAGACATGCAAGCCAATGTAGAGCAATTAAAAGTAGTTGCTCAAAATCGCCAGGAAAAAGTTATAAATAATTTGAATAAAATTAGGGAAGACTACAAAGAAAACAGGAATGTCATTCCAGTCAAGAATTATAAAAGAAATTATTATAAAAATGAACCTCGATTTAGAATTGAAATAAAGAACAATAAACACCCCATTAACATTGAAAGGCCTCGCAAATTTGCAGGTGACGACATAAGTGTTACTAGTACTGAGTCTACTACCACAATAAATCGAAACAGAACTTTAACAAATTAAAAAAAAAACACATACGAACCGGCCTCCTACAGTTAAGAAATAGCACAATGATTTCAGCATGAAAGGTTCTAATTTCATATCAATTGGTGAACTACCAACTATTGACAATCTTAACCACCGCAAATTATTTCAAAGCATCAATGGATGACCAATGCTTGAAAAAAATAATGACCAATGTTTGAAAAAATAATAATATGTATTTTAAAATAACGTTCTATACGAAAATAAATTAACATTTTTAGAAAATTGTATTACTAAGAATAACTGTAAACTTGTCAAGAATGATGTAACACAAATTGTTAAAATTAATGAAAATTCCATCATTTCGCGACATCGGTGCGGTTTTTGGCAGCAGTCGTTTTCAGGACAGCGGTGTTTAAAACGGCGACGGTATCATTTGGTTGGCGGTAGCAACATGGTCCAAAGTGGCCTATTGATATTTGCTCTTTTGTGTTTGTTGTCATCTTCGCGTTCCAAAGTACTTTTTGCGCTGACCGTCTCCTCGTACTACGTGCGCAGTTGTGCCATGCTCGCAGGCGCTCGACCCTTGCCTCCTGCAGCAGTTGAATTAGATCCTTCCTTGTTTGCTAGTTTGACATGCTCATTGACACGCGGCATTGTTTAATTTTGGAATAGGCGACAGTCTTTTGAGCAGACCCACCCACCCCACATCTAGGCTATAAACTCGGTTTATTTGAATAAAATATATTAATAAAAACGGCAGATGGCAGTTTTTCAATTCGATTTTAAATCTACCGACAACCTTTGATCGCGTTCGACCTCACTTGACTAATTGACAGCTTTTTTCTTGCCATATCGACCGGTCTCCTTCGTGGGTATGACATACCAAGGGCTGAGTCTCAACAGGCAATGCCTTACATATACAATGTCTTACATATACTGTGGCCTGCCCTAACTTTACCTCAAACGGCGATTTCCTGATTGAAGCTGTTAAGCAGCAAAGTTCTGACAGTTTATTTGAACACACAGCCTCTCTTTCAGCACGTCGGCTAAAGTTTCTTGGATCAGGACGCGAGAAACTCAAGCTAAAGTTAGCTTAGAATTAAGTTCTCACGAACAATTAGAAAGTTTGACGAAACGTACGTGTTTTCGTTGTTCTTTTCGTTCTTTTTTTGCATTGAAGTTGTACTTTTTTGTATATATCGGTTGGAAATAATGTAAATAACTATAAATAAGAAAAAAATCATTTACACAAATAAAAAGTAGTATTTTAAAATTAGAACGATCAAAATTTGAATATTTTTCCTATGTGTAAACTCATTCTTGACAGACTGTATGTCAAAATTCATTATAGCTGTCAGTGCAAGTGACGTTATCATCTCATGTTGGCTCCTGGCGCCGTACGATTATTGGAAGCTATTGAAAGGTCCAATAATCCAAAAGTTGCAAGAAACGTGACTGATCATATGTTCAAATCTCTTTGACACGAGTTTGTGAGAATGTGTTTCCTTTGAGGTAAATAACGATTCTCTTCATAAGTTTTCCACTGTTTTACATACGCGCTGACCAGAGAAAAATTCAATGCAGCATTATTGGACTTTTAAAAGCAGCGTTTCGCATTGTACCCCACAAACTTCAGCACACCCATTGCAGTTCCCAGATAATGCTCCTCGTAAATGTGCTAACTGCTTGGGCGACTATCCTGCGAACTCCTCTTTAAGCCCTATCAGAACCGATTTCATAAGTTTGCAAACTTTCTCAAAAGCAAAAGCTCAGAAGATACCAACCATTTGCTGCTCCCTCCAATAAGAGCGTCATCAATACTATACTCACTGACCAAAATATTGAGGCATTGTAATTAGCCACAAAAAAGTAGTCGAGAATTCTAAAAATGAATAATTTACGCATTTTGGGCTCATCCAAATTATAGAAGGTCTATTTACTAGATGAAGCATTGTTCAAATAACACACGACAATTCAGTGTCACTACTGAACTGGCAATCAAGTATATTTACAGTATGTAAGCTACTTTAGCATTTTCAAATGAACAAGACATCATTAACACGTTCATTGTTGACCGTGAAACATTGTTTTTTATTTAACTTTCGGAAAACACCTGTTAATACAATTTAAAATGTTCGTGACAAGAAACGCATGCATTATTTGAAAGTTAATACATTATTTACAAAACGTTATTCACAATTATCCTTTAAAGCCAAAAAAATATCGATAGAAAAGTAACAAACGCTGCAGCATGCAAATAAGTGTGATAAAAATTAGTCAAGACATTTATATTTTTATTAAAACTGTTCTATTAACGTCTAATAATTCTATGTACTTAACTGATGACCGCATAACGATCTCATTTTACGACTCAAACCTATTATGCCTGATAGCTGAATGCAACGGTATTCTTCACTTTGACTGCTATCGCAATTTTTTAAACATTAATTAATGCCATTTGGCCGATGATTCAGAAATAACTAACACGGATCAATTGATATTCGATCCTTTTCTTTTATACCCTGAAGTCTATTCACTAAATCTTAAATTTTTTGGCGAAGTATCTGTTTGTACCACATTTTTTGAGTGTGTCGTACTTGCTTGTTTGCCTTACATTGTTCGCAATTGTTTAAAAATTTCATTAGCATGTTCCTCATGTGTTTTCTATGTTCTGTGGAGGTCTATACTTAACTCTTCTAAGTTGACCACTTTTAATTTGTTCAATGATTGTCAATGAAATGATGTCAACATTGATGTTTGCGGATGGATGATAGCGTATGGATGTTCCAGTTAAGGGGGGGGGGGTAAGGTTTGTTTCGTCTAAAAATACCTTTTTTCATGATTTTTTTTAGAAAAAATTATTACTGTAGGTTTATTTTTTTTATTATTATATGAAAGTACAACATGTGAGGAATATTTAGGAAAAATTTTGTTCAAAAATAGAGACAAATAACGGATTTATTGTAGATCTCCGCAGGCGCCTAGAAAAACAGTTTTTGTGCGGTGACCAGCCTACAGCATCACTGGATCATTTGAAACCAAAAAATCACAATGCTTTCTTCAGTTTATTACTTCATCTCTCCAGCTACGTCGAGTTTTTTTTAATTATTCAATTTTTTAATTTTTGGCACCATTTTGAAGCCAAAATAACAATTCTTGACGAAAAAAATCGGCCTATTTGTTATTGTAAAGTTGTAGGGAATTGATTTAAAAAAAACTCAACGTAGCTAGAGAGCTGTATATATGCAAAATATGTGTACAAATTTTCAAAAAGATCGGTTCAGTAGTTTTTTCTGTAGGCTGGTCACCGACTTTAAAAATTACATGTTCGGGAAAATGGATTTAGAGTTTTGTACACTGAAAATTGAAAACATCTTGAGAAAAACTGGATTTTCTTATAAAATACGTACATGTCATCATCGATGCCGGGTCCATACAATACATCACTATCATTCACGTTATCTAAGGCATCTTTTTGCTCCTGTCGATAAAAGTAATACAATAGAGACCGAAACAGTTACCGCTTGCCGCCGCTCAGCGCAGGTAGCTAAAAGGCGCGCAAACCTAAGAGGTATGGTTATTCAACCTACTGTAACGTCGTTGGTTTTACTCCGAATGACCTATAAATTTAATACAATATTCTTCAGATGTTGTACTTTAAGAAAAAAATAAACAAAAATGGAAGAAAAAAAAGTTGTCAAACCTTACCCCCCCCCCCCCCTTAACCAATGTTTCGAATAATTTCTTCATGATAGATACGTACATATGTCCAATCAGAATTATTGTTATGATCAGTTTTCTTGATTGAAGATAGAACTGGTCGGTTCTCATTAACAGAAACTTGATTTTCTTGTTAGTTTTATTGCTACAGTATACGTCTAATTCATATTCTGTAAGTATAATTTTAAATTTATTTGCACCATGCAATATAAATTTCAATTTCATAACATTTCGGATATACGATATCAATGTACATACATTTTCATACTTAACGTTGACCAGGTTTCGTATGTAATTTGGGAGACTGGTATTTGGTCTGACTGTTCTTAGCAACATACCTCTAGTAATCGCCAAAGTGTTCTTGATATTATTGTCCTTATTACGAGGAATATTTTTCTACAATGTCCGAAGTTACCTCTATTTTTGATTATGCTTCTGCATTCATGTTGATTTTTCCTTGTTTATACATTATGTCAAAATAATAATCTGACAAATCCAAACGTATTATTATTAATTATCTGAAAATAAAGATACTAGTGACCTATGGTGATACTTTAAAGTTTCTACCTTACATGCGAGGTCGAAACAAATTAACTCCCAAATGTCTCGTTAGTACTTTTTTTACAATGGCGGATTTATTAAATGATCAAGTTTTCTCAAAGACTCAATAGTGTATGACAATGGCCAATCCAGTCTATTCCATCTTCTAACAGTACTACGCCTAGCGTATATATTGATGCATCCTTGGTTTGACTAAATGTTTTGGTGAAATGCGGGTATTGACTTTTGGCGGTTGAGTTTATAAATTTTTCAAAGGCATTGCAGAAAGTCCGAAATCTGCATGCTTCTTCAGATAGTGTAACTGGTGCTGATGCAAATATTGTTCTTTAAAGTAAGACGTTCAGACCCTTCTTGAATATGGTCAAAGAATACATGGGATTTAATTTTATGATCTTTAACGTCACAGTATATGGGAAGTTCTTGTAATCGCTCCGAAATTTCAAATTACATATCATACATATCTTTACGTTGTAAGATTGTATTTGTTTTTGGCAAGAAGTTTTTATGTGTGTGAGTATGTAAGTACGTGCAAACATGTTCTTTTTTCTACGACTGACGTAAAAAAAAATTGCATCGAATTCTTTGAGGTTCCCATTGTAGCGCATTTGCAACAAAACCAGTTGGTTAGATTTTGGAAAACTTCGGTTGGGTGTTTTTTTTGGTGTTGACACATTGAAGGTATTTTTTATTATGCATCAAATTTCGAGAACGAAACGTTGGATTTAGATCGTTAAGGAATCAATTGAAGTTTAATATTGGAATGTTTAGATCGAATTTCGAATAAATTTGGTGGAGCCGTTTGTTTCATAATCTAATAAGACAAGTGAAAAAACTCGATTTTAGTTTTTAACAATTTCCACCTGATTTGCAATTTTTGCAATCAATGCCTATAAATCTCACATGCTCGAAACTGTTTTTATCAAAAGTATAAGAGAAATATTTTTCATTTTGTTCAGTTTTTACTTCCGAACAAATTCACACAAGAAAAACGCTACGATACCAGTAAATGAATATCTTACAAAAGTGAAAACTAATTTTCGGAGGCGAATATCAAGGTTTATTTTTGAAAACAACAAGCATTAAGTGTTAAATCTCAAAACCTTTTTTAATGAGGCAAAGCAGCCGCCTTTTAGACAATTGTAGGAGTTCTCAGCAAAACATGTAGCCCTCAAGTACAATACAAAACTCTTCGGCGAATGTACAAAAGTGGCTGCAGATCAAATTCAAGCAACCAAAGTGGAGATGATGGTGAACAAGATTGTGCTCGAGGCGGAGTGGAAGAGTTTCAGAAAAGAGATAGTTATTAGACTATTATTAGGATAATCCATTGCGAAATGAATATCAACGAAAATAGCCTGCTAAGAAGAATCAAATACATTCATCTCCTCATGTTTATGCGTAGTAAAAAGAATTGTGTGGATGTTCAAACCCATAACATTTATTGTGTTAAATGGAACGTGACTTCAGCATAAGGCCCAGCAAAAGTCATCTTATTAAATAGCAGCCATTTCATAAACCGTTTTGTTGCGGCCTCCAGGTCAACTTTGGCTTGCTTGAGTTTCCACTCAAAATAAGCAAATAGAACAAAACGATAAGTATTTGGTTGCAATAGAATTTTTAAAAAATGATTAGGAGGCATATTCCGTGTGCAAGTCCACTTCACATCAATTAGCAGAGGCGTCATTGATAAATGTTGAAAAAAAATTGTATTCTGCTAACATTATGAATTTTCGAAAAATAAATTGCTTATACTCCAAATACGATATAATGGGGCTGACTGTCGTCATATATACGAACACTCACTAGCTGCCAATGGCCACGCTATCGGCAATCTTCGTTTAATAAAAATTAGCGTGGTTAAGGGTTACAATCCCTATTCCCACGATTTCGATATTCCTGGTTACAATTCATATTCCCACGATTTCGATATTCCTAAAACCCGAGCTCGTATTACTTATCCATATTTGCAGAATCGCGTCTGCACCACACACAAGGATACCCATAAGTATCTTCGCGACGACACTCGACGTCATGTTACACTTAAGTAACCAAGTCGCGTTTGTCTTCATAAATGTCGTTCTTGTGAACTTCGTTTATGAAGACTGTCGCCATCAATGTTATTTATAGGTAGTGTAAATTAGAATATGATCTCCTTTTAAGTAGATTAGAGAAGAGTGCGAGGTTCCAGGAGAAGAATCCTCGCGTGTAATAGTCAGTAATATTTGAAGATCACGCGACTCTAGATCGCAAAATATATTATATTAAAAAAGATAAGTTTTGCGTTTAATTTTTTCCTCCTCCGAAGTACGGGATATATATATATATATATATATATATCCTCTATTTGTTTTAAATATTTGCGAAAGCAAATATTAAATTGGCGCAGTCGGTAGGATACGCGTGCGTTAAGAAACGTCGGTATTTCAATATCAAAACGCGTATAAAGATTTTGCGAATTATCGCGACTCTCGCTTCGGAAGTGAAAAACAAAAAAAAAAACGCAAAGCAGTTGCAAACAGTGCATTGGGCATAAAAACAAGTTACGCAAAAGTGTGCTCAGTTACAAATCACGAAAAGGTTTCGTGAAATTTTTTTTTGAATAAGTGAAATAACCCCGAAGACAAGCAGCAACAAGGCAGAAGAAAGCAGAAGAATCGGAGGAGTCAACAAAAGAGGAACCAACAGAACTCCAGAACAGACTGCCAACTACAATCAACTCCCAGGAATAGGACTAAGGTCAGGACGTTATTTTTCCAAAATTTAATTTTCATAATCAGCAGTGATTTTTAACGTAAATTTATCTAGTTTTTTTTATGTCACAAATAAATATACATATACATTTATACATATATATACATAGATTTTATCGTTTCCTTCCTTCTTTACCGTGTAAAATTTTTTGTAACATATACTAATATTGTGTCGACTCCCAAAAAGTAAACTCAAAGGACGAACACTAATTCCGTCTTATGTCTGATATAGAAAACGGTTCTGAATTCAATTTAACGGAATATATCACGCTTGCTAGACAGCAATCTTCCGCCCTGTCGGATATCGTCCAAAAAAATTTCAGTGAACAAACTCCTGATCAAAACATTTCTAATATGTTATCCCTTACCATTGATCCACTTAAATATCTAAGTAAAATTCCCGAATTTAACGGAGACTATCGAGATCTCCAGAATTTCATAGATCTAATCGATAAAGTTCACCCTTTGCTTACTAGATATGATCAAACCTCGCAAAGTATTTTTTAGGATCAAATAAAGTCCAAATTAAGAGGAAAAGCCAGAGAAGTGATCGAAATAAATGCTCACATAACGTCTTGGGCAGAAATTAAGACAACGCTAATCCAAAATTTTGGAGACAGATTAACTACCGAAGAACTGTTCGATGAATTGAGAGCATCTCAATTTAAAACGAACAGTGTTGATTTTTATAATGAAATAAAAAGTGTTCTTAGAAGACTTAACATCAAGTCCAAACAGACCCTTCAAGATGAAGCAGTCATACATAGCACTATTCAATCAAATAAAGCTTCTGCAGTGACAATTTTTAAAAATAAACTCCCAGAGCCAATGAGATCTGTACTGCATTGTCGAAATCCCAGCAGTCTTGAAGAATGTATTAATATTCTCCACGAATGTGGCTACGCATTCCTAACTCCTACAACACAAGGTAGAAATAGTAATTTTAATTCGAAATCGAAATTTAAATTTAAACAGGAATCTTAATCCAAATCAAAACAGGAATTTTAGTTCATTTAGGCCTAACAACGACTCAAAGTTTTTCCAAAATAATAATCACAATCAACCTCATGATTTACAGCGTGAAATTTATAATGGCCCACTTCGCAGAAATTCCTACTCTAATAATCGAGATATAAATAATAAAAACAAAAATAATAGTAACAATTATCGTAATTTTCAATTCAATAATAATAGCAATGATAATCAAAATCATAATAACAACAATAATACTAGACATAATAATTATAGACCTTTTGATAATTCAAGGTATAATAATAATAACTGGCAAGATCATCATTCCAATTATCCCAACCCTGAACCGATGGAAGTAGATCTTATAAGTAGCAAGAAAAAGGAAAAAGCCATTCGGAAAATTTTCGATCTCGAGCCTCCAACACACATTACCCTATATAGTTGTGAAAACAAAAACTTTTCCTTTAAAATTTATAATAGACACAGGAGCCACACATTCGATTATAGATCCAAATTTATGTCATCCAAAATGGAAAATAAATCTCGAGACGCCAATCAAGTTAAAAACACTAAATCATACAGTAGAAATAACAGAAAAAGTTAGAATACCTTTATTCGAAGAGCTTGGCAATAGTTCAGATAGAGCTGAATTCCTTGTTTGCCAGTTTCACAATGAATACAACGGTCTTATAGGTAATAATATCCTAATCAAACTTGGAATAACCATCGATTACAAAAATAAGCAACTAATATCTAATCACAAAATAGTTCAAATTCATTTTGACTCACAAACATATATGAACAAAGAACTTTGTAGTCCCAGAGGACACGAGTACTTGGATATGAATATCCCCGTGAAACAGAAGAATGGTCTATATTTTGTCAAAGAACAACAAAGTAGAGATAATTCGTTCATTGTAGGCATCTACGATGTTCATAATTTCACTGTTTGTGCTAAGGTCAGAAAGTTGAAGGACTCGTGCATTACGCATGAAACTCTTGAACCTTTAGAAGTCGAAAAGGTTGACGAAAGAAATTTCAGCATTATTGAAAAAACGAATAGAGTTCCAATTCTAGAACAAATAAGATGTAATCACCTGAATTCCGAGGAAAGATCTTCACTTATCAACGTGATAAAAAACTTCACTGATATTTTCTATGATGAAAGTTCAGATCTAACTTTCACAAATCGAATAAAACATAAAATTCGAACAACTGATAATGTTCCAATCTTTTGTAAAGCTTATCGTTATCCTTACATTCACAAGGAAGAAGTTCAAAGCCAGATCCAAGAAATGCTGGATAAGAAAATAATCCGCCCTAGCAATTCCCCATATTCCGCACCTATATGGATCGTACCAAAGAAGGCCGATGCCAGTGGGAAAGCTAGATGGCGATTGGTTATCGACTACAGGAAACTGAATTTAGTCACGATTGACGACAAATTCCCCATCCCGAATATTGATGAAATTTTAGAAAAATTAGGAAATTGTCAGTATTTTACGACCCTCGATTTGGCAAAAGGGTTTCACCAGATTGAGATTGATGAAGCAGATATTCATAAAACAGCTTTTAGCGTCGAAAACGGGCACTACGAATTTTTGCGAATGCCTTTTGGTCTTAAGACGGCCCCCGCAACTTTTCAACGGTTGATGAACCAAGTATTGAGCAACTATATAAATAAAATATGTCTTGTTTATCTCGATGACATTATCATTTTCTCAACCTCCCTTCAAGAGCATATCGATTCTCTTCGCAAGATTTTTAAACGATTGAAAGAAGTTAATTTGAAAGTTCAAATTGATAAATCCGAATTTCTGAAACGAGAATCTGAGTTCTTAGGACACATTGTGACCCCAGATGGTATTAAAACAAACCCCAAAAAGATAGAATGTGTAAAAAAATTTCCGATCCCAAAAACTAGCAAACAAATTAAACAGTTTCTTGGTCTTACCGGTTATTACCGAAAATTTATTAAAGACTATTCCCGTATCGCTAAACCAATGACTCAATTTTTGAAAAAAGATGCCAAAATTGATATTTCCAACCCAGACTATTTAAACAGCTTTAAAACTCTCAGAACTATGCTCATAAATGATCCAATTTTACGGTACCCTGATTTTAACAAAATTTTCACTGTCACAACCGATGCCAGTCAATACGCACTTGGTGCTATACTCTCTCAAGAAAACCATCCCATTTGCTATGCTAGTCGCACCTTAAACGATCACGAAATTAACTATAGCACTATTGAAAAAGAGTTACTAGCCATAGTTTGGGCAGAAAATTTATTATAGAAACGGATCATCGTCCATTGACATGGTTGTTCTCAATAAAAGAGCCCAATTCCAAACTTGTCAGGTGGCGTTTAAAACTTTCAGAATTTGACTACACAATTATTTATAAAAAAGGAACGAAGAACGGTAACGCTGATGCTTTATCGAGAATTGAAAACCCTGAGATAAATTTTGTGAAGAAAAATGAAGTATCCTCTAATATCCCTACTAGCAATTCCGCGATAAATGTGTTCAAAACACAAATCATCTTAATTAAATTTAATTCAGGGTCTCTTAGAAAGAAAAATGAAAAAATATTCGATAAGTCCAGAACAACATTTTATATAAAGAACCTGGAAGAAGAAACGGCAATAACTTTACTGAAATGTCAATTTAACCCAAATGGACTAAATGCCATACTGGTTGAAAATGAAGATTTCTTTAAAACGTTAGAGTTAGGTTATTTGAAACATTTTTTCGATAACAAAAAATTAAAGATCATACGTTGCACAAAACTGTTAAAAGATCTTAAAGATGAAGAAAGAATTTTCGAAGAAATTAGGAAAGAACATTTGAGAAATAATCATCGTGGCATCGATGAAGTAGTTATGGAACTCAAACTAAAATATTTCTTCCCTAAAATGAGAGAGCGCGTAAGTCAATTTACAAATAATTGTGAAGTCTGCAACTTAGAAAAATATGATAGGAAACCTATAAAGCAAAAATTTAAGATAACAGAGACACCCCATTCTCCTAGGGAAATCATTCATGCAGATGTATTCTACAGCCTTGATAAAACGCTATTTCTAACATTCATCGACAAGTTTTCGAAATTTGCTCAAGCGATAAAAATTATCGGCAGATCTTGGACAGAGTTCAAGAGAGCTACTCTCCAATATCTAAGTATTGTAGGTCATATCAATAAATTAGTAACAGACAATGAATTAGGAATCAAAGCTCTCCCCCTTCAGGAATTTTTCAAAGAAGAACAAATCGAAATTCACTTCACTTCAAATAATAAGCATACTTCAAATGCAGATATAAATAAACTCCACAATACAATTAATGAGCACATACGTATTTTGAGGCATGATCCAAACAAAGATTTTGATACAGTAGAAGAAAAGATTTTGAAAGCAGTAAAATTTTATAACAACACCATTCATACTACAACTGGAATCAGACCTATAGACTTTTCTTCAGGCAAAGTGAACTCTGATGACTACCCAAACATCAGGGATAAAATAATAAAAGCAAAGGAAAAATCCATCGCTAAATTAAATCGTAACAGAGAAGATGTAGATATTAATGAAGGACCAATATTTCTAAAAGAAACCCGAGGTGGTAAAAACCATGCAAAATTCCGTAAAGTTAATGCAAATAAACTAGATGAAGACCATATAATAACGAATACAGGCCATAAATATTATAAATCCCATATCAGGAGAAAGAAAAAATATCAGGATAATGCAAATCCCACCATCAAATCAAATTTTAGGAAAACAAGAATTCGCAAACAATCGCAAAGTAAACCAAGTCAAACTTTAAAAATAGATACTACCCTAACTGAGGAGCAGAGACGCGTAATCGAAAAAGCAGTTAATGGTGGACCCCAAGAAGAAATCTTAGTATCTCGATATAATCTTAATATAACTAGGAGCGATATAAAAACCTTAGTTAATAATGCTTGGCTCAACGATCAAGTGATCAATTTTTATTTGAATTTAATTAAAGAACGTAGCGAAAACCAAATCTCTGGAAAACTCCCAAAGGTTCACGTAATGAATACATTTTTCATCCCTTGTCTTTTGAAACATGGTTTTAAAGCCGTTTCCAATTGGACCAAAAACGTTGATTTATTTTCGTTTGATTTAATCGTCATTCCTGTTCATGTAAACCAGATGCATTGGTGCATGGCGTTAATTAATTTCAATGAAAAATCAATAAAATATTTTGATTCTTTGGGAAACCCTAATCCTTCTATACTGAACTTGTTAGAAAATTATCTTAGAGAAGAAGCTTTTGAAAAACGCAAGCATTTATCTTACACATCCACATTTATAAAATAAAGCGTCAATAACACACCGCGTCAAAATAATGGAAGTGATTGTGGAGTATTCAGTTGCATAATCGCCGAATACCTAACTAAAAGCAAAGAAATCGACTTTTCTCAAGAACATATACCATTCTTTAGACAGAAAATGATTTTTGAAATTGTACAATCAAAATTATTATCGTAAAAATTAAATCCCTACCTTCTCTTACTAACGTATAACTCCCCGCAGAGAAATCATTTGGACGATATCGCACAGGTGTTATTCGCGAGTAAGTTAGGCATATTGTCGAAGAATATTCTTGACACTGAACAACTAGCGTTTCGAGAATCCTTAGAAACATATCAAAATATCAAAACCTCCGTAAGATCCTATAAAGACACGATCATTATCATTATCATCCTTCTGATCCCTCAATTTTCAAATGTATCATATTAAAAAGTACTGGTAGAGTCTATCCCAAACAATCAAGGAAAATCCGTTGTTTTATCCTCAAAAAAAAAATTACTGACACACACAATATTGTATATGAGTATCCCGTAAAAAAAAAATCTTTGTAACAACCATGGAATTTTAAGAGACATATATGTTAATAATATCATGAATTCAATGCAACCTGTAATAAAGAAATTTAGAATATAGAAGAAATAAAAGAAATAGATACTGGTATAGTTCTCACCAAACCTTTAACAAAGACGAATGTCACTCATAACTGTAGCAAAGTCAATATAAATAATATAGGAAATTACGTAATCAATTTAAAGGATGTAGTATTATTATTAAAAGTAAAACTGAGAATGAGAAAAGTAAAACTGAGAAAATGAGAAGAGAATTTACGATAAAGTCATTTTAGCCAATTTTGTAACAAAAAACCAAGGAGAATAAATTTATTGGAAATTTCACACTTGAAGATCTATACCCAGAAAATGTAAATAGAAAACTCTTGGATAAATTGAAATATAAGAGCCATAATCATAGGTTTATTAATTTTGGGATAAATTCAATATTAATTTTTTGCATTATATCAATATTAGTCATAAAAATATATAAATACTGTATGAGGAGATATAAATGTAAAAATTCTGTAAACATAAAACTTGTTTCGTCGGAGCCTCAATCTAACGGTGGGGGGGTTACAATCCCTATTCCCACGATTTCGATATTCCTGGTTACAATTCATATTCCCACGATTTCGATATTCCTAAAACCCGAGCTCGTATTACTTATCCATAATTGCAGAATCGCGTCTGCACCACACACGAGGATACCCATAAGTATCTTCGCGACGACACTCGACGTCATGTTACACTTAAGATAACCAAGTCGCGTTTGTCTTCATAAATGTCGTTCTTGTGAACTTCGTTTATGAAGACTGTCGCCATCAATGTTATTTATAGGTAGTGTAAATTAGAATATGATCTCCTTTTAAGTAGATTAGAGAAGAGTGCGAGGTTCCAGGAGAAGAATCCTCGCGTGTAATAGTCAGTCATATTTGAAGATCACGCGACTCTAGATCGCAAAATATATTATATTAAAAAAGATAAGTTTTGCGTTTAATTTTTTCCTCCTCCGAAGTACGGGATATATATATATATATCCTCTATTTGTTTTAAATATTTGCGAAAGCAAATATTAAATTGTTAAGCTCAAGACCCGAGATTTTCCCCGAATTTTTTTGATGTTTTATTTTCGAGGCACGCTTATCATCTATTCGTCAAAGAGCTGAAAAACTTTGATCGGGATATTGAAATCAAACCACTTAACAAGGAACTGCATATACTTACATATTTGTATCGAGAAGATTTAGAACGAATCTAATTGAAAACAACTGATCCTTTTAATAGCAGCTTGCAGAATGGCTGAAATCAGCAAGATCTACTATTTTATTCCAAAAGTTCCACAATTCTTTGTAGCACCTTTTCGATAACTCATGGCTGATTCGCCAATGTATCTTCGCAGCCAATAATAATCAAAAATTAGATTCTTTTCCACATTTAGTTTTACTTGCATTATTGATTAATAGATTTCCGTTCTAGTGTAAGCTCTTTTACTTTTCAACAATATGACCACGTTGAAAAGAACCTGACTGGGAAGCATGCTATTTAAGCACAATAAATTCATTTTTACTTCGAACCAAAGTCGTCTATTGATACTAATTTATTATCAGCTACGGTTGGCGGCTTCTTTAATTACACTAGACTACAGTGGAAAAGTATTTGTATTACTAAGTGATAAAAGTGTTGAAAGCAAAAAAGTCAATTACATTTTATAGTAACATGTCTCGAAAATGTGTGAATAATCCCGACAATTTTTGATACATTTGTGGTGAGGTTATATTTAGTGAACAAAGGTGTTCTATACCGTCTACAATATAAAAAAATCTATCCTTACTACTTAAACGAAGACATAAAGCACCAGGATAAAAGCTGGGTTCCACATTTCTGCTGTAATTCATATGCTACAGGTTTTGGAAATTGTCTGAGTGGCAAAAAATCATCATTTCGTTTTTCAGTGTCAATGCAGTGGCGAGAATCTACAAATCACGTAACTGATTGTTATTTCTGCCTGACAACTCATATTTTTGGAAAAAGCAAAGGCACTTCCAAAAAAGAAGAATGCCATAGTTTATCCAAATCTTCACCCGATTCCGAAGCGGCCTAACGTCGACGACGACGAAGATGAAATCACACTTACTTCACCAACAACATCAGTGTCAGGATATGAAATACCTAGTACATCATCACGGCCACATAGGATAACACAAGCTGAATTAATTGCTCTTGCACGGACTTAGAATTGCCAAAGAACAAAGCAGTACATCTAGGCTCGAGGCTGCAACAATGGAACCTTTTAGAAAATGATATGAATATAATATTATTCCGTACTAAACAAAAAGAGTTAACGCAATATCTAGAAATGGCTGATCGTTTAGTTTTTTGTAAAGACATTAGTAGTTTGATGGGAGCCCTTAACATTACATATAAACAGAACTAGTGGAGACATTTCATAGATAGTTTAATGTAAAGTTTAAAAGCTGTTTTGTTACACAACAAATATTTTATCTTCGATTCGTATTGGTCACACAGTTCATGAAGGAGTCTTATGAAAATATGAAAACCCTTCTGTTCCGGATTAAATATGATGAAAACCAATGGCAAATCTGCAGAGATTTGAAATTTGTAGCTCTGCTGCTCGGACTACAATTAGTCGTGGTAGAAAAGACCATTATGTAAAAAGGTGTGGCCACATCGTCAGTCACTTCAACCTGGACAAATAAATGTTGAAAGTGGCACTTTAGTTGACCCACATAAAGTGTTACACCAATGTATATAAAATTGGGGTTGATATAAAACTTCGTTGAAGCAATGAATAAAAATGGAGCTACTTTTCAACACCTTCGTCAAAAATTTGAAAGATTAAATGAAGCTATATCAAATTAAAAACTTATTTTAAGATGATATCTTTAACTAAGTATGTGCTGGAAGGCATAGAAAAAAAGGATTGAACCATTTAGGCCTTGTTGCAAATAACTTCTTGGGAAATAAGAGGAGTGACAACTAAGCCAAATTTATCGAAAATATGTTATCATACCAAAAAAATTGGTTGTAACATGTCCTTGAAAATACACTTTTTATATTTTCATTTGGACTTTTTTCCGGACAATTGTGGGGCTTTAAACGATGAACATGCGGAGCGCTTCCATTAGGACATCGCAATCATAAAAAACGATATCAGAGCAAGCGCAACGTTTCAATGTTGGCGGATTATTGCTGGAATGTTTGTTGAGATGTTACATACGCATATAAGAGGGTAGCGAAAAAACCAAATCGAAATTTCGCTTATGAATAGAAGAATCAAAAAACTATTTTTTTCTAGGAAACGAAAACTAATTTTAAAATATAATTATTATTTTTGTATTTAGCGTGTGAAAATTGACAAAAAATGCTACTTTACCTGAAGAATATCTTTTTAAAGTTAAAATTTGTAGACGAGTGCTATCTATAACATATTGTTTGGTAATATGATTATTCTTGCTGATTAAAAAATACTCATTGTTTTTCAGCTTCCGTAGCAAACATCATGATTTTTAATATTTCATGCGTTTAGACGTTTTCTGTCCCAACATTAACATGAAGAATTCATTTTCAAAATCGATATTCGCCGGACACCGTAGGTATTTATGACTCATAACTCTAAAAAGTCATAAAAGTCACAAACTCTAGAAAGTCTTAAACTCTAGAAATAATGAAACGTTTTTCGAATTTCATCATATAAACAAAATCACATCGCGTCCGATAAATACAACTCAGTGAAATAAGCAAATAGAGTCGTCAACTGAGAATTTGTAACATGAACTTATACCATAGCGATTTTTATCTTGAGTTCGTGCATTCACTTACGATAAAATTGATAAGAATTCGAAATAGTCTATGAAATATGGCATTTTAAATTAAGATGTTTTAGAAAGGGCTAATATTACTTAAAACGCACAGTAAGCGTACGAAATTCATAAAAAGGGCATGGACAGAAGTTCATAGACGAATTAAGAGTTAAATTTCGAAGGCGAAGCACAGAAATACATGGAATAGATTTCTCTGTAGAAAGTTCAAGCGAAAATCGATGATTATTAAATTAGATTTCTTTTAAATAAAGGTGTTAGCGAAAATCGATGTTTTATCCATGGGAAGAGCTAAATTCATATATAAGAATTTACACCGTAATTAGTACACCGCTGTGAAATTAGATAGAATTGAGGGGAAAAACACTTACAGAATGAGGAACATGAATAATATAGCTATCGCATTTGGTAGAACTGATCGGCTAAAAGAAGAGCCCTTCAACAAAGCAGCTAACTTTTACAATATAATACCGGACAAAATTAAAAACATAGCAAACCCAACTTCCTTTAAAACGACACTAAAAAAATATCTCCTTCAGGACCATTTTTCGAAGTAAGTTACAAGTACAATCAACTCCACTAAAGTCAAAGCCAAAAATGTAATCAACAGGAAATAATTCATAAACATATAATCTGAACTATTAATCTAACTAAAACGACACTTAAACTTACAAATTTGGTACTATCCCTTATACCGATTCCTATCGTCTGGGAAGTACTATGTACTGAAATTTTATATACGGAGAATTACTTATTTTGATGTAGAGAGTGATTGGAAGAAACGGAGGTGGTTTTAGTCGGTAGAAATCCGGCATGCCGAGACGCAGGAGCTGATCGGTATCTTTTGAAGATTTCCACCTCCCAACGTTGAAAAGAAAATATATTTGGCGCAGTTGGTAGGATATTTCAAGTGTAGTAACTTTAATACGAACGATTAAGCTCATTTAGTGCGAACGACAAGGTTCAATAGAAGTAAAAATTTCAAAAATCACTGAAAATTTAAAGTTTATCCGAGAGTTGCAATCCATAGTGAAATATTGAACAAACCAAGTCAACAAGACTTATCCGTCTTCAAAAAAGTTTAAATTAACGCGTGTAAACGAAAAGTGCACGCAGTAAACTCAGTGGAAGGCAACAGATTCAAAGGTACGAGTAGAAGGTCATCGCACCGATCAAGATCATACAACCTATTCGCATCAATAGAACGAAACGTACAATAATGGCAACAAACACAGGTAACGATACTATAAGGTCTCCAACCGTGATTACGAAATTGAAGATGAAGTTGGATCCAATTAAACATGCATTCCGAATACCAACATTTGACGGAAGTCGCGACCAACTTAAAAGCTTCACAGACATGGTAGATCTCATGTTCCCGATCCTGTAGACGTACGACAACAAATCCCAAAACATAATTTGCAATGTCATTAAAAGTACGATTATTGGTAGAGCTAAGTTAAGTTTAGGTGCAAGCCCCCATATAATAGAATAGGAGGATAAAAAAAATTGTATGCAAATTTCTCTAATCAAAGAAATAGTACACAGTTACTTAACGAACTTCGAACTACAGAGTAGAGAGGTTCAGTCATGGATTTTATGAATATGATTCAACAGAGATTGACAAATTTAAATATGAAAGAAGAGCAGGAACAAAGTCCAAATACTATACAATTAATTCAGGACAATCAAACTGTTGCATTAGATATACTTAAGAAAAATGTCCCAGAACCAATCCAAACCATTTTATTGTGCAGAAATCCTGATACGTTAGAAATAACAATATATATTTTAACCGAAACAGGATACCTCTATCACAAAAGGGAAACTAACCATTCCAAATTGAAAAATAAACACAAATCTTTCCAAAGTAATTAACCTGATTACAATCAAAATTTCCAAAATAAAAATCATTATTTTTCTAATCCACATCAGCAATTCCCACATACGAGCCAAAATCACCAAAACCAGTATAGCCATAACCCTAATCAATATCAGCATAATCAGTTCCGACAGAACCAATTCCAATACGACAAAGCGCCATTTAACAAAGATTCACTTCAAAGTCGCATTCGGAAATTTGGAACACCTCAACCTATGAAGATTGAGAATACAAAACAAATAGTACACACTAATCAGCACCAAAATTTTCGAAAACTTGCCTCGGAACCCCCCGCTTCAACAACGTCCCGTATATTTGAATAAATTCGTATGGAATCCCTTATAGATTCCTAATTGACATAGGTGCCGCAATAAGCGTTATTGATCCCAAACTTTGTCATCCGAGTCTAAGACTTCCAAAAAAAAATTCTAGCATCCATACGTAAAATTCTCAATTATCCTTTTCGGATACAGTGCAAATAAAACCATCCAAAGAAATTGGCGGAAACGAAAAATTTACTTTCATTGAATATAAATTTAATGACTTTTTTAATGGAATTATTTGTAATAACATATTTAATAATTATGAGGTAGAAATAGACTTTCACAATAGATATATAAAATTTAACAATATAAAATTAAAGATTTACTACTCCAGAGAGGAGGAGCACGTTAACGAATATATCAATCATATATATTTTACCGAAACTTATCGAGAAAATAATCCTTTATCATTGTTGAGAACTCAACATTTAAATAAAGAGGAAACGAAAAACCTCATATCCTCATTAAAAAATTATGAGGAAATATTCTTCCAGGAAGGAGAAAATTTAACCTTCACTCATGAAATAAAGCATGAAATCAACACAACCAATAACACGGTAGAAACCCAGATCATGGAAATGCTTGAACAAGGGATAATACGCCCAAGTAAATCCCCCTATTCATCACCAATTTGGGTAGTCCCCAAAAAAGGGAAAATAAAGTAGCGAATCGTGGTGGATTATAGGAAGTGGAATAGTATTACCATTGATGACAAGTTTCCTATACCCAACATTGATAAAATATTGGATAAACTTGGGAAATGTAATTATTTCACAACTTTAGATCTAGCCAGAGAGTTTCACCAAATCGAAATAGAGATAAAGGACATTGAAAAGACCGCGTTTTCGACGGATAAAGGTCACTACGAATTTACTAGAATGCCTTTCTTCGGTTAAAGAAATATGCCAAAATTAACTCCAGAAACGTAGATTATACTGTAGCCTTTGAGAAACTTAAACAGTTAATAATATTCGCGAACTCTCAATGACCATGAAACTAGATATTCCACTATTGAAAGGAACCATTAGCCATTGTTTGGGCTACTAAATACTTCAGGCCTTACCTATCCTGTAGAAAGTTTACTATCAAAACCGACCACAAACCTCTAACATAGCTAGCTATTCTTAAAGAACCAAACTCGAAACTCCAAAGATGGAAGTTAAAATTGGAAGAATTCAATTATGATATTGAATATATAAAGGGAAGGGAGAATCACGTAACAGATGCATTATCTCGTCCTTCCGTAAACACTGGAGAATGTATAAGACTATTAAATATCAATTAAACAGATAATGAGGTAAATAATGTCAACGAGTCAGTGGCAACTTGCCATAGCGCGAACGAAGATAATTTAGAATCCATACCTATTTCCGAAGCCCGTCTTAATATATCTAAGTATCAAATAATAGTTAAAGAAGGAAAGGGGAATAGAATAAAGAAAAGAAAATATTCCGGTAAATTTCGAACAATATGCATATCCAAAGAATTAAACGAAAAGTATTTTCAGTATGTATTAAATAATCCTACTCCTGGAAAAGGTCTAGTGGCAGAATATATCCCCAACCTCGCGATATATACTGAATTTCAAAATGAATATTTGAAATGGAAAAGTCCACATACGAAACTAAGAATAGTTAAATGTAATTATTTACTTTTCGATTATACCGACAAAGGACAAATCCAAGAGGAAATTCTGAAGGAGCATAAACGCAACAATCACAGAGGAATTGAAGAAGGATATAAACAAATTAAAACTAAATACTATGACTCAAAACTAAAAACCGAAATAACTAAAGTAATAAATAACTGTAATGTATGCCAATTAAGTAAATATGAAAGAAAACCAGCCAAAATCCCATTTGAAAAACCCCATATACCTGAAAAACCACATGAAACGATTCACATGGATATATGGTTTGTAGACAAAAATCACTTCTTCTTAACCATCGTAGACAAATTCTCCAAATTCGGTCAAGCAATATCTTTAAAACCGAGAAACTAGATGGACATCCAATTCGCCCTCACATAGTAACTGATAAGGAAAGTGCCTTCACTAGTAATCTTGAGAATTTCCTCCAAATAGAAGGAATAACACTTCATTCCACAGCCCCTGGACTTAAAACCGGCAATGAAGATATCGAAAGGTTGCATAACACACTTAGTGAGCATGTCAGAATTAAAATTACTGAAACTAAACTAGCACCATCAGCAATAGATATACAGGAAATAATGAAATACTATAATAACCCACCCCATTCCACAACTAATCGTAAACCAATAGAAATAAATAATGGCATCATAAAAGGTTCAGAACTTCAAAAAATAAGAGACAGAATAATTAGAAAATAGAAACAAAGCAATAATAACAAAAATAAAAACAAAGAAAATGAAGAAATCAATTCAAAGTACGTTAAAAATAAAGCAAAAAATAAATAATAAAATAAAAATAATATAACGAATAAAAAACCCTTCATGAGATTAAAGAAATTCCAAAAAATTTAACACACAGATGTCGGCATGTTCTTCTAGAACATCGTATTATCAATAATCATAAAAGTCAATACTTTAAACAAAGACACCAACGAAATAAAAAAAAAACAATTGTTGAACTTAGAAACATATCAACTAGTTAAAGAAAATTTAAAATCTCTGTTAAATTCAGTAACAAAAATCGAAGACATAGTATTACTATCGAAATTAGAAGTTTTTAGTGAAGACATAGTAACAATTAAAAGAATTCAATACTTTAATATAAAATGTCGATAAATAAAAATAATCATAGATTCAATGGCTCAAAATACGAAAGAAAAAGAAAATATTGATAATAATTCAAATCACAAACTTCACAACCAAGCAATATTATAAATTATGAACCATTCCGATTCCAAAAATTCTTATTTCAGATGACAAAGAATTTGTAGCCAACAAAGAAATTCAAGAAAAAAATTAAAGCCTATTACCGTATAGAAAAAAAAATCTCAAACGACCCTGGAAATTATACAATGCAAACCAATATAATCGCAAGTATCGAAAAAAATTACCGAAAATATAATTATTAGAAAAATCTGAATATGGCAAGAATATATCACAATTGTAATGGCCAAGAGATCAGAAATCATTATTTTATAAAATTTGCAAATTGCAAAATAACGATTAATATCACAAATGTAAATAAGAGGCCATTGTTTATAATAATATTATTTTACCAAATGTAACTAAGAAGATTACCTATAAAGAAAAAGAAAACTTGACATATGTAAGTACAGAATTACATGCCCTAAACATTGAAAATTAAGACCATATAAGCGTTATTAACTTAGAACGCAAAATAAGTTCAAAAATTGGTATCACAACCAATGTACTCATCATTCTTATCGTAATCATCGTCACTATAATCATTGATAGTAGTTTTTCGAAAAACATCAAAACTAGAAATAAATACCAACTATTTGCGCGAGGACACGCATCCGAAGGGGGGAGAGTCATATACTCTAGAAACTCATAACTCTAAAAAGTCATAAAAGTCAAAAACTCTAGAAAGTCATAAACTCTAGAAATAATGAAACTATTTTCGAATTTCATAATATAAACAAACTCACATCGCGTCCGATAAATACAACTCAGTCAAATAAGCAAATAGAGTCGTCAACTGAAAATTTGTAACAGGACACTTATCCCACAGCGATTTCAATTCTCAATGTATGAAATTCAAGACGAAGTTTTGTGTACGCATTCCTTGTTGCAGCCAATTAAAAATAAGTGCCGCGCACAGTGCCAGGTGGTGGTGGTCGAACGCCACAAGTTCTCATAGAGTTGATTCTAGAGGTGGTGTTGCAATCAAAAGAGGCCTGAAATACAATTATATAGTCCAAGCAAATGGGAGTTTACTCGTGCATTCTGGGCAGGCAGGTTTATTTCTATTGCAATGTGTGACCAATTCCATAGTTATCTTAATTTCAAATTTTTTGGACTCGCAGCTCTTATCTTCCGGAAGGGCTCCACCTTGAAAACAAAAAAATACTAGGAAACCTCAAAAACCATGGCTCCCACAAGAAAATTGTATATGGCAGACTTGCGTTGAGTTTAATTTCAAGTAACTTGTGAATCATCACGTCACTTTTACGTGGTGTAATTATTGAAAGAGTATCATGCCAAAAACCACACTTAAAAATGTGGTCTCAGTGCGACCCTTGAGGCCCACACGACTAACTTCCCAGTGGGGTGAATAAAAAGCTATAATTTGCTTTTATTAATAATTACTATTATTAAACATTATTATTCTAAACTAGCTGCCCGGACAGACTTCGTTCTGTCAAAAGTTATTGGTCTGTCGCAGTCCAATAGAAAAAATTAAATAAATAAAACGTAACGTAATAAGCGTAAAGTGATCACTAAGAAAGTGATCACTTTATTTATGTCCCAATACTAAACAACGATTACTTACAGAAATAAGTTTTCTATTTCGTACACTGCAAGATTTTTGCTTCATTTTTGTATGTCAATGCCTTACAATATGAGCAAACTGAGTTCATAGATCCAATAGCAACTCCACTTTTTTTTTGATTGACGCCAAATGTTTCACAGCTGGCTGCAGTGGTTTTAATTTACTTTGTGATTTGTATGGGAAAAGAAAAGTGCTGTGTTTACTATTTTCCACGCAATTTTTATGTTTTTTCTCTCCGTAAGAACCATCCTTGTGCCTTGAGGAAAATATATTTAAAAAAATAGCCAAATCGGTCGAGGCGTTCTCGAGTTTTGCGCTTAGCAACACATTTGGCGACTCATTTTTATTTATATAGATTAATATAATTACTTTTATTATTTTTATCAATTTTTTATCTAACCATAAAAGCTTTGGTAGAGGAAGACGTCTCCACCACCTGCTCATCCTCTACCAAAGCCTCGGCAACCTCGTCCTCTTCGTCCTTGTCATCCTTCTTGTCCTCCATTTCGTCCTCAACTTCGTTCTCCATCTCGGCCTCGGAATCCACAACTATTATTGAGGGTATTTATTTATTATTTACAATAATCATTCGTTATTAAGAATGTTTGACCGTTACTGAATAATTATAATTGACTTTATATATACAATATCAGATTATAACTAATATTATTTGATTGTTATTAACAATATTAAATTATTTATAACAATATCCAATTATTAACTGCATTAGCGTCTCTACTCCCATTCACCCAAACCTGATAATATAAGTTTGGAATTTTATAAATTAATCTTTTTTTTAAATACCATTTTTTACAAATTTTATCACAATTTTGCTAGAACGCACAATAATAACAACATTACTATGAAGGTATTTGGTATCTGCACGAATTAATAGTGCGTATCAACAGTTTAAAAATAAGCAATTTTTAGTCGTTTTTTCAGTTTTTTCATCCTAAATAAAAAGCGGCTTGACCGATTAGGCTGAAAAGTCATTCAGTTCTAAGTTACGTAATTACGCGTCGTTTAAAACCGGTCCCACGTCAATCCGATCTTTGGTTCTTGAGATAATCGAGACGAAAAATTATTCCGAACGCACTTACGTACATACGCACATACGCACATCCGCACATACGTACATACACACTCACAGACATCTATCTAAAAACGATGGATTTGGATTCTAGAGACCTTAAAACGTGGAGATATGTCAAAATTTGGGATTCGCAAAATCGACCCCATTACAATAACTTCCCATAGGGAACTGGGAAGTTAAAAAGGTGGACTCATCTTCCGCACGCCACAACTTTTTTGTTTTCACGCTTAATATGAAACACGTTTGGAATCTTTTTTTAAGAAAATTGTGTCACAAGTCCTTGGCACTGTTGATTGTTTTGATCACTGCACATTGGTGGGAGTTATTGCATCCCAAGGGGGGGAAGTCGCGTGAAAAAACGTATTTTTAAGCCAAATAATTGACTTCAAACCCCGCATTGCAAAACTCATGGAGCAATTCGGTGGGCAGGCAGATTTTTTTGCAATGTTTAGGATATTTCACTGTGAGGTTTAATTCAAGTTTATACGGTCACAGCTTCAATCCTCTAGGCTCCATCTTGAAAACAAAAAAGTGACACCGTGCTGTATAACTGTATACTGTATAACTATTGTAAATATTGAAGCCGTTCAATTCATTTGTCACCACTGTTGTAAATAACATAAGCATTAGGATTAATCATCTCAGCTTTTGTCAAAGTACAAAACTAATCAACGTTCTTAATACGCATTCGAGTCTTTTTGGCGAACCGAAAGAGAAACGAACGTTTATAACTTTCATACAAAGTGATATTCGCCCAACAAACGAAACTTCTGTCTACTCCAAATATATCCATACCCTATGGCTCTCAAAATACTTTAACGTAATCGATCTCAAAAGTGAAATACATCAGATCCCGCTTCATCCATCCCACACAGAGAAAACGACAATTCCCATGAACAACGGGAAACATGAATTCACTCGACATCCATTTGGGCTAATAAACACACTTGCAATATTTCTACGTACCCTTGATTATAACCTAACGTAACACATAGGGATCAGATGTTTCTTTTACATAGATCTAGTCTTTAACACTCTCGAAAGGGCAAATTTTAAGGCGCGAATTGATAGATGCGAATTCAAGAAATCACCAATAGAACTCTAAGATTTCGTTGTATCTGAACCCGTGCGCAATGCCAATCGTCTAAAAAAATTCCAGTCATAGTTAGATATCTTCCTCCTGCTACTCTAAATGGGCTTCGATCTTTCTTTGAAACCGCGGAATACTGCCATCGCTTCCTTCCAGACTATGCTAAACTGGTCGCCCGATTAACGTCCCTTCTAAGAGGGGAAGAAGGACGAGCACCCAAAAATATCTCCAATAAAATAAAAACTCACTTAAATAATAATGCATTAGAAACTTTTAATGAATTCAAAAGTTCTTTGGTATCACAGGATGTAACGGTTTCTTTTTCCGACTTCCGGAAAAAATTTGAACTCACTACAGACGCATCCCAATTAATTCTCAATAAAACTCGCCATAATATGGGTCCTAACATCTCTGAAGAATTTCCTCTACGGTGCTCGCGGAGTTAAGATTTTTACATCAACCGTTAATTTATGCACTAGGAAGTAAGCATAAAAACGAAAAAAAAGAAAGAGTGGAAGGCCATCTTAAAAGAGTACAAATGAAATTTAAAGTACAAACCAGGAAGATAAAATGAGATTCAAACATCAACAGTATGACTTTGCAACGCAAAGCTGTAGCGATACTCCAATCAATGCTTTCCGAAATCAGCTCATACCCAGTTACAAAAGCCTTTACCAAAATATTACAAACACGTTTTTAACGAGCCACAATACATTCGAGAAACCATACTAGGAATTTTTAGAAGATATTTAAAACTAACTACAGGGTCCGGCACTCGAAGTGTAATCACACTGGCATCAGCTGTTTAGAAATTGGTTAAGTGACAGTGCTGAGTATTGTTTACAAGCGTACAAAAGCATATTGCTAAAAGTGACTGCAAAAAAAAGTTATAAGCGATGGAATTCAAATGTAATAGTGTGATTGCTTTACATTTAGCTGGAAAATCACAACCAGCGATGGTTCGTGAGCTCAAACACTTCGATGTAAATAAAGTTTCAGTTTATCGCACCATAACACGGTACAATGATACTGGTAGCATCGCAAAACGCCATGGAGGTGGTCATCAAAAGACCGTAACGCCACCTGAAATGATTCGAAAAGTGAAGAAGCGATTTGAGCGAAATCCACTACGAAGTGCCAATAAAATGACTAAAGAACTAAAAACATCCGAACGCAGCATCCGACGCATATTGAAAAATGAGCTCAAGGTCAAGCCTTACAAATTCCAAAAGGCGCATGATCTTACACCGAAGCAGCAACAAGTTAGACTTGAGAGAGCGAAGGAGTTGCTTCGTTTGGCCGAAAGCGGTAAATTTCCGAACATAGTGTTTTCTGACGAAAAAAATTTCCCAATTGAGCAATTTGTAAACTCCCAAAACAATAGGGTTTACTTGACAAAGCGTTCATACGAGAATTTGAGTCATCGGTTGGCCACCAGGAAGCAGCACCCGCTACAAATAATGGTTTGGGCCGCTGTAACCACGTACGGGCGCTCTCCAATCGTTTTCATTGAGCTTGGTGTCAAAGTAAATGCGACATATTATCGGGAAAGTATTTTGGAGGGTCCTTTGAAGCTATGGGCAGACAAACATTTCAGTCACAGTCCATGAACGTTTCAACAAGACTCTGCACCGTCTCACAAAGCGCGAATAAATGGTTGAAAAATAACGTTCTGAACTTTATTTCGACCACACAATGGCTCTCGAGTTCACCAGACGCAAATCCAATGCAATATTCTTTCTGGGCCATTTTGGAAAGCAAGGTCCGAGCTAAAAAATACACCAGCCTCAAAACACTGCAAAATGCTATTGTCCGTGAGTGGGCTAAAATACCGGCAAGTTATGTTCGGGCAGCTTGCGATTAATTTTTGACCGTCTCAAGGCAATAGTCAAGGTGAAAGGTGGTCATATCGACCCAAAGTGAATTGATTGAAACCAAACTTATGGCCTTTTGAATAGGTTACACTTCGAGTGCCGGATCCTGTATGGTGAACGATATAGAAACAACCGAAAGTGTAATGGCTATAAGTTAAAAACTTTATCCTCTTCATTTTAGGAGCTATCGTATCAGATTCACACGGAAAGAAGTCCAAAACGAGCGAAACAGGACACAACAAGATGAAATAATTTTCAAACTTCATGCAAGGGCTCATGGAACCGCGAAAGAGAATGGACTAAAAATCATAGATCCCAAAATGAGCGCCAAAATCAAACAAATAGTAAAACAATGGTCTACTTGTAAAGAAAACATATACAAACGACATCCAAACAACTTCATGCTTAAATCTTTTTCTGAATTTCCAGGGCATAACTTTCATGTCGATATTTATTTGACAGGAGGACAACTTATACTTACAGCAATGATATTTTCTAAATTTGCACGGTTTGAAGCACTAAAATTCAGGGCAACCGAGGAAGTTAAGGGTCCCCTGCGAGAACTATTTTTCTTTCCAAAGTAATAAAATGTTAAGTAGTTAACGGAAAACTAGTTCTGAACTTCGGATCAACTGAAAATAGAAATTTATAAAACTTCCGCTTACAAGCACGAGGTCAATGGTCAAATTGAAATGGTTCATCGAACCCTTGCTGAGAGTATGAGATACTTAAAAATGGACGCCATCCACAAAACGCTAAGCGAATTGCTGGAAAGATTAGTTTATGAGTACAACTACATTGTACATAGCGCAACGTAAAGAACAGCCGAACTTTTCAATGGTAGGTTTGTTCCTACTAATCCAGAACAGTTGGAAAAATTCAGAAAAGATAACATAGCAAAACTAAAAAAAAAGTCAGGTCCACGATTTTGGTTTTGACAAAAAGAATTGAAAACCTATAAAAGATTACGAGGTAGGACGAAAACAAGTGTTAGAATTAATAAGCGTTTAGGATCAAAACTCACGCTAAGGAAAATAAGCCAACTTCAGTTATAACCCAAACCAAAAAACAACAAAAAAGTGACAATCTAAATTAAATCTCACCAAAGAGCCCTCATTACGGTAAACAGCGCACAAGTGCAAATAATTGACTATACTCATGCACGTTTTGTTCTAATTAAAACCGGGACAGTCAAGATCCGGTTGAGGAATTTGAAACTTTTGAAAATTCGATCAATATAGAAAATTTGTATCCAAAAGCTCGTCACTAATTAATATCAAAATTCCATATGGAAATCCTTTTTACCCACTCCTAACGCACGAAATACTCCAAATTTAAGGTCTACTGGATAACATTGAAATTGAAAGAATTAAACGTTCATTAGATTTTCTGGTATCGGCGTTAAAATAGATATCCGATCCCGAACAAAATGACTTTATTCTTTTGAAAGGAAAAATCGATGAAATGATCAAGAATGGCAATAAACAGGTGTTTATAAATAAAAAACAAAATGATTGTAATAATAAAGTGACAAATATGATAAAAAAGGAAGAAATTTTTGAAAACACATTAGCTCTAAGTACCTAATATAAGAAAATAATTATTAAAGAAGTTGTGCTGAACATTATTAGATCTTTAGAATTACCAAAAGCGAACGTAATAAATACAAGCAAATTGTGAATTTGCTAGTCCTAAGATCGCAATAAACCTCACGCACATATTTTACATAGAAAATGTATAGTAACATCTTTTGATCGACGGATTTCTGTGAATAAGTCAATGTTCTATTTTGTGATTCTTCATTTAAGTATTTGAAGTAAATAAAGTTTGAATTTTGTTTATCTGAATTTCTTTCAATAACAACTTCTTTCCTAACATGTAATTCTAAAAATGCATTGTTACTTGTAGCAATAAGCATTATCTTAGGGCTCGTAAGATCATTATCTACTAGAGTGTTACCCAGTCGTCAAGAGTGTTACTGCTTGGCAAGAATGTTGCCGACTAATAATGAATCATTTATTTTCAATAGACTACATGTCCACCTAAATTTAAACCTGCACCAAAAAAAATATTTAAGATAAATGTGCGTCTTGAAAAGCCTCAAAACTCTGTTTTGATATTTGATTTACTTTCACATTACAGCTTTTTCCCAGTCTACGTTACGCAAAATATGAGCAACAAAATTTTTAGAAAAGTTGTCATCTTTTGAAAATATACGATTCAATTTTGACTCTGCCCAAGTTCACACAAAAGCCATTATTTTCGATATTATCTCAGTATGTAGCTGAAATATGCATCCACATGTTCCAATAGATTTATTGTTTCCTAAATTTTTCCATATAGTTAAAATATGAAACTAATAGTCCGAGATCATATAAGTCGATTACACTTTTGTGTAAAAATGTTTGAATGATACAAAAAATTTATTCGCCGAGTAGCATATATCGCGCAGGACACTTTCAAAAACCTACGAATTTATTGATTCTGCGGCATCTGAGTTAAACACAACCATCAAGCGAACATTGGTAAATCTTTAATCGTCACGTTCATATCATTCCAAAAATGATGAAAAGGTCAATTAAATCACCGTCGAACTCGTAATTATAATTCATATTAGTGTAAGGGGGTTGTAACAACACAATTCCAATTAATTTAAATCCCTTTGTATTTTGATAAGCTTTCAACTTGATTGACGGGAAATCGTCAAATAACAACCCTCTTCACAAATACTTCAGTGCATGGAAACTTTGTTTGGTTGAAAACTATACCATAAAATAATATTTTTCCACGAAAATTCAGCATATTATTATGTTGAATTGAACTTATGCTTAAGACATATTTTTTTTTAATTAAATAATCAAAGTAATATGAAATTTCTTGAACAGACTACAAAACGTGTATAATTTAAATTAACTACTTACCATCCATTATACGCAAAAAGGCCTGAATAAAATGACAGCGCTATTGAAGTTACTTGAGTGTTGGTGTTCTCGAAAGTGAAGTATTCGACCTTTCCTGAAAAAATTGTTGATAATGACAACTTTGAGAGGTTATGTAGTTTTTCTGTAAAATTTCATATCTAACAAAGGTTCAAACAAGCAAAACAGCCAAACGAGTGTACTCTGTGATGTAATTGGTTCTCAAATGAGTATGCTTAATTAGAACTGTAACACCCCAACAAAGCAAACAGCTGAAATTCAATTATTCGTTATCATCACGCTGCAAACAACTTATCGAAAACCTTTTAATAACTTCAGGTTACTTTGTTAGCTGTGTAATATAACTCCTTGCAAGCTTTATATTGAATAATAGTCATTTTTGCAAGTTTAATTTATAATTAATGAAAAAGAACCTTCGTTTTCACAGATATACTTTTGAATGCTTAACTCCAAGAATATTTAAATTTGATGGCTTGAATAAAAGCTGCAGGCAGTTACAGTAAACATTAAAGGTTTTCTTGATAAAAAAGGAGGCTTAAACGGTAAGAAATGAAACAAAATTCCAATTGTCGTATCAAAAAACATCAAGCATATGGTTAAACACTGCAGCGAACAATAAGACAAATCGCGAATTTCATTCACATTGGATGATGTTTCAAAGCCAGATCGTTTGACTATGGTAGAAAGTACCAAACTTATTAAACTTTAATTTGAAATTTGGCGACGCTACGTTTTTTAGTATTTATTCGGAAGCGATCAATAGTGAACGATCTCGAAGATGGAAATTGAGGTCTACGAATTCGTAAAATGCACTAATAAACTACAAAAAGTGTAATTTTTTTATTGATGAAAGCAATTTAGAGCATTTGATTTTGAAAAGTATTCACTACCATTGCAGCTATACTATTGCGCCATTTAATATTGATTTATTTTTTGAAGTTGATTTTATAACAACATGTTATACGCAGTAAAAATTCGTGTGATTAATTGCAAAACATAAAAAATCTTACTTAAGAAAAAGGAAGAAATAACTGAAATCTTACGAAATCCTACAATGAATGAAACATTTGACAAATGTTCCTTACATAATTAATGGATGCTACTTTATTCATTGTAAGTTTATTAATTGTTTCTGTATGAATGTTTTTAGAAAGTGTAAAAGAACTATGCTGTCTTATTTGATGAGAACTTAAAATATCTGATTTCCAAAAGCGATGATTGGCAGAAGTGCTAATAAGATGAAAGAGGCTTGTTTAGAGACTACGTCATTAGAGTAAGTAAAATTAGGTAATATTATTTTTACCAACCTTTTTTATTATAAATTTGAATGTTTTACTGTTTTTGTATAAATATGTTTTGCAACCATGAAAAACGTTTTTTTTTTTTGTTTAATATGATATCGTCAAAACACCTCACCATTTGAAGCGTTGATTATCACAAATGCAAATTTGATTGAATTTTTTTTAAAATTTTAAGCAGTTTTTTCATCAAAATAAAAAACGGCACTATGGAAAGTGTTGAACAACAATGCCTTTAGAATAAGAGACGTCAGGTAATGATATTCGTATCAACCCTTTATTCATGATGACATTTGATGGGTTTTTATTTTTATTAACTTCCCAGTATATAGGAAGTTCTTGTTACTGCCTCGAAAATCGAAATTGAAATTTTCAACATATCTTTACGCCTTCAGAGTATATTTGAAGTGCTTTTAGAAAAAATTATGTATATATATATATATATATATATATATATATATATATATATATATATATGTGTGTGCGTGCGTGCGTGCGTGTGTGTGTGTGCGTGTGTGTATGTACATACGTGCAAACGTGGACAGTTTTTTCTACGAGCATAACTCACATTAACAAAGTCTTATCAACTTCGTTGGGGCGTCAATCGAAGCGTCTTTGCAATCTAAGAGCGGATTAGTTTTTGGGAAACTTTGGTTGGGAAGCTTTGCTGTGTTGGAACCTTGACCACTTTTTTTATTAAATTAAAAAAACGGCTTCAACATTGTTTTTCAAAATTTAGGCGAATCATAAAAATGTTAATCCGGTTATATTGACACCTCAAAGATGAAAACCCAATGTTTGTTTCGGGAGATGTAGTGCATGACATAAATAACCTCAAACACACAAAAACTACAGGACCAAAGTTTCCTAAAATGTAATCAGCTCTTAAAATTACAAATACGTATCGATTGACACCTTAACAAAGACAATATGACTTTTTTACGTCATATCATCATATGTGATGGTCGGATTCGGATCATCCCTTGTTTTGAGAATTGATCCTGCGTCCTCTCCATGTTTTGATGGTAACGTCTATCTTAACATGCAGGAAATACGATGATATTGTGTGTTTGTAGTATACAGTTGATACTAGGAGGTAGTTCGATAATGTAGATAAACTTCAAAACTTTTTAATCAAAACTCGATATTGTTTAGTAAGAAAAAACTATTATTATTGATCACTAAAATCGTGTTTCTTCCGATGCGAAGTTATAAATGAACAACTGGTTTACGGTGGTTTACTGGTTTTTATTCAATTTAGAACTTACGCTAGGAGCAATTTAAAATTATGGAACTGTAAAACAACACCGTCCCTTGCAATAACTATGTGCCACAATTACAAGGTAATTTAACGTTACCTTTTCGCCTTTTCGCCTCACCAAAATTCGTTCAGACCCGAAGTGACCAAGTCGTGCCTTTCTTAGTTGTTTCTAACCGCAATCAATGTTCGAAAATTCCAACCAGTTTTCAACAATTTTACATTGTTTTTTCTGTTCGGATTGGCAAACAATGTTTTTAAGCGCTACAGCGAAGTGACGCTAGTTATGGTAACATGGATTCTCCCACACAGGGCCGGTCCTTTCATATGTGCAAGATGTGCAATTGCACAGGGCGCCATTTAAGAAGGGCGCTAAAACCCTAAACTGATAAAATGGAATACCTATTATCTACACTTACTGATACTTTTAGTTGCATATTGCATCAATAAGATGAAAGTAGCTTACAAAAATCCTATTAAAATATTATTTGGTGCAATTAACACATTTGTTGCGGTTGCGCAACTATGGTGTTTTATTCAGAGTGTTGCGCCAAATTCTATCACTCACCATAAGGTGTTAAATTTATTCTGCCACGATCGAGCAATCCCAATCCCAAATCTCGCACACAGTTCATACACTCGGATATCAATGTCTCCAGCTATACACATATGTATGTATAGACTAATGTAGATACACACGTATTCAACGCATTGATCAGGCACTCCATCCAGCCGTGGCGGGCGGCCGCCGCGCCGCTAGCACTGGCTAGTGTGCAGAATTCATATCTTGCACGGGCTGCCTATATAGTTTGCATGGAAGAAAGAACGATTGATTTTCGTTTCTATGGGTGGGGATGGGCGCAAACCGTGCAGAAATGAAAACTTCCACCGTGTAGAGCAGAAATAGGAATTATGGGATATGAGTTGTAAAGTACGTATGTGAAAATAATTGAATTATTTGTAAGAATAAATTTAGATACACCATTTCATCATTGACATTTATTGACATTTAAGAAGAATAAATAGCAAAGAGACTCAAAACCTTACCTTAGTAAAAATATACAAAATGAATGAATTAATTTAATGGCTTCTTCAGTTAAAAATAAAATAGTTAATATGATTAATAATGCAAAATACTATTCTATAATCGTAGATACAACCCCTGATAAAAGCCATATGGAGCAGGTAACCTTAATTATTAGGTTCGTTAATAATGAAAATAGCATTTTTACAATTCGTAAGCATTTCTTAGGGTTTTTTGAATGTACAGATAAGACTGGTGGAGGCTTAATCACATTAATTTTACAGGAATTGACAAATTTGAATAAACCTATCAGTACCTGTCGAGGTCAAGGCTACGACAACGAATACAATATGAAAGGAAGCAATCTAGAATGCAGAATAGGATAAAAACTCTTGAACCTACGGCATTTTTTGTACCATGTTGTTCTCATACGTTAAATTTAGTAGTGAATGATTCAGCCCGATGTTCGTTGGACGCTGTGAAATTCTTTGATATAGTACATAATTTGTATGTGTTTGTGTCGAGTTCTACAAACCGATGGGATATTTATAAGCAAAATGTACCCAATTTGACCCTGAAACCATTTTCTGAAACTAGATGAAGCAGAATAGATGCCCTTAAGCCATTGTAATATAATATAGGTGAAATATATGAAGCAGTAATCAGAATTTCAGAAGCTGGAAATCCTGAGGTAAAAGTTCATGCTGAGTCATTAGGGAATAAGATTTTAGATTATAAGTTCATTTGTAACGTGCTCACATGGTACGATCTTTTAGAAAAAATTAATATAGCTAGCAAATATTTGCAAGGTCAACCCGTAAATTTGTCAGCCAGCGTTTCCATATTAGATCAGACGTGCAAGTCCTTAGTGGAAATGCGAACAGTTAAGGTATTTAGTCAGTACCTTCTTAAAGCTAAATTGATTGCTTTGGAATTAGATATATCACCAAATTTTCCCCAGTCTTCTTCTCTGCGCTCTCGCCGCCATAAATCTTTTTATTGAAACGAATCTGTTGAAGTTTTATTAAATCCTGACATGCAAAAAAAGTTAACTTTTACTTTAAAATATTAGACCAAGCTATAAGCTCTACTAGTGAAAGATTTTAGCAGCCCCGAAATCATAATAGTATTTTTTTTGTTTCTTGTATGATATCCATGAAGCGGCCTTATTAGATAATTTGAATATCCAATGTGAGAATCTGGAAAATGCTTTAACATTTATAGACTCAAAAGATGTAAATGGCGAAGAGTTGTACCAAGAATTAATGATGTTGTCTACGTTCGTTAAACCTGGTAGCTCACGCTTGGATGTACCGAATTACATTTATCAAGCACATTTAGATCAAGCATTTCCAAATTCTGTCATTGCCTTAAAAGTGCTTAATACGTTACCAACTACAGTCGCGTCAGGCGAACGTAGCTTTCCGAAACTAAAATTAATTAAAAATTATTTGAGGACTACAATGACTCAAGATCGACTGGTAGATTTAGCTATTTTGTCAATAGAAAAAGAATTGGTAGAAACATTAGAATATGACCATTTGATTGCAGAGATTGCGAAGCAAAAGGCCAGAAAAGTGCAATTTGTTTAGTTCTTAGTTTCTTTTTGAACTAGTTTTGATTTAAAGATTTTTAAATGAACTTTCTGTGATTTTGCAAATTTAATCTGAGGAATAGGCCTACCGGGGATACCTCATTAAAAAAAGCGCGTAAAAAAGTCTACCTCATGGATTATGTGGAAACGACTATTATTTGGCTTGGGGGCGCAAAGTTGCACTTTTGCACAGGGCGCCAAAAAAGCTTGAGCCGGTCCTGCTCCCACAACAACAATCAAGCTAGCACCTACAAGCCAGCACCTATGGGAACGATCGGCGCCAACCTGATATTTCTCAATGCAACTGTGTGATCACCATTCTGATCGACAGCTTCTCACGAACGAAGATATAAAAGGAACACTTCCAAGTCCAGCACTTAGAGTTTGCATCTAATTATTATAAATTAACAATCAATAAATCAAGCTAGAATAATCCATCTCTCTTTTATTTAACTGGCGCAATCGGGTTCGGTTCGTAGTACTTAATACGACGGTTTATCGTTAAGTATTTACGGCTTCGTGCACGCCAACGGTTTATATGGCAAAATCGCGAAAAGTTGAATCGAGCTCCTATTTTTGAGGAAAAAAACAGTGTTGTGGCAGCGGAAATGAAACTTCTCGTTGGATTAATCCTGTAGGTCGAGTGAATTTCCCATATCATCCTTCCTTAAAAATTTACTTTATATATGTCAAAATATTTTAGGAATAAGTCAAGAAACAAATTTTATAGCCTAAGATAAAGAATACCAATAATATCTAGTGAAAGTGACGAAAACTGTGTTGAAATCGATTCGTTGTGTGTAAAAGAAACGGATACGAAAAGTGAACTAGAAAACTTGATTGACCTCTGTAACATTTTTAAAGATTTGAATCTTTTATCCCATTCAAAAATGAGTAACGACGACCTAAATGTAAATCAGGTTCAGGAAAACGCGGTAATTTTCGTAAGCAACATAACGAGTAATCTTAAAGTACCGGACATAATTAACGATTTACCAAAATTTAGTGGGAACCCTAAATGACTCTACGACTTCATTAATAACGTAAAAGAAATCATATCAATAATATCCGGTGTCATCAATTCACCTTCTTCTCCTTAGAGCTATAAGGAACAAAATCGAAGGTCCTGCAAACGAGCTTCTCAATATGTATGGGACACCAATCGTTTGGCAAGACATTAAACGTAATCTTATTTTGCACTATTCCGACAAGAGGAATGAGACTTTCCTTGTTAAAGACCTTCATGAGTTAAGACCATCCATCAAAACTGTTAAGCAATTTTATAGCGTAATTATTGAAACACTTTCCACTATAAACAATCACGTGCAAATTCACGAAACAAATGGGAGTGTAATAGAAGCAAAAAGGAACCTTCACACGGAAATGTGCCTCAATATATTTTTAACTGGCTTGCAAGAACCATTGGGCTCCAGCATTCATTCTATGAAACCTGGTACACTTGCGAAAGCTTGTGCTTTCTGCATTAAGAAGCAAAACATATTTTATTTCAAGTTATCGAACCAGCATGCTAGTAGAGTCACTCATAGCCATAAATCTAATAAACCTATGTTCACCCAACATAAATTTATTCCGCAGCAACAATTTGTCCCTCAGCAAACACCTTCTTACAAACCCAAGAGTGATAACGTTAAACAATATAGACCCCCCTTAAATCAACAAAATTATTACCATAAGCCCCACCAAGACAAGCTAAATTACCTCCACCAGAACCCATGGAAGTTTCTGATAACACGAGGAACACCTTCCGCTTCTCACATCCGATAAAACCCTCAGCAATGTTTTTAGTCGTCAAAGAAATATAACTACGAACCATGCGGAAGCACATAATATGGAAAGTTTAACTCCCGCCCTGGAAAGCTATGTCCATTGTACCGAAGACTCAGGAAATATTTACTATAACGATTTGGAGGAATTTTACGACTATAACTAAGAATACCCAGTGCCTCCAAATCTGAACAATTGTAACAATGCAGACCAGATACACGACGTACCAGAAGTTGATGATGTAAATTTTCCCAACTTTGCCTCGACGAACAAATCGGCTACATAGATGTCAATAAACATGGATCAAACCTTTCTTATATCCATATATCATCCCCATTTGGCAGATCCCTCAAATTTCTTACCGATACGGAATTTACCAAAATTAACGAACACATTTCTATCAAGCCGACCGTTATTAAAACGATACTAAACACACATTTATCTAACAAACAAGTAATTTTGCCCATGTTCATCGAGTTCAATCAAAACGGCATGCTAAAATTTTTAGTTTTTCGACGGATTGTTGGGCTTGGACTCGTTGACACTACTAGGTGCTAAAGTTGATCTAGTGAACAGACTCCTAATCACAAATAACTCTTCGATACCCCTGCTATTTAAACCAAATCTGGTGTCCCCAAATTATATACTACCAGCAAACTCAAAAATGATAGTAAAATTGCCCGTCGACATTCGAAATGGGAATATCGATATACCCAAAACGATCATTAGAGAAAATATTTTTATTCTGGAAAGAGTCTATATAGCCAACAATTGGCTGACTACAGTAGAAGTTACCAACAATACATCTTACGACCAGACTTTGTTTACTGAGCAACCCCTAAAAGCCTGTCAGTATGCAGAACAAGAATTTTTGGAGATAGACAACTTCAATATTCAGTACGACGTTAACAATTCATGCCTTGTTGAGAAGAGCGAGATTCAGGATCTGCTTCGGTTAGACCATCTGAACGGCGAGGAAAGGAAAATTCTGCTGAAAATGTGCAAGGAATACCAGGATATTTTTTCAAAGAGGGCCAAAAATTACCTTCACCAATTAAAACCATTGATGACGCACCCATTTATACCAAATCTTACAGATATGCTCACATTCACAGGTCGGAAGTAAACTCACATATAAGATCCATGTTGGATCAAGGTATTATTCGACCAAGTTACTCGCCATGGAGTTCCCCTATTTGGATTGTGCCTAAAAAGAAAGATTCCAATGGCAAACAAAAGTGGCGCCTGGTCATAGATTATCGAAAACTTTACGATAAAACAATCAATGATAGGCACCCTATCCCCAATATACACGATATATTGGATAAGCTAGGAAAATGCATCTACTTTACCACCATCGACCTAGCCAGCGGATTCCATCAGATCGAGATGGACACAAGACAAACTGCATTTACAGTAGAAGGAGGCCAAACGAGTACGTTCGAATGCCATTTGGCTTGAAGAACGCTCCCTCAACGTTCCAAAGGGATTCGTGGATAATATACTTCAAGATTTGCAAGGGAAATCTGCCTAGTATATCTAGATGACATTATTGTCTTCTTCACATCCCTACAGGAACACTCCGAACATTTAAGAAAAGTTATCAACACATTAAAAAAATGCTAATTTTAAAATTCAATTAAGTAAGTGTGAATTTCTACAAAAAGAAGTTTCATTCCTTGGATATCTTATAACTGACAAAGGGATCAAACCCAACCCGGATAAAATCAAAGCAATTAAATGCTTGCCAATTCCAAAATCAGCTAAGGAAATCAAATCATTTTTAGGCCTTTTAGATTACTTCAGGTAATTCATTAAAGTTTTCGCGAAACTAACTAAACCTTTCACGGAGTACCTGAAAAAGGACAGAAAAATCATGCTGAATAATACATATATAAAAACCTTCGAATTATGTAAAGATCTACTAACAAATGACCCGATCCTTCAACATCCTGACTTCTCAAAACCCTTTGTTTTTACCACTGACGCCAGCAATTTTGCAATAGGCGCAGTGCTGTCACAAGAAACTTTTGGTAGCGACAGACCAATATGCTACGCTACCAGAACTATAAGGGACTCCGAAAAACATTATTCCACAAATGAGAAAGAGCTCCTGGCAATAATATGGGCCACCAAATACTTCCTTCCTTACCTTTTCGGACACAAATTCAAAATAGTCATCGATCATAAGTCGTTAACCTGGCTTATGAGCTTAAAAGACCCTAACTCCAAATTAATCCGTTGAAGATTAAAACTCGAAGAGTTCGACTACGAAGTCGTATAAAAAAAAGGTCACATAAATGCGAACGCAGATGCATTAAGCCGTATTAAACTGGAGGAAGTCAACATTGCAGAAACGAATTTAGACAACTCAAACTTCAACTCATTTTAAATAAGAACCATAAATCCGCACCAATATCACCGAAAATCATTTTTAAAAATAGATTACGACGTACCATACACATGGAGACATATTCTGAAGATAGCATCAAGACTATCCTCAAAGAATTCTTAACACCCAATAAAATTGTTGCTATATTTTCCGACGAAGATACTTTCAAATTAGTTCATACCGTTTATTCGAAATATTTTTCTAGAAGTAAAATATTTAAATTGATTAGATGCAAAGACCTTCTGATGGATATAGCTGACAGTGATCAAAAAGACAAAATAATTAACAACTACCATATAAATAATAACCATAAAGGAATCAACGAAACACTTGCACACCTTAAAAAAGAATTTTATTTTTCACATATGAAATCAAAAATAACTCGGACGATACACAATTGCGAAAAATGCCAAACTTTGAAATATGACAGGAAACCTTTAAAGATTAAATATATGCATCCAGAAATTCCAGAAAAACCACTAGACATTATCCATATAGATATGTATATATACGATAAACAATAAACAAATTCTCACAGTTATTGACAAATTTTTCAAATTCGCCGCAGCTTATACTCTTTCCAGTCGCCACAGTATAAACGTCGTAAAACATCTCACACACTATTTAAGCCTTCATCGCATCCCCAAAAAGTGTATATGTGACCAAGGCACAGAGTTCACGGCAAATATTTCCAACGATTTCTGTAAACAGTTCAACATACAACTCCATATTACCTCTTTCCAACAAAGCATTAGTAACTCCCCAGTAGAACGTTTACATTCTACTCTAACCGAAATCTATAGACTGATATACGAATGAAGTAACGAAAAAGATCACGAGGACATACTAAACGAGACAAAACATAGTTTCACGGGACTGACTCCATACAAAATATTTTACGACAGACCTTACAAATTTCTCGAATACAGACAAGGTGACAATGAACATGACTATTTAGACAAATTAAACTAAGTTCAAACTAAAATCTATCCGGCTATAAAGCTTCAATTGCAAGAAAAAATTTACAAAAATATCGAGGAAATGAACACTAATAGAGAACCGCCCATTCAGTTGAAAGAAAGCGAAGTAGTGTATGAAAAGAATTCAAAAGAAACAAACTAACTCCAAGATGCACGGTTCATCGCGTAAAAATGAACGGCACTGTAGTTACTATTACTAACAATAAAAAGCTGCATAAATCCAAAATTAAACGCAAACGCAATTTTGTAGGATACTGACAACATTATGGACACAAACTGGAAATAAATGACTTAAACGACAACCGCGGACTACTTCCAATGAACCTAGGACCAGCGAAAACCATACTGACATACAAAAACTTTATACATATTATCGACTTGCAACATTTCGCAGAGAGCGTTGACAATATAAGGAAATCCCTGGACATACTTACGAGCCACACTAACAATAGTATTCAAGACACAATAAACATAACACGCGCAAAATTTAATGAACTAGAACAAAAACTTCACACCCTTCTGCCGAGTAATAGACCTAAACGAGGTCTTATCAACGGGTTAGCGTCGATTATAAAAATTATTACAGGAAATATGGACGCAGAAGATGCGTCACAACTAAACAAGCAAATTGAAAGTATACTCCAAAACAAAAATTCTCTGAAGCAAGGGTTCGATCACTAAATTCTTTTAAACGACCAAATGAGCAAAAGATTCAAAAATATTACTGATCATATTAAAGTTCAACAGCAATCAATCCAAACATACCCCAACAACGGTAACAAAATAAATAAAGAAATCAATACAGGGAAAGAAATACTTTGGTAGAATACACCAACCGAATTAATTTCAACATTGATACGCTCCCAACATTTAAGCAATTTCGCGGGAGCTACAACTCTTGCACGGCTAAATATAACTTCTAAATTAATAATAAACCGCAATGAAATAGATCACCCAAAGAAAATGCTTCAGAATCACTTAATTGATATAAAAACAGACGAACAAATTTACGAATTCCTTGAGTTGCATATCACAACAATTCCAATATTATATTCAACATTCGAATCCGTATAGTATCCAACGAAACCTATTCTTTTTTCCATTTGATACCGCTCCCAATAAACAAATCACTCGCATCGACCGTTCAGCCATACGTAGTAAAAAATGAAATTGACAGCTACTCCTTCGAAGAAGCTTGCCCATTGATCGAAGGAACTCGTGACTGCAGGAAACCCACCCATACAATCGACAAAAAACAAATCAACTGTATCAGCAATTCACTTAAAAATAAACCAGCCAACTGTACCTTGCGAAATGGAACCGAACATTAAAAATATACCAACCTGAACCGAACTATTTTCTTTTGATCAATGTTCCCGAGACCGAGATAAAATCAATCTGCGGCGTCCTAAATAACAAAATTTCTGGAACTATGCTAATCCCTTTTTCGAATTGCAGCATCGAAATCAACGAGATTATTTACAGTAGCAAAGCAAACGTATTTTGGGACGACATACGAATACATCCTGGAAGCTTCAACAATTTTCATTCGCAAACAATTGTTCAAGAAATCAGCCTGGAAAAATTGAACGAAGCTCGCTTGGACAACCAAAAAGTGATACGGTCACCGAAAAAACAACAGAAGGGACGTACGTCATCAGTGACCTACTGACCATTGGCGGATTGATGGTCGGAGCTCACGTGTTGCAGTTAGCACTGAAGACCAACAAAACACCGATATCGTCCTACCAATAACATCCGTAGCCGTTCCGACCGAAAATTTTTCGGAAGTCTAATTCTCCGGCCGCAAATTCATTCCAGTGGGGGAGGAGCTATGGGAACATGGATTCTCCCACAACAACAATCAAGCCAGCACCTATGGGAACGATCGGCGCCAACCTGATATTTCTCAATGCAACTGTGTGATCACCATTCTGATCGACAGCTTCTCACGAACGAAGATATAAAAGGAACACTTCCAAGTCCAGCACTTAGAGTTTGCATCTAATTATTATAGATTAATAATCAATAAATCAAGTTAGAACAATCCATCTCTCTTTTATTTAACTCGCTCTCATGTTCTCATCCTCGTTGTAATTCATTTCTACTATACAGTGTATCAATAATGTCTTCGTACAGCAGCTGTTTGAAGCTCAAATGATAAAAACCAATAAATTGTTGCAACAAATTTGAAAAAGGTTTAATGCAGATTTATTCATTAAACATTTTTATTTAATTTAGAAACAAAAACTAATCCATTTAAAATATCCATTGCAAAGTTATTAACTGTAAACAAAACAAAGTCGACAATTTACATTTAAGCTTTCGCTTGCCGTTCCTTTCTCCTTGGTGACAGTTGTTGATCATAATTAGTTCCCACTCAAACCGGTTTATACTAGCAGTAAATAAAGGAACATAAATGTAAATTTCGTTGGTTTTGCTCAGTTTTAAATCGAAATAATGCCTGGTAAATACTTGTCGTTGAAAGAGCGTACACTTATATTGAATTTACACGTAAAAGAGCAAAAATCATACGCAGAAATAGCCAAACTACTATCCCGGAGCCGTTCTACTATCCAATCTGTAGTCGGGCGCTTTAAATATGAGGGCCGCCTAAATCAAGACGCCCTGCAATTCTCACTAATGCAGATCGGCTGCAAATCAGGCGTATGATTGCCAAGAATCCGTTCATAAGTGCATCAAAAAGTAGTGGAGGGCTCCTTCAATCCAAAAGAAAAGAAGTGCATCCAGAAACATTACGAAAAGCCGTGATTGATGCCGGATTTAAGACTCGTACACCTCGTAAGAAGCCACAGGTAAGTGAAGTTAATCGCAAAAAACGTTTGGACTTCGCTCGACAATACCAAAATGCATCTCTTGAGTTCTCGCGTAATGTTATATTTTCTGATGAGTCCAAATAAAACATTTTTGGGTCTGATGAGAAAGTTAGAGTGTGGAGAAAGCCAGGAGAAGCTTACAACCCCAAAAACACCGTCAAAACTATAAAACACGGCGGCGGTGGCGTAATGGTAGGGGCTGTATGGCTGCAAGCGGCGTTGGAAACTTAGAAATAATTGAAGGAATCATGGATCATCGGGCATATATTGAAATTCTAAAAAGAAATTTGAAGCCAAGTGCTGAGAAATTGGGTGTGTCAAAAGATTTTTACTTTCAAGAAGATAATGATCCTAAGCACATGGCTCATAATACTAGGATGTTCTTGGCGTACAAAACTCCACATTTGCTCAAAACACCACCGCAAAGTCTTGACCTTAATCCCATTGAGCACATATGGAACATGCTGGAAAAAAGGATCAGGACTCATCATATTAGCTCGAAACCTACGCTGAAACAGGCCCTTCTGCAGGAATGGGCAAAAATAGAGCCAAGCTATGTAAAAAAATTGTAGAATCGATGCCACACCGCCTTAAAGTCGTGATTAAAAATAAAGGCTTCCCAACCAAATATTAACAGAAAATTTATCTATAGTTTTTAAGATTTTTCATAAACTGTTTCGTAAGTGTACGAAGACATTATTGGAGGCAAATTGTCGACTTTGTTTTGTTTATAGTTAATAACTTTGCAATGGATATTTTGAATGGATTAGTTTTTGTTTCTAAATTAGATAAAAATGTTTATTGTATGAATTTGCATTAAAACTTTTTCAAATTTGTTGCAACAATTTATTGTTTTTCATCATTTGAGTTTCAAATAGCTGCTGTACGAAGACATTATTGGTACACTGCATAAGCATTGTCTTACCAAAACAGCAATTCAATCATTGTTTCCTATCCATTATGCTACTCAGAAGGCATGCGCAGATTTAGCAAATGCCACCATGTATTTTCATTGTCCGTGGCATATTAAACAGTTCTCGGATCTATTCTTTTATCGTTAAAATTAATATTATAAATTTAAAATTGAAAACAAATGTCAGGGTTTTTAATTGTTTAAAATATTAATTATTATTGTAATTGTATTAATTATTATTGAGAGAAATTGACCATGTTTAAAGTTTGGATGAGAGCTAATTTCAAGATAGAACTTACCTAGACAAAGTTGGTACATCCCAGTCGCGATTATTATGAAGAGCGCTAAAAGCTTCGCGTATGTGAAAATGTCCTGGACACGAGTAGCCCACTTAACATCCCAACAGTTAACAAAAGTAAGAATCACTGAAATAAATAAAGTATGTCTACATTAAGGTACTTTTGTTTTGTGCTAAAACAAAATAAACCGCATTGAAATGGGCAGTGACTTTCTCAAAACGTATCAGCCAAACTTTCATTCTCACACACGCGCACACTCATATGTATATATATATATATATATATATATATATTCATTTGATCATGAATAACTTTAAGAACTTGAGTACTGTTTTATAAATTACATTACATTGTGACTGTATTAAATAGCCATGAAATTGATTAGTTCAAGCGTGATAACCGACGAGATGGTTAGCGAAGATGCTACAATTGAATTGCAATTTAAATGCTTCCTTTGATATCTTCAAAAAAACCTGCTATTCATGCCATGAGATAAGATACACGTAACTGGCAAAAGTTTTAAAATGGAAATTAAGTGCTTTCGGTTCTTCAGGTACTGTCTCGCCAAACCGCCGACTCAACAGTACAAGCGATACGCTTTTAAAATACGTCGATTCGTGAGATATAGTGAATGGAAGAAATGACCTTGAAGATCATGATGACTGTTAATGATTTTTTATTTTTTATTTAATGTTCCTTCTCATCATGAGAAAAAGCTTTGATGATATTTTTTCAAGCATTGCTTGAAGTATACAAATTTTATAAAAATTGATTACTGAATTCCGTAAATCAGGTTAAAAATTTATTGTTTATGAAAAAAAACCTAATTTTTTCACATTTTTTTTCTTAAATTAAAAAACTGCTCCAACGATTTTTTTTCAAAATTCGAGAGATTCACGCGAATTTTAATACGCGTCGGTTGACACCTTGACAATGTAAATCGTATGTTTGGTTAGCGAGATATAGCGCATGACAGAAATGACCTAGAAGAGCATGATGCCTGCAATGATTTTTTTTATGTTTTATTTAATTTTTTTTATGTAATCATGAGAAAAAATTTTGATGTTTTTTTACAAGCACTGCTGCAAGTATATAAATTTTATAAAAATTGATTACTGTGTTCCGGAAATCAGGTTAAAAATTTATTGTTTATAAAAAAACCTAATTTTTTGCACTTTTTCTGCGTAAAATAAAAAACGTCTCCAACGATATTTTTCAAAATTTGATAGATTCACAAAAATGTTAATAGGCATTTGCATTAAACATGCAAATCGTATGTTTGGTTCGCGAGATATAACGCATAACAGAAATGACCTCCGAAGGGGCAAAACAACAAACCCTCCCGACCGAAGTATCCCAAAAAATAATGAACTCTTAAGATTGCAAAGACGCTTCGATTGACACCTTAACGAAGTCGATACGACTTTGTTTACGTGAGTTATGCTCGTAGAAAAAAGTGTTCACGAACTTACGTACGTACGTACACACACACATACATCTCCCTTTCTAAAAACACTTTATATATACTCTATAGACCTCAAAACGTAAAGAAATGTTGAAAATTTCAATTTCGATTTTCGAGGCGATTACAAGAACTTCCATATACTGGGAAGTTAAAAACGAAGAAAAGGCTTTGTAACCTGTCCACTCTCCGATTGATCCGCTTGAATATTCAATCAAACCAATCCACCAAAATTTATGAGTAGTACATTTTTATTATTTAAGGTAATATTATTTCCATAATAAATATTGTGTTTAATATTTTTAATATCTTTGTAGATATTACTGGAAAGATGACCGTGTGGACCTCAAGGGTCACACCTCACGGCTTGTTTCATATTTGAATAATACAAAAAATATATAATTTTTATTTTTTATTCATTATTCTCTTTTATAGAGGGCGCTGAAATTAAGTTCTGAAAAATCGTTACACCACGGCAGACAGATAATCTATGGTTTGGTAGAATTAAAAAAAAATTAATTTCACTTCAAAAAACAAGGTCTCTTACACCGTAATCCATCCCCGTTTAAAAAAAAAAAAATCAGTTAAAAAAAATGGCGGCCTTGTGACAAAAAAAAAGTCAAAAATCAACCGTTTCTTCGTAATGTTTTTAACGCCAAAGGTTTTTTTTAAAAGTTTTTGCTAATATTCTTGTGGATTACGGTGAAACAATATCTAACAAATAAAACACATTAAAGTTTTTGGAAATCGGTACGGTAGATCCGGAGATTATCTGTCTGACATGTTAAAAACGTTGTTGCGTAAAACGTGTTTAAAGTTTTTGTTGCATTTCGCTGACAAACATTTTGTGAAAATTGAAAAATTAGACAAGTTTTCAAAAACGCGCAATTGATATGTAGAAGTCTAAATAAACACTGAACACATGCAATAAAGTCATAAATATAATGTATATAGGAGAAACTGGTATTTTCGAGAAGGGGAGTGAAAGAGCCGCTACGCGGCCGAAAGCTGATCGAACACCTTAGGGTGTCGTCAGAGTGAACGCTTAAAGCGGAGCGGAGCCGAGCCGAGCGCAAAGCTGATAGCAATGCGACAAAACTCGGTGTATGTAGTTTCATACAAAGTCGCACGGTTAAGGCAGAGTGCACGCAGAGCGGAGCGGAGAGTAAAGCGGATTCAATGCGAGAAAACAATTTCGAAGAGTTTTCTTACGAAAATTTGAAATTTGAAAGATTTTAAATTTGGCAGGATATTTTCTTAAATCATCATATAAATGATGAAATTCACCAAATTCATCTCTTTTTTCATTAATTGGATGCTTTTCAAATTCTTTTTTTTCATCATTAAACACCACACTGGGAGAAACGAAATACTCTTCATCAGATGAATCCATGACTTTTCCCTTTAATTTTATAAACACAAATGATATATTTGTTATATTTAATTATAAAATTATAAAATTAAATGCAAAACACGAAGGATAACCAGAATTTCAGCACCATTTATCGCATTCACTCTGACACCCAAAAATTGTCTTCTCGCATGAAAAAGCTACGCTTTAAGCTCGGCTCCGCTCCGCTTTAAGCGTTCACTCTGACGGCACCCTAAAAAGAGCCGGAAACGCGCACACACTCAAAGTCGCCATTTATATATTAAACTTTCGAATTTCAAAAAGATCTTTCTGGAAGTCATTTTTGAAGTTCTAAGGAGTCGAAAAATGCAAAAAAAAATCCATTTTTTGAAATTTATAAGGAAATTTTTTGTGTATAAGTCAGCCAGCACTGACTGCCGTATACTTTTGTCCATTCAATTTTTCATCTTTTCATGTATTTCTCTTTAAGTTTGTTATGAAAAGTTTTGTTTTCGTATTTTTATAAATATATTTACGTTACTGAAAAAATGTGCATCGATGGATTTTTGATTAAAGCTTCCAATTAACCAGAACCTCGATATAAGGTGTTGCCTTATACTTTTTTCCGCCACTGTACACGCAAAAATATACGTTGAAACTCGTGAAAATTGACTTTTTTGACAAAAGTTACAGTAACTTTGTAACTTGCAATATTTTTCATTGATCATGTGGAATGTATTTGAATGGATAAATAACAAGCTGCAAGGTGCAGTCCCCGAGGTCCACACGGTCAACTTCCCAGTAATATTTACATAAGTATTAAACACAAAAATTAAAATGAACATTACGCTATTTTAAATAATAATAATGGGAAGTACTTATAACAATAATGGGAATCAGTTAATATAAATCGTATAATCTACGGGAGCGCCCACTGATTACGTAAGGATTTTGGTGAGGCGGATGAATCGGGGGCAGCTTACAAAGCCTTTCGTACGTAGTTTGTTATTTTCATATCGACGCTTGAAAGACAAAAGCACGCTTGCGAAAACGAATCCATTTTTTGTGATTACGCTGACTGAAGAGATTTTGTCGGGGAAAGACCATTTTGTATATTTGTTTTCAAAATTTTCATGACGGCATAATCACTGAATTTGTATTTTTACTGTTTTACATCAATGAGACGAACAATTGTTTCTTATTTATGCAGTTGGTCTTGAACAACATGGAATATGCAGTTTCATTGCATGTAAAAAATAAAAAGTATTACAAAAGATGAGGGAGGAAGTAATTGAAATCTTACGAACACTAAAGAACCAAACTACGAAAAACTGCTATTTTTTATTTAATGAAAGTCCTTTAAAGCATATGACTTGCAAAGAATTAACTACAAAACAATTTACCATTTAAAGCGTAGAATACGAAAAATGCAAGTACGATTGCATTTTTTTCCAAATTTAAGAAATTTTTCGTTAAAATAAAAATGCCGCCTTTTGGAAACTATTGAACATCTGTTTAAATTATGCAACTATTAAAAGCCTTTGATTGACTTAACAATAACAATTAGAACAATATATCAAGTAATATCATTCGTATGAACCCTTTATTCATTGTAACTTTTATTTTATTTTTAATTAAAAAAATTTGTAGTCATGAAAACGTTTTGCTTGTTTTTTCTACAAAAACTGTTTAGAGTTCACAATTTTTTTAACATTGATTTTCGTGCTGCGCAAATCAGCTTTTAAAATCATTTTTTATGAAAATAACCTAAATTTTCTCACTTTTCTATTAAAAAACGGCTCCAACAATTTAATAAATTTAGAATCACACAAATTTTAATACGCATCGATTGACACCTTCACAATGCAAATGTAATATTTGGTTCGCGAGATACAGTGCATGGCAAAAATTAGCTTCAAGGGGTCAAAACAAGACATCCCTTCGCCCCCTCCCCCCGATGGAATTTTTCCAAAAACTAATCAGCTCTAAAAATTGCAAAGACTTTTCAATTGACACTCCAACAAAGACGATACGACTTTGTTTACGTGAGTTATGCTCGTAGAAAAAACTGTCCAAGAACGTAGGTCCATACATACACACAAACATACATACTTATTTCTAAAAACATTAAAAATATGTATACTCTAAAACCTCAAAACGTAAGGATATGTTGAAAATTTCAATTTCGGTTTTCGATGCGATTGGAAGAACTACCCATATGCAGGGAAGTTAATAAAATAAAATATTGGAAGCCCTCCATTTCAAACTGAAATTGATTATTTTGAGCGCGACTCGATAATTTTAATAAAAACTTTATCATAAAATTTGTACATGAATACTAATAAACACAATTATTAAACAATTATATGTGTTTATTAATTGCAAAAAGTTGATGAAAATGAAAATTCAAAAAAAAATCTGCATGTGTTCGTATTATGTGCATATACATACATATACAGCAGCTGTATATGTATGTATATGCACGCACATTACTCAAAATCTTGAAAAATGTAATTTATTTTAAGTAAAACTTTTCCAAACGCAAATATTTTATATTATAATAACATATATATATTTCAAGGGTGAGAGTTCCCTCTTCTTCAGTGCTATTTTTATTTTTTATTGAAATGGCGCAAAAACACCGAGAAAACGAAGAATTTGAAAAATGTCATTTAGACGGTTTGGCCATTGCACGGCAGAGCTGCAGACATATAATTAGAAACACTTGTAGCTTACTTTAAAAAAATCCAACTTGTCAATGAACCCTTCGATATAGCCTTAGGTTTGTTTTTTACCTGATTCAATATTACCTTAATACTGATGCTTCCTCTATAAGGACGCCAGCGTAATTAAGTCTTGGGAAATCCAAAACTTGGAGCGGAGACTTAATTGGAAACACTGTTTTTTACTGTAAATAGGATGCCATGCAAATTCGTTATGATTACTTTGAGACAGCCAGTTGCATATGTAGCAGTTTAAACGTTATTTTCAATAATGATGGGGAAGGCTACGAGTTGCACTACTCTAGTTAGACAAAAGACTGTAGACTGTATATTGTAGAGCTAGGTTTGAAATATAGAAAAACCGCCAGCCGCCTAGAGTGCGCCATAAAAATGGTTTACAGAGCACTGAAATACGTGGAAAGCCACAGGATTGTTCAAGATATTCTCCGGGCTGAAAGAGCCCGAAAAACAACTCATAGTAGGTAGATAAATTCACCGCACATCGAAACGGAGCCCAAAAAGATCAGCTGTCGAAAATCATTTTTCGGAGAAAGTGGCGATATTTCGGTGAGAACAGTCGGAAGACGTTTTTCAGAAGTCGGACTACATGGCGCGATAGCCAGGAAGAAGCGGCAACGGCCACTAATCAAAAGACAACAATAGACTTCGCACGGGAACATTTAACTTTGAAAAATGAGTGGAAATTCTTCCTTTGGAACGACGAAACAAAAACAAATTGCATTGGCCCTACTGACAGAAGGTGTGTAAGACGATCAAGAAATAAGGAGTTCGACTCTGGCTACATTTCAACTATTTTCAAGCACGAAGGTGGCTCCATCAATGTTCTGAGATGTTTCTCGTGGTTTGGTGTTGAACCAATACACCGTATAGAAGAAATATTAACCAAGATAAAGTATGTCAACATCTTAGAAAACATCATATTGCCTGGGCTGAGGAGAACCTTCCTATTGTATGGAAGTTTCAGCACGACAACGACCCCAAAAATCTGGGCGACAACAGAGTCAACGTTTAAGACTGACCATCAAAGATTCGAGACTTTAATTCAATCGAGCACTTGTGGGGATACATAAAAAAGTCATAACAGTAAGAAATTTCATCAACATGGAAAAATTGTTCAAAGCGGTAATAAAAGCATCGGCATCCATATGTGTCGAAAAATTAAGGATTATTACAATTACAATGCCAAATTACCTAGGAGTGATTGTGAAGCAATAAGGTTTCCCAACATGTTACTATAATGTTTTTATAATGTACTGTTATTAATTGGTAAAATATTTGCTTAAATAAATTATTTTCAAAACAATTTCAATTTGATTCTAATTACGTTTCAGCTCGAAATCTTGGGTACTACGGGACTTTATTGACCTGCCATCCTTTTCCAAAAACCATCGGCAAACATTTTACCTCTCTGGATTTCCATTGAATCAGGTGAAAAACTAAGCTAAGGGAATGAGTCATGGCGAAGGATTCATTGACAAATTGGGTTTTTCTCAGTAAGCTACAAATGTTCCTAATTTTATGTCCCCAGCTGTCGATGCATGCTTTGCAAGTCGCACCTAGATTGCCTGCACCACAAACAAATTTGCTATGCTCTTGTTTTGTTCATTGGGTCAACACAGCAATTTTTTTTTGTATTTTGACAGATTTATGACGGCAACGAGAATTCCTTTTTTCAATTTGATTGCAGTAGTTGAAGTAGTTGTCAAATCATTGTCAATTATGATCAACCTTATCTTCAATTATCGTAACTTATGAGGTATATTAGATATGAAGTGCGTGTTGAATATGAAGTGTTTTGTCATTGATGACAGCGGCCTTTGCAGTTCAAGAATTTTCATTTTAAAAAGCCGATTGTTCGCGCTGATTGCTCTTGTGATGAGCAATGATGAGGTACAATGCGTGGAACAGAAAACTAGAGGAATGGTGATATCCGTGTAGATGTGTAGAAGTGAGTTGGCTAACTTTCTGCTGCTGACGTCATGCCTCTGATTGTCAATGTTCTCTAATTGTCAATTTGACAGTACACAAAGCGCTGAAAGTTTTGACAATTTTGCCTTCCGTGCAAATATTTTGGACTTATATATTCTCGAAAGAATAACTTACGTAATAATATTGTTTGGTTTTGATAAGTAAAAAGTGACACTATCGACGAAAAGTGTAGAAATTCATTTTAAAATTTTAGTCTATAAATTGAATGAATTATTCTCTCGATTATGTTATTAACTTTCCCTTTAGATTTCCTCAAGATCAATTAGGAAAAGTTATCTGGATAAAAAAAAATTTATTGAGCAACGATTAAATAAAATCATTCATTTTAAAGGAATGTAAACGATATCTTCGATCGATAAATTGACTTTGATCTTTTTTATTTGACTTATTTATGAAACCATAGCATATAGGATATGAGTGCCGCCGTAATTCCGCCGAAGTCGGTCCCAAGCCCCGTTTAAAAAAGGAAGAGGCGGGCCGAAAGGTTTTTTTTCCAAAAAAAATATATGGTATTTTTTTTTAATGTTATATGTTTATAATTAACAATGTATGCGCAATAATGAATCTTTCGTAAATGCTTCCTGTTGTATGTACATTTAAAAGTAACAAATTAACTGTGTTATTGTATGATGATTATGTCATTTTATTCCTAATTTCAAATTTTTAAGTATTTCTTTCCTGGAATACAACGTCAAAGCAAATGCGAATGTTTTTTTGCATTTTTTTACTATCCGAATACCGAATTTCAAGTTTGTAAATTAATCAATATATTTAAAATTTTGAAATATTAATACTATTTTTGGAAATTTCCCCATTTGGTTAATTGCTTGCTTCTTCTTAAATCTGTGAATGCTTCGCCAAGTTCGTCAATTCTTCTGATTATTCTTTCCGTATAGTATTGAGTTCTTTCATTGATACATGTTGAAGTTGATAATCGATTTCGATTTACGCTTCCCCTATTTGCTCATTTAATGATATACCCAACCACACTCATAAAAGTTAGCCCATTATATTTGATGATTTTCCTCTGCTGTGTTTATTACCTATTTGGTACAATGCGAACAGCCACCGAATACTTCTTAGTTGAAACTGTCACGCAGCAAATTTCTCTCAGCACATTTGGTAACACAACCAAATTTCTATCACGCGGCGCAAACTTAAGATAAAGAAAGAAAGACAGTGATATTGCTAAAACTGTCTTCTCTACTGCAAATGAAATGTACGAATTTACCCGACCTTCGTTCGGTCTAAAAAAATGCACCGAATATCTTCGATATGTTGATGATATTATCATCTTGAGTGAAACAGACGAATCAAATTTGAAAAATTTGCAAACTATATCTAAGCAGTTAAAGAAAACAAATCTACAAATTAACCCTGAAAAATTGATATTTTTTTCATTGTGGGACAACATATGCTTGCTGGTTTTGAAACCATTGGTGAATGGCTCACTGGGTACTTGTAACTAGCTACAAAATTATTTTCCATATTTGCGATTGCATCTAAGCGGACAAATAATGGAAAAGCATTGCGATTGTGATGTTCCAAGACTGTCTATAAATTGGTACATTGCGTTGAGTTTGTGATTCGTATCGAGCTTGTAAATTGATGAATTCGACTTCGGTAGGGCGATTATTGTAGCACACAAAGTAAATTTGGTTATGAAATGTCAACCATTGACAGCATGGTCAAATATCTGGCAATGATAGCAAAGGACGGATTCTAGGCGTTTCTTGGTGAAGTGACTAAATGTAACATTGTAGTAAAACATTACCTTTTGTGTTAGCTTTGCAAGTATGATTGTGCTTCGGAGAAATGAGAAAACATACAAACGACTCCTCGATCTAGCTTATTAGCACTGGGATCGTGTATAAAATATTTAAAACTTTGTTCTATACTAAAAACTATTCCGACCCAGGATTACACTCACAAAAAAGGAATAAATTAAAGTCGTAATATTATGATCCGCCAAGTACCAAAGAAAATCGGTGACGTCACGTGCGCCATGCCCATTCAGTCAAGTTCAAACGTAATACTTTTGATGCATTGCCTCGCGCGATGCGCTCTAGATAATAAGTGACATGTCATCGGCATTATCGCTGCGCAAGTGTAGTGAAATCGCATGCAGATATTTATGACGCCAAAAATTTGAACCATGGGAAGTGTGACACAAAGCAAATCTTGAGTAGTTGAACTTATGCAAGTATACATTTTTGCATATAGTGGAGTAGTTTTTTTGGCGCTTGCCACTGAAAACTAGATAATTTTTCTTTACTCCCTTATAAAACAAAATGATTTTTACAAAGTCTTTATAACGACAACCATTACATTAACATTACATTATTAAGCAGATAATCTCCAAACTTTTATGCTTTAACTAATATTGTACAATTGTGCGTGTTCTTAAAAATGTTTCCAAATAATGTCCTTGTGCAATAAACTAGGAGGAACAGAAAGCTATTAAAAACCTATTATATAAGTAGAGATAAAACTTTTGAAAGGAGGCACATTGCTCCTGGTGATTTGAGACGTGCCTTGGACGACACAACGAACAAAAAGCCAATGGCAATAAAAAATTTATACTCATAGTGTGATGGGCAGCATACCGGCATTTTCTCTTTTCTCCCTTTTTCGTGTAAAATCAATTCTTAAATCTCGAACACTGTTTCATTTTATTCAACACCATAAATGCAAACGCATTTAAAGATGTGGCACGAGAGACTCCGGATATTCAATAGTTTTTCATATAAGCTGAAGCATTGATTCGCTTAGTTATGTATTTCAAAATGTAAAATCCTTAAACGAAAAATATAATTTTCTAATGTAATTCAATACGAGAATACATAACATTTTCATTTAGGAGTGATACCTTTGAAACAAGCCGCGAAGTGCGACCCTTGAGGTCCACACGGTCAACTTCCCAGTAATATCTAGATAAACATTAAAAATATTAAACACAATGATAATTTTGAAAATAATACTACTTTAAATAATAATAATGAGAGGTATTCATAGCAATAACAGGAATGTGTTAATGTTAATCATACCATCTACGGGAGCATCCATTGATTACGCAAGGTTTTTGGTGGATGGGTGATGATGATTGATTACCACAAATGAAAATTTGATGGTTTTCAAAATTTAAGCCGCTTATTTTAATTAAAAGACTGCAAAAACTATGAAAAATCTGCTCAAATTATCCAAACATTTTATCTGACGAGGAGGCGGATAAAACATTGTGTCGCGATGCTGAGGTTTCTGCAGATTAACCTCCATCACTCGAAGGCGGCATCCGCCGCGCTGCTCCTTCACCTGGCTCAAAAGGAGAGGAGCTAATACTGGCCCAGGAACCTTGGGTTGTTGGAAACCGGGTTTGCGGGCTCAACTTGAAAGGATACAACACAGTATCCTTCAACACAGCAGGTAAACCGAGAGCTTGCATAATTGTAAAGGAAGGCTTGAAGTTTTTAACCTTGTATAATTTCAGTGACCAGGACACCGTTGCGATAGCAGTGGAAAGACAGTCCAAACCCCTTTGGGCTGTCTCCTGCTATATGGCGCATGATGTTCTGCCACCTCCAACTAGCCTGCAGAGGATCACAAGGGAAGCCACTGCAAAAGGCATCCCTCTAATAGTCGGAGCGGACGCCAATGCCCATCATCGCATCTGGGGTAGCACCGACACGAATAAACGGGGTGAGTCACTATTTGAATTTATCTTATTACATGACTTAGCCCTAGCTAACAAAGGTGAGGATCCTACCTTCATTACGGCAAGCCGTAGAGAGGTTCTGGATATCACTATGACGAACGAGCACTTGAACCAAGCTATCAAGGGATGGCACGTATCGCAAGAGTGCTCGTTCTCCGATCACCTATACATAAGGTTCGATTTGGCATCTGACCCTCCGACAAATCCAACCTTCATTAACAAAAGGAGGATGGATTGGGTCAAATACCAATCGGTATTCGAGTCTGCGCTAGAAGGCGGACCTCCAGAGATTGTAGACATACCCGGTCTTGAGGAAGCTGTTGGGACCCTTACATTGGCCTTCAATGACGCAGCAAGGTCTGCATGTAGTCCAACGAAGCCTAGAGGGAGGTACAAACCCCCATGGTGGAATAGTGACATTGCGGAGCTGCGGAAGGAATGTAGGAAGTCCTTCAATCGAGCTAAAGAATCTAATGACTGGTGTTCTTATAAAACAAAACTGAAGGAGTTCAAATCCTCTATCAGAAAGGCTAAACGCACCTCTTGGAGAAGCTTCTGTGCAGAAATAGAACACTCCAAGGATGTCAGTCGCCTGCGAAAAGTTATGACGAGCTCCCCCTCATTTTTAGGGTCCGTTAAGGACGCAAATGGAGTCTGGATGAAATCCAGCTCAGAGACTCTGTCCGTTCTCGTAGATACGCACTTCCCGGGCAGTGAGGGTGTGGCTGACAAAGCGGATCCACACACGCTCCCGGAGTGCATGCCAACTACTGTGCCTGTAAATGACAGGCTACTACGCTGGGCAATCAGCTCATTTCAACCCTTCAAATCCCCTGGCATGGATAACATCTCACCTATCGAGATCCAGCAGGGTATCAATATAGCACTGCCATGGTTGAACGCCATTTTCAAAGCATGTGTACGGATGGCTTACATTCCACAGCAGTGGAGAGAAGCAAAAATAGTTTTCATACCTGAAGCGGGTAAAACATCCCACTCCTCACCTAAGGATTACAGACCTATCAGTCTCACCTCTTTTCTGCTAAAAACGCTGGAGCGACTGATAGAGATCCATCTGAGAGCTATTCTGAAACCACTCTCTAATGCGCAGCACGCATACACAAAAGGGAGATCGGTTGAAACAGCTCTTCACTCGCTCACCAGCTACATCGAAAAATCGCTAAGCGTCAAAGAATACACGCAAGCAGTTTTTATAGACATCGAAGGGGCTTTCAACAATATCAGCCATAAGGCTATTGGTAAAGCACTCGGGGGAAGCAATGCCGACGACAACCTGATAGGGTTCATCGGTCAATTGCTTAGCAGCAGGAACATCAACTCCACGCTAGGAAACAGTACCTTACGAAGGAGGGTTTGCAGAGGCACACCACAAGGTGGGGTGCTATCACCCCTTCTATGGAACCTAGTGGTGGATGAACTCCTGTCAAAAATAGAAGCGACTGGCTGCAAAGTCGTAGCTCATGCCGACGATGTTGCAATAGCAACATCGGGAAAATTTGTTAACACCCTATCGGAAAGACTAAACTTTGCCCTAGGTATTCTTACCAAATGTAGCAAAGAGTGTGGTCTAAAGATAAATCCGCAAAAGACGGAATTTATGCTCTTCACAAGAAGATACAAAATTCCACGATTTGCTCCACCTAAACTTGGTGAGACAAGTCTCAATCCATCTCATCAGGTCAAATATTTAGGTCTGATCTTAGACTCCAAACTCGCATGGAAAGCAAACATAGCGGAAAGAGCGCGTAAAGCGGCATGCGCAATCTACTGCTGCAAAAGAGCTATTGGGAAAAGATGGGGACTGAAACCCAAAACTGTATCATGGCTCTATACAGCGATAGTGGAACCAATCCTTCTGTATGGCGTGGTTATTTGGTGGCCACCAATGGCAAAAACATCAAACGCGAACCTGGTTAACAGGGTCAGTAGGACTGCAGCTATTGCAATCACCGGGGCTATACGCACTACCCCGACAAAAGCATTGTTTATGCTATTAAATTGGCTCCCGACGGAGCTCCTAACGAGACAGCAGGCCAAGTGCTCTGCTATTCGATTGAAAGCTCTAAATCTCTGGCGTGATGGGAATATCGGCCACTCCACCATATTAAGGAGGGATGGACCAACGCCAGGGAAAGTAGACCTCACTCCTCCGATTCCCTGCTTCCACCACAGTTTCAAGTCCGTCATCCCTAGCAGAGATGACTGGATCATGGAAGGAAATAGGACACAGGAATCGGTCGACATCTACACTGATGGATCAAAAATGGATGGAAAAGTTGGCTGTGGTGTTTACTCCGAACAGCTAGGTCTGAGACTATCCTTCCGGCTACCAGATCACTGCAGTGTCTTTCAGGCAGATGTCATCGCAATACATAAGGCAGTGGACTGGCTGAGAAATCAGAAAATTTCTATAAGAAATCTCAACATTTTCTCCGACAGTCAAGCTGCTATCCAATCATTATCCAACGTGTATACCTCATCCAAAATTGTAATGGAATGTCGCACACTACTGAACGCGATTTCGCTTCACTGTGAAGTGACTATCTGCTGGGTGCCGGGTCACAGTGATATACCTGGGAACTGCGAAGCTGATGCCCTAGCTAGAGCTGGCACTGAGCTCCAGGATTATACACTAACACCCCAAGTCGGCCATCCGTTGGCCTCCGTCAAGCTAAGTTTCAAGCAGTATTATATAGAGGCTGCGAACAGGGCCTGGCTGCTGGAAGAAACCTGCAGGACAACCAGGCAAACTTGGCACGCATTGAGCTCAAAGCGCACCAAGCAGCTCCTCAACACGAGCCGTGAAACATTAAGTTTCATCGTATCCGTACTGACGGGGCATTGTCTCATTGGCAGACACGCAGAAAGACTGGGTGTCCCTTTCCACGATTTCTGCCGCAGCTGCAGATCGGAGGAGGAGGAAACGATCCAACATTTTCTGTGTGAATGCCCAGCACTGTCCAGGAAACGCATGAAAACCTTAGGCTCACCCTTCCTGGACAGCCTCACGGAAGTAGCTGATTTGAACATTAGCTGCGTCGCCGGATTCATACGAGAATCGAAATGGTTCTCGTCACCCAACAGGTTTTAGTGCCGCTCCCTATTAAAATGTGGTATCACAATGGGCCTATCTTGGCCTAAGTGAGCTGCCTTTTGACAAAGGGGGCTGCCACTACAACCAACCAACCAACCAACCATCCAAACATTTTAAAACTTTGATTGACTTCACAACAATACAACAAGTCTTTAGAATAAAAGATACAAGGTAATATCATTCGGAAGAGCCCTTTTCATATGGTAACTTTGAATAATTTTCTATTTTCAATTGAATTTTTTTCAGAATCGTTTTGCTGGTTTCTCCTCAAAAACTGATATGAATGTATAAATTTTATAAACGTTTATTACTGTGTTGTGCAAATTATTTTTCTGAAAAAACCCTAAGTTTTCGCATTTTCTTCTATTAAATTAAAAAATCCACTGAAAAGGATTTTTATAATGTTAAAATAATCAAAGAGATTTCAAAACACGTCGATCAACACCTTTATGACGCAAATATTATATCTGGTTCGTGAGATATAGTGAATGGAAGAGATGACCTTTGAAGATCATGATGCCTGTTAATGATTTTTATTATTTTTTATTTTATTTTTTACGTGATCATGAGAGAAAGTTTTTATGTTGTTTTTACAAGCACTGCTTGAAATATATAAATTTTATAACAATTCAATACTGTCTTCCGAAAATCAGGTTATAAATTTATTGTTTATGCAAAAAACCTGATTTTTGGCACTTTTTTCTTAAATTAAAAAAACGGCTACAAAGATTTTTTTCAAAATTTAATACATTCACAGAAATGTTAATACGCGTCGATTGACACTTTGACAATGTAAATCGTATATTTGATTCGCGAGATATGTATAACGCATGACAGAAATGACATTGAAAATCATTATGCCTGTTAATGATTTTTTATTCTTATTTAATTTTCCACGTAATCATAAGGAAAAGTTTTGATGTTGTTTTTACACGCATTGCTTGAAATATATAAATTTCATAAAAATTTAAAACCATCTTGCGTAAATCAGTTTAAAAATTTATTGTTTATAAAAAACCCTAATATTTTGCACTTTTTTTCTTAAATTAAAAAACGGCTCCTAGGATTTTTTTTAAAATTTGAAAGATTCACACAAATGTTAATAGGCGTCGAATGACACCTTAATCATGCAAATCGTATGTTTGGGTCGTGAGATATAACGCATGACAGAAATGACCTTCAAACGGGCAAAACAGCAAACTCCCCCGACCGAAGTATACCAAAAACTAATCAGCTCTTAAAATTGCAAAGGCGCTTCGATTGACACCTTAACGAAGTCGATACGACTTCGTTTACGTGAGTTATGCTCGTAGAAAAAAGTGTCCACGAACGTACGTACATACGTGCACACACACTCACACATACATCTCCCTTTCTAAAAACACTTTATATATACTCTATAGACCTCAAAACGTGAAGAAATGTTGAAAATTTCAATTTCGATTTTCGAGGCGATTACAAGAACTTCCCATATACTGGGAAGTTAACAAAATTTGTATAGGCTTCGAACTATGTAGGAGAATTGGCGACATAATTTCATGATAGTTTTTAATCAAACATCACTTTTTATTTTAAATAATGAATAGTAAAATTAAGGCAAAATAAAAACCTGGGCCAAGTGAGAGTCGAACTCGCACACTGCGGGCTCCGTACTATGGAAACCTCTAAAAAGTTTAAAGTAAGAAGTTTTGATGATTATCCGTTGTTTCAACGATTTGATTTCAATCGGAAAAAAATATACATATCTACATATGTATATATGTACACACACACACATATATATATATATATATATATATATATAGATAGATATATATATAGATATATATAAGTATAATATATGAATTTCGGACTGGAATTAAATCGCTTTTTATTCGTGCTTTTTCGAGTCTTAAAATTGAACCAAAGCAATCCTTTTTGGTTTTCATATAATCGCATTTGAGACACATATAGGGCTGCAAAATTCACCACCGGGTTTGATCCTGTGTACCAGAGCAGAGAGGAGCCACTCGCGTTAATCCTAGCAAACGTGACGGACGTATATTTGTAACTTCGTGTATTTGTAACTTGGATAATAAAGTGTATTTAATTTTTACACCAAGTTAGTTGTCATTGCACCCCCTGTGCTCGTTAATTTGTTGCCGCACCCGCTGTGCACCCAACACACATGTTTCCATTCGTCAAAAAGTTTCAATATAGTTAAAATAGATTATGGGCCCAGGCACACATAAATTATCAATTAATCAATTATCAAATTGCACGTTATTGCCTAAATCAGTTGCGTGAGGAAAACCTCAGTCTCGACATTGGGGCGCTTGCGTTAAGACAAAACCAGAGCACCGGAATCCTTATAATTGCATGAAAGGAAAACCGAAGCATCGGAATAATAAACACGTATCACGAAAGATTATTATCAATGAAAACCTGTGAACGAAACTACCTTTAGAATACTCCTAAATATAAAACGGCGTAAGAACGTAAGCGAAACTGAGTATGAAAAAATGATAAAATCTTACGGGGTAGCCGAGAGATAGCTGAAATCTTACGAACTCTTACATACAATGAGCTTAAAAGTTTTGTCGAATGATCATAACATCATTAATGGACGCTTCCTTATTCATAGCTTAAGATTTTTGCATGGATATTTTTTAGAAGGATAAAAAATTAAGGTTTTTCGTTTGATCAGGGCTTCTCAAAGGATCTTATTTTGGAAATCACTGATTGCCAGAATGGAAACTTAGAAAGAAAGATTTTTTTCTTAGAAAAATAGTTGAATTTCTTACATTTTTTTATGAAATTGGAATTGTTGCACGTTGTTTATTATTTTATATATAACACATTACACAATATCTTAAGTAATATCTACATGAACACTAAAACTGTTGAACATAATAATATGAACAATTTGATAATACCTAATGCAAGGGCGGATACAGCCAGCGGGGGTCATGGGATCATGACCCCCCCCCTCTGAGCCTAGGTAAACTAGTGATTTTTACGATTTTTTTGCAATATTGTCTTCCTTTATTGTGATTTTCGAGGCAGTGACCCCCCTGAGTCAAATGCTGGATCCGCTCTTGACCTAATGTAATAATTATAAGGACGCATTACGGAAATTGGAATAAGTTAATATGGATAGTATCATCTTCGAGGCCCTCGAAAACGTAAGACTTTTGATAGGAAGGGTTTTATTAGAGATATATTTCATTTTTTTCAGTTTAATTTATTAAATTAAATAATAATTGAAAATTGTGCTTAATCCTGCGAATAATAAGACGCACTATAGATATTACAAACGTGTCATTCAAGTAAGTGAAATAAATTAAAATTGTTCGTAAGGATTCCTTATTCATTATGAAATTTGATTGATAATAGTTTTTGTATGAATATGTTTCGCAATCATAAAAAAATGATTTTTTTGTTTAATTGATTTCTTTTGAAATATCTGATTGCAGCAAGTGTAAAACATATAAGATAAAACTCAAGAAAACCATAGATAAATTAAAAATCGAAAGAAATCAACAAATTGAATTTATCGCAGTTTTTTTTTTGTAAATTAAAAAGCTTCTCCATTTATGAACTTTGATTGAGATGACAACAACGTCATTAAAATAAATGGTATTAAATAATATGAGGCGTATCAACCCCTTATTTATAGTGACTGTTAATGGTTTTTCGTTATTGTGTTAATTAACTTCCCAGTATATGGGAAGTTCTTGTGATCGCCTCGAAAATCGAAATTTTCAACATTTCTTTACGTTTTGAGGTCTATAGAGTATATATAAAGTGTTTTTAGAAAGAAGTATGTATGTGTGTGTGTGTACGTACGTACGTGCGTTCGTGGACAGTTTTTTCTACGAGCATAACTCACGTAAACGAAGTCGTATCGACTTCGTTAAGGTGTCAATCGAAGCGCCTTTGCAATCTTAAGAGCTGATTAGTGTTTGGGAAACTTCGGTTGTGGGGGTTTGCTGTTTTGCCCGTTTGAAGGTCATTTCTGTCATGCGTTATATCTCGCGAACCCAACTTACGATTTCCTTGAACAAGGTGTCAATCGCGTATTGACATTTATGTTATTCTATCAAGTTTCTAGAAAAATTCTTGGAGCCGTTTTTAATTTTTTGAAAAAAAAAGCAAAAAATTGAGTGTTTTTTCAAAAACAATAAATTTTTAACCTTATTTTCAAGTCCAAGTAATCAATGTTTATAAAATTTATATACTCACAACAATGTTAAAAGAAACACCATCAAAACTTTTTCTCATGATTACGTAAAAAATTAAATTTTATATTTAATTTATATTTATATTCATATTAACTCATTCCTGTTACTGCTATGAATACCTCTCATTGTTATTACTTAAAGTAGTATTGTTTTCAAAATTATTATTGTGTTTAATATTTTTAATATCTATGTAGATATTACTGGGAAGTTGACCGTGTGGACCTCAAGGGTCGCACCTCGCGGCTTGTTTTTCTTTTGTAATCATGAATAAAATTTTAAATTTTTTTTTGAATAGAACTACTTAGAGCATATGATTCTTATAATCATTGATGCGTACAAGTGCAAATCAGGTGGTTTTGTATGTTTTTTATAAAATTAAAAAAAACGGTGAGCTGGGTTTTTTTAAAATTTATAGACTCATGCAAACGATATTACGCTTTGATTGACTTCTTCACGAAGGTAATGCAACGTTTCGTTCACGAGATATCAGAATGACCTTGAATGTGACTGTGAAACTGCTGAACAGATTCTAACCAGTTCGTGTCATTGCTAATTCGGTGCGATGAACACCCCAACAAAGTTGATACGACTTTTCTTTCGTGAGTTATCGTAGTAGAAAAACATGACCATGCAAATACGTACGTACTTATGTATGTGTCCTTATAGACACATACGCACTGACACACATACAGACTTTTTCTGAAAAAGACTCTTACACTTTTAAAACGTAGTTATTTTGAAAATTTAATTTGAGTTTCCGGAGCGATTACAAGAACTACTCAAATACAACTAAATATTTTTTTTAAAATTTTGAATTTGCTTCCAAAACAAAAAAAAGCCAATTGAAATAAGGGGCTTCTTAATTTTTTACTTTGTATTTTTACTTACTAATTAGTTTATCATGCGTGGGTTGCTTCAAAATTCAGAAGTTTATATGGTTTTCGAGGTGTGCAGGTTCGTGCCCTAACTTTGCTAGATGCTCTCGCGGTTTTTTGTGCCACATGTGTTTTTCTACGAAAATCACCTGGTGATTTTATGTATGTATATATCATTGTTCTTACAACGTAAATTCGCTTTCCAACGCATTAGGTCAGGGAACGGATGGTAAACGCACAGCCAGCCTCGAGTATGCTTCAGAAAGGTCACATAATAAGTACATTGCAGCAAGAGTGTCTAGAGGTGTTAACTAGCAGATGCCCGCGGTGCATGATGCCACACCCAAAATGTAAATTACTCGCTCCTCTTTACAAGCAAACCCCAGGCAATGCGCATTTTGCGCGTAACAAATTGTTGTTTTAATGAATTAGGGAGACAATTTCGATTCAAGTTACTGTGAAGTAAATATGCATATACGAGTAATGTTATAATTGATAAAACTGTGCAAAACAATTAACATATTTTCTATTCCTCATGAAAGCTAAATCTGGCAACAATAAAATTTGAAATGCTTTCATTGCATTATAGCTTCTTGATTATTTTCCCCAAAATTCCTTAGAAGCTTCGACGTTAATAGTTCAGTGTTGAATGTTAAAGCTAATAAAATACTTACATATGCAGCACACAGCTAAAAGACGTGATGCGTTTTCTGGAGGTTGACATTCTTCGAAAAAAGGTTTTAATACGTAAACGCTGAATGTTAAAGCAACAATCGCCTGCGAGCATGGACGAACTATCATGCACTCAATCCATAGTCTGATAAAAGCCAAAAAGGGACCAAAAGTTTCCATTATGTACGCATAGTCAGCACCTGATTTCTTTATCATTGTTCCCAGCTCCGCGTAACAATAAGCACCAACCTGCAATTATAATATTGAAAAATATTTGCTTGCTTTCGAAATACAATACAATACAAACATAAACTCATTTGAAATGATGCTCGAGACTTTACTTTAAATTATAATGAAAATGCTAAATCAGCTTACCATAGAAAAAATTCCCGAGGCGATCCAGACAATAAGCGCCAAGTTCACACTTCCAGTGTACATGAGCACTCCCGTTGGTGACACAAAAATGCCTGAACCAATTATGGAGCCAACAATCACAGTGATACCGTTCAAAAGAGTCATTTTCGCTTTCAGTCCAACGTCGCCATCTTTATTACTTTTGCTAGTAACAGATCCTTTACGCGATGGCGAGTTTTCATTTAATGTTTCTTCCTCCATAGTTTACAATTAATAGATTCTTTGGTTCGCTTCACAACTGGCGCTATCTGAAATGCTAACAAAGTTAAATTTTATTCGCATTGGATTGGTTACAATAAAGATGTAGAGCTTGAAACATGGTTTCTTCGCTAATAATAACGAGCGTGCTTTCGCAATGTCTCCTATATTCGATTCTACCACGCTACGGGAATTCACTAGCGGTCTTTTCAAAATTGTATTCCATGATTTTTTCAAAGTTGACACATTTAAAGAATTCCAGCTATCTGCTGCCATGTGGCAACAATCTTTTAAATTTATTTCCTTGTGGAAGATGATAAGTGTTTCTTCATTTTTTTTTTGGTCTGCTAGTAATAAACGTCGAAGCATCTGTTTTCTATATGAACATTTGAATGTTTCTATTACACCCTGATCCATCGGTTGTATTACCGACGTGACATTTGGTGGGAGAAATTTTACTGTAAACATTTCATCGTTCTGGTTTAAGCATACTATAAATGGGTGGGATGGTGCCTTGTCCAATAACAATAATGTTTTGATATTTGTAATACTTCATAATGCTATTGCAAACCAAACTTTTGTTTGCGGACAGTGGTAAGTCCATTTAAATCAAAGCCCTCAAACTTATTTGAGAAAAAAACAAAAAAAAACATTTATGGAGCTGTTAACATTGAAGAATCGAAAATATTATACCAGTGGCGTAATGGGCCTTGTATCAGGAGAAAGGAGTGCTGTAAAATTTCCCGCAAATATTCTTTTTGGCACGAAATTACATATGTATGTGGCATACACTTCACGAGAACACTCATACTGCCATTTCAAGTCTTATGGTGGAGCTTAATGATGCAATGGGCAGTAGAATATTTCAATGCAATAAGGCTAAGATAATGATATCTGGCAGGAAACTGCGAGAATTTATACAAGTCACCAATAATTCTGCGAGTTCTTTACGGATATGTATTTTCTGAATGTGTGATTTCAAATAGCTTTTCAAAGCAATTAATTTATTATAGAACTCAAATTTCCATTCCTTATGGTATTTAATAGCAAGTTTTGTTGTAACTTTTTTATTACCTATTATCCGTTTCCAAATTTTGAATCAAATCACAGAAACTTTACAATCTTTGTTCACCTTTGACAGACAAACAAAATGAATTTATTTGTAAAAACAAACCATTATACTAAAATTAATGATATAAAAAATTAATGAGATATTCATTGCCTGGGTACTTCTCAGCAAATATACAAAAAGTGAATAAGTATTTTGCATAAGGAGAGAGAGACGCTTCGAGGAGGCGGAGGTGGTTTAAGTCGGTAAAAATCCGGCATACCGAGAAGCAGGAGTGATTCGGTATCTTTTGAAGATTCTCACCTCCCAACGTCAAAAAAAAATCATGAATTTAGATAGCAATAATTCACATTAACAAAGACTTTATAATCGTAACTTCCCATTATCTGGGAAGTTCTTGTCATCGTCCCGAAAGTCGAAATTGCAATTTTCAATATATCTTCACGTTTTGAGAAACAAGTTTGTGTGAGTGCGTAAGCATATACCTACGTATGTTTGTGGACAGTTTTTTTCTACAGGCATAACTCACGTAACCATAGTCGTATCGACTTCGTTGAGGTATCAATAGAAGCGTATTTGCTGATTTGATTTTGAAAAAGTTTGGTTAGGTGATTTTCTGTTTTGAGCTCTCCAAGGTCATTTTCGTCATGCACTATATTTCACGAACCAAACATTAGATTTATTTATTGTTTATTTATTTATTGTTGACAAAGCTACTAAACAGAAGAGTTCCAATTACATAGTAGCGATGAACTAAACTAAGGCTAAGATAACTCTAAGAGTAAATGAAATAAGAATAGAAAATAAGAATAAAGAACAGTCGTGAATGAATTAGAAAATTTGAGAACTAAAATTAAGATGAAAATATAAGATTTCTTAGTTTGATCTTATAAGTATTTAAAAAGTAACCGAAGGAACCAAACTGCATAAGGTCATGATTTCGTTGTAAGCGAGTCAGGGGAGAATTATAATATAGGTTAGACGTGGTGAAGGGAGGGGCGAAGATCGTAAGGTTTCTACAAGGGTGAGAAGAGTGACGGAAGCGAAGTTCATTGCAGAGAGGAGTGTCGAGGATATTCAGAAAAAGCTTGCAAATGAGAGATTCGTCTAAATATATTCTACGTTGTTGTAAGGTGGGAAGGTTGAAATGTTTGCGACGAACATCGTAAGGAGCATAGGGAATATTGAATTTGTAGAATAAAGTGCGGGTGAACTTACGCTGAATAGATTCGATGAAGTTTGTATCACATTTGCTGTGTGGAGACCAGATCGGGGAGCAGTATTCGACCAAGTTCCGTACGAGAGAATTGAAAAGTTTTATTCTAGTTTCGGGTCTCCGAAATGCAGTGGAATTTCTAAGCAAGAGTCCACAAAGCTTTGACGCTTTAAGCACGATATTGGCAATATGATGATCAAATTTTAGTTTGCGATCGAATATGACACCTAGATCACAGAAATGATCGACTTCAGCGAGAGTACTGCTATGTAAGGAATAAGGAAAAACAAAAGTGTTGAATTTGAGCGAAAAGGTAAGTTTATGACATTTTTCAACATTAATCGTTGGGTTATTGAGGTCACACCAGGATTGAAACGCACATAGATCCTGGTCAAGGGCCTGACAATCGATAATGGAATTGATTGTCCTAAAAACTTTAAAGTCGTCAGCGTACAGGAGGCAGGGAGACTGAATGAATTGAGGCAAATCGTTGACAAAAAGTAAAAAAAGAAGAGGACCCAGGATAGAGCCTTGCGGAACACCTGATGATGGATAGAAGGGAGCAGATGTATGATTGCAAAAGGAGACAATGCATTCACGGTTAACCAGATAGGAAGAGAACCATCTGAGTGAAGACCCTTGAAAGCCATAGCTCTTCAGCTTACGTACTAAAATATTGTGGTCAACGGAGTCAAAAGCCTTAGACAAATCCGTGTAAATGCAATCAATTTGCTCTCTATTGGCCAGAGACTTGGCCGCAAAGTCGGAGAATTCTAAGAGGTTAGTAAGTGAGGAACAACCAGCAACAAAACCATGTTGGGCATTAGCAATAACAGGTCTGATGGAAGTAATTATTGAATTGTAAACGAACCGCTCGAGCAGTTTCGAAAAACAAGACAACATGGCTATGGGACGGTAGTTGCGTGCAAAGGAAAGGAGTCCAGACTTGTGGATAGGAATTGTATATGAAAGTTTCCAGGAAGCAGGGAAAATGCCCTCGGAGACACTTTTGTTAAATATGATCGATAAATGCAGGCTTAGAGAGGAAGAGAGGCAGATCACAAACAAATTAGGAATACCATCAGGTCCAGGATTCACATTAGGATCAATTCCATTGATTAGGATCTCTAGCTCAGATTTAGAAATAGATAAATTAGAAGGTAGTGAGCAAGAAGGAGTAGAATAGGAATACAAGGGGGGACTAGCCATGGGAGATGAAAAGACAGAAGAGAAGAAGTCAGAGAATAAGTTTACCATATCCTGAGGAGACCGAGCAATGAGGCCGTTATGGGTCAACTCGGTAAGGACAGGAGAGGACTTATGTAAAGAGCGAACATAGGACCAGAACATTTTAGTTTCATCCCTGGTCACGGAAGCTTCGAGGCGATGAATGTAATCATTCGAGGAAGAGCGGATAAGGTGTTTCACCTCGGATCTACTCTGTGAGTATCTAATTCGATCTGAAACAAGTTGGTTTTTCAGCCACTTTCTTCGTAAAGTATTTTTGGTACGCAGAGCAGACTCTATTGCAGGAGAGAACCAAGGAGGCGAGTTCGATTTAATTTTACGTATTAGGGGAACATAGTGATGGATCAGGTCATTAAGTACAGAGTAAAAGGAATTTAAGGCAGTTTCGCAGTCCAGACTGTGAAGTATATGATGCCAATCATATGAGTTGAGGGAGGACTCGATGGCAAGGTAGTTTGCTCTTCTAAAATTCGGCTTTAGAGAGACTGGAGTGATGCTGGGCTTGTCAAATTTAAAGGAGACATCCAACAGGAGTGGAGGATGATGAGGATCGACTCTAGTGTAGGGATGGATACACTTAACAAGTATCAACATGTTTATAGGCAGGGAAGAAAGGACAAGATCTAAAATTTTATTACTAACATTAGTGATAGTGTTATATTGGTAGATAGATACTGAAGCTAAAAACGAAGATATAATCGAGAGATGAGGGTTGGCTACAGAAGTAACAGGAGAAAATGAGTTAAAATCCCAGGTGATCGAAGGGAGGTTGAAGTCGCCGATAATGATGAAGTGGGAAGATGGAGGGCAAGAATTAATAAAAGCTGAAAATTCATTTAGCCACTTATCGAGTATGGAAACGGGGCAATTGCAAGGAATATAAACACACCCGACAAAAAGGGGACTAGATTGTGTGTTGATCTTAATAAGTATCCATTCAATAATGGATGTGAAAGAAACCGGGGAAAAAGAGGTACAGAGGGAAGAATTAAGAGAAGGCTTTACCGCAATAAGAACCCCACCGCCGTCACTTTTCAAGGCAGAGTGAGGATTACGACCATGTCGGAAGACACGATGATAAGCGAAAAGCTCTTTGTCATAGATGTTAGCGTTGAGCCAAGTTTCAGATAAGCAAACGACATCGTGATTAGCAGAGGAAGAGGATAGGAGGAACTCATGCAGTTTAGTCCTAAGGCCACGACAGTTTTGGTAGTACAAAGAAACTTTACGTAACGATGATGAAGTTACTATTGTGAGCTGTGTAGGCGAGGCTGGCGAAAATCCTTAGAGCGGCGAGTAGAAAAGGCTTTGACCAATGTACCGCTTGGCCAGAAGTCAGGTTTAAGTAGGGAATTAAATTCCGGAGGAGCCGTAATTTTGAAGGAGGCAATAAACTTGTTCGGAATATTGTCTTTCGTAAGCTTCTTGCATTTTATGAAGGTAGGAGAAAATCCAAGTTGGGCGTGGATGTGGCTCAAAACATCATCCTTAGATGTGGAGTAAGCCAGCCGAGAAATAAAGATTTGGAGAGGAGGAGCGACAACTTGAAGCTACGAAGCAGCAGTGGGTGAAGAGTGTTGCAAAGCTGATGAAGCAGCAATCGGAGCCTTTAAATTTAGCGTCACAAGTGGAGGCTTTGCGACAGAAGCAAGTGACGTTGATGTTGTTGGACATCCAGATGATAAAGTTGTTGCAGCCGATAAAGTTGTTGCAGCAGAAAGAGATGAAAGAGATGATAACGCTTCAGATGTAGATGTAGAAGAAAAAGATGCTGATGTTGAAGAAGATGCAGATGTTGATGTTGATAGTGTGGAGATCGACGAAGTCGCAGGAGTAGGCTGAAGTGATGAGGAGGATGAAGATGAGCGAGTCCGTGATTCAGTTGATGTTTTGCGATGAAGAGCAGGTGCCGATTTAGGTATCGCACCTTGATGGTTGGAATTAACATCATTAGAAACAGCTTTCGAAGATGGTGGCGTTGAGGCACCAGAGATTGCAGCCATTCTCTGGGTGAGAGCAGTAAGTGTAGCGGTATTTTGATGAAGTATTCTTATCACATCATGAAGTGTGGTATCTTTGCACGTATCACAACGATAGGAAACGTTGTTGGGGAGCTTGGCAATAATGTCAACAAGTATGACGTTAGTGTTGATACACTTCGCGTGAAAACACTTGTCACAGTACCCGTCACAAAAGATGAAGCGATATCGCGTGGATTCAGGCTGTTTGCAAATTGCACATAAAGAGCCAAATGGTGGCGAATCAAAAACCATAATGTAAAGGGTTAGCTAAATTTGAAAGTGCAAAAATAGCGGTAACGGAACCCAATTAAAGCGAATAGATTGATGAGTTTATGTCAACTGAATTGGGACTATTGGAAGCCGTTAACTGAACGCTGGACAACAGCCACATGCAGAGAGCAACAGCGAACAAAGAACAAAATTCACTAGATCACCAAGCACGGGAAGCAACAGAGAACTTGTTAAAAAAATTCACTAGAATCTCCAAGCGCGGGAAAGCACCGAATGTTTAATTGTGAAGGCAACACGCACAGCAACTGGAACAACGCGAGCGATGCAAAATTAGGAAATTAAGCAGTAACGATTGCGAGATTTCAGCGGAAAAGCAAGAGGCCAAGTTACACACGTCCAGCTTGGTCCAGTGTTTGGAGGGATTGAGGGATTTGCATCGCTAAGGTGTCAATCGAAGCATAGTATAATTTGTATGCTTTTGTCGAATGTTAAAAAAATGTTGGAGCAGTTTTTCAATTTAATAAAATTAAATGCAAATTATATGGATTTTTTGTCTAAAAATAAATGTTAAACCTGACTTGCACGTCTAATCATAAATGCTTATAAAATTTTAAAATTCCAAACAGTTTTTTCTAAAAATAACAGTAAAACTTTTTTTCATATGTAATTACATAAACATATTAAATTAAAAATAATGTTGTTATGTCAAACAAAGCGTATTAATATTTGCATAATTTGAATAGATTTTCAATAATGTTTAATTAATGATGACGCTTCGAAACATCAGGTGCTTTGAAGATATCTTATAATTCTTTCACCATTAATCGTCCAGGCTCTCTTTCCGTAATTACATAAAACAAATGAATATACATCAGTAAATATAACGCTACTCATATCACAGTCCAAAATAGTCTCTTTTACCAGACTCTTTAAAAATCTGCACCCATGTCTCGCAGTCTGTGTGAATATCATTCTTGCTCCTATTGAATGACATATCAAGAACACTGCCTCAAATCACCTATTATATATGGCACTCATATTATTATGACGCTTTAACTCCCAAGTATCGAAAGGTAGAAAAACATCAGGACGAAACGCGTAACACTTATAAAATGTAGGATTTATTTGCCAAAGTAATTGTGTTTACGAGCCGAAACGAAGATATTATTTGCGACACGTTATTGTGAATGTACCTACCGGAAAAATTTGTTCATCATAAATACTGTATGTTTACTCTCATACTAACGTTGACAAAAAAGCATCAAAATTGGTAATAAATTAAAACTAATCTTAAATTAATGAACCGCTACAGTTCCAGTGAAAATTTTTGTTGCAGATCTTGGAGGAATTTGGACCATAATTACTTAAAAAACATGCATTCTTCGCTGCCGAATGCATCGAATGCATGAAGTATTAATGCATAGAGGAGGATTCGTGCATTACTGATGCCAAACGTCTATTGGTACATTCAGCTGATTTTCATATGGATTACGCATTAATTTTAGATTAGTTTTAATTTATTACCAATTTTGATGCTTTTTTGACAACGTTAGTATGAGAGTAAACATACAGTATTTATGATAAACAAATTTTCCCGGTAGAACCATATCAATAGAAAGCAAAAGCATTTTAGTTTTTAACTTCCCAGTATATGGAAAGTTCTTGTAATAGCCTTGAATATCAAAATTAAACTTTTCAACATATCTTTACGTTTTGAGGTCTTTGAGTATATTTTAAGTGTTTTTTGAAAGAAGTATGTATATATGTGTGTGTATGTACGTACGTACGTGCGTGAGTTCGCGGACAGTTTTTCTACGAGCATAACTCACGTAAACAAAATCGTATCGACTTCGTAAGGTGTCAATCGACGCGCCTTTGCAATTTTAAGAGCTGATTAGTTTTTGGGAAACTTCGGTCGGGGGGTTTGCTGTTTTGACCCCTTGAAGATCATTGCTGTCATGCGCTATATCTCACGAACCAAACATGGGATTTGCATCATTGAGGTGCCAATCGACGCGTATTAACATTTTTGTAGTTCCATCAAATTTTTTAAAAAAATGTTAAATCGTTTTTTAATTTTCAAAAAAAAGTGCAAAAATTAAGGTTTTTTTCATAAACAATAAATTTTTAGCCTGATTTGCAAAACGCAATGATAAATGTTTGTAAAATTTATATACTCCCTATAGTTCTTGAAAAAAACCAGCGAAACTTTTTCTCATGATAATGGAAAAAATTAAATAAAAAATCATTAAGTCATCATCACCTTCAAGGTTATTCATGTCATTCATTATATCTCGCGAACTAAATATAGAATTTGCATCACTTAGATGTCAATCGACGAGTCTTAACATTTTCATGATGTTTTTACGTTTCTAAAAAATCGTTGGAGCCGTTTTTTTATATTAATAAAAAAAATTGCAAAACATTAGGGTTTTCTCATAAAAAATAAATTTTTAACCCGATTTGCACAACACAGTAATAAACTTCTAAAACATTTTAAAATTCTTACATTTTTATGAAGAGAAACCAGCAAAAAATTTTGAATGATTACAAAAAAATTACAATAAAAATAAAATATCATCCAAAGTCACCATGTAAAAAGTGTTCATATGAACGATATTACCTGATTACTCTTATTCTAAAGACATTGTTGTAGAATCAATCAAAGTTCATTAATGCTTGCATAATTTGAGCAGATTTTTAATAATTTTTACAGTACCGTGTTTTAATTTTAATAAAAAAACTGCTTACATTTTGAAAACCAAGGCTTGATTTAAATGCCTACAATTGATTTCCCGATAGTCTGTTGATATATTTTGATATTATGTCTATGTTCATTTGCATACACTATACAATAATAAAGTTTTACGTCAAAAAAGCTTTTTTTTTAAAATTGGCTATTTTCCTTGAAAAACGAAAAAGAAAGAGACGAGTCTACACGTTTTTCACGATTGACGGCATCGAAATTTAATCGTCAACATTTGTCGCGAAATTTACAATAGTCGAGCACTTGGCCGTCTTTGCTATAGATCGACTATTTAGTTATTTCTTGCCACTATTGTTCACAAAGTAGCAAAGTTCAGTACAGAGCCTTGATTGCGGCACGGATCAGGTTATATACCCCGTCATGATTGATGAGTGTAGTGCGCCCATGACCCATTTGGACGAAGACAGATTCGAAAACAACAAGCTATCAAAACTGAAAATCTCTTGTTATTATTGTAAGCGAAGCACTCACAGGCGATAAGTATCATCAACGCCATTCAATTAATCTGGGAACATGCAAATGAGCGGCATTGTGGACTTAAATCGATAACTGTTTTAAAAACGTACACTTACAAGCTGATTTCAATGAAGCGCGATGACAGACAACACAAAATCGCTACAACCCCGAACACGAGCACATGACCTTCTTGAAGGAAATCCCAAAGAAACTGTCCTGTTCGGCGCCCCGCTGCTCCCTAAATCCGCGGGCCAGTGTGATGGCGTCCAACAGAAGAATCTTCAGAACCAGGTTCTGTACGTGGAACTGGTTTTCATAGACCGCGTCGCGACCTGTTCGCACGGTCCATAGTTCGGCGAAGACGTGTGACCAGAAGAAGCGAAGGAATGGCTTATTGTGGTCATAAAGCAACTCAATTCGGTTATAAATCCGCTAAAGACGCCGCGGATCGCCTTCTTCCCGCGCTTAACCAACATGACAGGAAGTTCCCCATTAGGCGAAATTGCGTATATGGCCGTCATTGTGGAGCGATTGTTATAAATCCTACGCTAATATTAAATAAATGAGTGAAATGCTAACAAAAATCACGTTCGTGTGCATATGTATGTGTGCAAATGTAGTTGGCTGCGCGAAGATTGTGCGTGACACCAGGACGGAAGTGTCTACGATTTTGCGAGTTATTGACTTAGCGATTAGTTGCACGAGATCTGAACTGGTTACTTACACACAAATAGTTGGTAGCTACTTATGGCTGGCTGCAACTGCTAGAGACGAGCTATTGCGGCGCCCGAGAACTGTGATAACAGATACTGTTCACTGCGCTTTTAAACTATGCGTTACTGATAACGAGGCACATCTCATGAAACTGCTCCCACCGGATTTCATCACGCCTCCCATGCAACCTTCGACCCAGAGAAAGTCTTTCTCCTTTTCGCGGGTGCTTTTGACAGTCAGTGCCAGAGCGATAGGTCACCCGAATCGAAGGTATCAAATGTAGCGCATGCCTACATTCTGTGCCGAAATTCTCTAAATGTCTCCACAGTCATGATGTGCTTACTTCCAGGAAACGTGCTTGTTTCGAGGAATGATATCCGTTACTGTTCCGTTTGTTTGAGTACTGGAACGCATCCCGAGCTTGTTGAGATAATTCTTGGCTTTATCAATGGTGGCTAGAGCTGCACATGTCCATACATATCTCGAAATTGCGCTACATACTGCCAAACTTTAATCGCCTGTTATCTCCTAAAAGCGAATTTAATGATTATAGCCTAGCACTTTGCAAATTACAGAAATAAGAGTACTTTCTCTCTTCAATGCAAACTTTTCTTTTTTTAAATGCAACAACTTTTATTCTTCTAATAAAATTTTATTTCTTTCATCTCGTACATCACGTTAACTAAATGATCTTAAGCAAGGCCGTAGCTAGGGGGATAGCCAGGGTTTGATCCCACCCCCCGAAATTTTCCTATGATTAAAAGTAGTCATAATCGCAAGATTTGGGGTACTGAGATTTCAAAATTTTGTCAAATGTTAACATCGCCTTGTCTAGATTTTGTTTGGCAATTCAAACAAATAGAGTTTCCGGAAATTGAACCGGGTGTTCCTGTATATCAACCAACGACATTTTCCACATGCCAGCGACACATCTAACTACTTAATAGATTTTAAATAGATTTTTTGAAATCTAATGGATTTGTGATCGAATATGTTTCGATTTTTGTATGGAAAATCGTGGATTTTAGGAGAAATTTCGCGAAATCTAATGATTTTCCAAAATTTGGTGCGATGTAATTAAGGTATAAGTGGTAAAAATATGTCTCAAAACTGAGCCCGAGGATGTTTAATCATTTATGCATTGAAAATCCAAAAGTGGTTCTAATTCATACTTCATAACTTCTTTCCACTGCACTGCTTCAAATTTTTGAGTGAAAAATTTAGTGATTCCAAACTGCTCAAAATCTGCTTAAAACTGTAGACGAAGAAATTAAGACCAAATGTAAATTCACTAGATCCAGAAACTTATTTTAAAATTACTATTATGAATTTACTATGATGATTTTATTGCACAGTTGAAATCAAGATTCGAAAATCATAATTCTACACTAAAACCGCTACTTATTTTGATACCCTCAGAATGCGGTAAAAAAAAGATTTTTTTTCAAATTTATAGTAAATTTTTGGAATGTGATGCTATCAAATCTGAATTTGAGCTCTGGCAAACAAAATGCCGACAGCAGCCTGAAGTAGATCGTACGACTTGTGCAATTGAAGCTTTTGGAGAGTGCAATAACGAGCTGTTTCCAAATATTCACAAACTTTTAAAAAATTTGGCGACATTATCAGCTACGACTTGCACGCCTGAGAGAACATTTTCGACAATGAAACGTCTGAAAACGTATCTCCGAAATTCGACTGGTGAGGAAAGATTAACTGGGTTGGCATTAATATCAATTCATCGTCAAATCGGCATCAATACGGAGGAAGTTATAAACTTATTCGCAGAAAAAAGGCTCGAAGATTAATTTTTCTTATGTAATACTTTTTGTTTTACAAAATTAACTTAATTTTGGTCTAAAATATTATAAGACCAGAGTTGCCTTAATTTTATATTAATTTGGTTGAAAATGAAATTAAAATAACCCAGCTTCTTGTGTGACAATTCGCAGTATTGACCTTTCTCGGACCGTCTTAGGACTAACTAAACAGAAATAAAAAACGTCTCATCTAGATATCATCATACATACGGAAAAATTGAAAAATAATTCAGAAACATTTTTCGGTAGCAGCCAATGCAAAAAATTAAAAAAAGCTGCTACTGAGAATGTTACCAAATACAAGTACATACCAGTTTATCCAATATATTTTGGAAAGAAGAAAGTGTCTATGTTTGTATTTACATGCGGGGTCGTTCTGTTTCTCGACAAAATCTCATGGTCAAAACCTAATATTACTTTATTGTTAACGCAACTTTATTATCATTTTAATTTAACAGAGAAGAAAACACAAGTCATGTTTTAAAATTGCTTGAAAACAATCATGTCATCTTTATTGTACATGCAGCCGCTTTCTGCAAAGTCCAGATATTTTTAAAACTTCAAGATTGGTTGCGAATGCGATTATTTCTTAAGGTATTTTCTTGACGTGAAAGACAAAAATAAAGAATAAAATGTTATTGTTATTACTATTATTGTTATTACTCATATTTTTATTTATGCATTTCTCAAGAGCTGGCTATGTTTGTTGGTGAGTTGATCTAGGTGGCATTTAAATTTTTTTTTGGTTTTCGAGGAAAATTCTAGAAACGCAGCAATTTTCAACTCTTAATTTCATGAAACAAATTATCGAAAACATTTTCTTTCTTAAATTGTTCAATTCGCACGTAAACTACTCTTTCATTTCCAGTATGTAAGCTAAAGTAGAATTTGAAATCTTGTTAACTTCCCAGTTCCCTATGGGAAGTTATTGTAATAGGGTCGATTTTGCGAATCCCAAATTTTGACAAATCTCCACGTTTTTAGGTCTCTAGAATCCAAATCCATCGTTTTTAGAGAGATGTCTGTGAGTGTGTATGTACGTATGTGCGGATGTGCGTATGTGCGTATGTGCGTATGTCCGGATGTGCGTATGTACGTATGTAAGTATGTACGTATGTACGTATGTGCGTTCGGAATAATTTTTCGTCTCGATTATCTAAAGAACCAAAGATCGGATTGACGTGGGACCGCGTCATTACGTAACTTAGAACTGAATGACTTTTCAGCAAAATCGGTTGGGCCGTTGTTTATTTAGGATGAAAAAACTGAAAAAACGACTAAAAATTGCTTATTTTTAAACTGTTGATACGCACTATTAATTCGTGCAGATACCAAATACCTTCATAGTAATGTTGTTATTATTGTGCGTTTTAGCAAAATTGTGATCAAATTTGTAAAAAATGTTATTTAAAAAAAGGATTAATTTATAAAATTCCAAACTTATATTATCAGGTTTGGGTGAATGGGAGTAGAGACGCTAATGCAGTTAATAATTGGATATTGTTAAAAATAATTCAATAGTGTTAATAACAATCAAATAATATTAGTTATAATCTGATATTGTATATATAAAGTCAATTATAATTATTCAGTAACGGTCAAACATTCTTAATAACGAATGATTATTGTAAATAATAAATAAATACCCTCAATAATAGTTGTGGATTCCGAGGCCGAGATGGAGGACGAAGTGGAGGACAAGAAGGATGACGAGGACGAAGAGGACGAGGTTGCCGAGGCTTTGGTAGAGGATGAGCAGGTGGTGGAGACGTCTTCCTCTATCAAAGCTTTTATGGTTAGATAAAAAATTGATAAAAATAATAAAAGTAATTATATTAATTTAGAATAATAATATTTATTAATAGTAATTATTAATAAAAGCAAATCATAGCTTTTTATTCACCCCACTGGGAAGTTAGTCGTGTGGGCCTCAAGGGTCGCACTTAGACCACATTTTTATATTTTTTAAAGTGATAACAATATCCAAACAAAATTACACTATGGTTTTAAACTTTAAAGAGAATAAGAGCCTAACTGTTATTTAATATGTGAATGGATGCCAAATGTGTGAGTTAGTTGCCCCAGTGCAAATATGCATGTGTGAAAAGTAAAACGTTATGATTTTATATCCTTGGAATGTACATTTTTATTATGTGTAATTAACACAGACTGATAATGACAGAGGTTTGGAGGAGACAGAGGTGGTTTTAGTCGGTAGAAACCCGGCATGCCGAGGTGCAGGAGCAAATTAGTATCTTTTGAAGATTTCCACCTCCCAACGCTGAAAAACAAAAAAAAAACTCACACATACCCCCCCCCCCCCCGAAATATTTTTCTGGCTACGGCCTTGATCTTAAGACCAAACCGTTTTTCTCACTGTTCCAAAAATATATCCGAAAACTATCGAACCATAGGAATGATAGCAACGAAATCGATAAGTCCACATATTCCGAATCGGTTTCTTCTTTGGATAAATGTGTCTAGAATAAGGGTACAGTTTCCGATTACACAGCTTTTCGCCCATTTGAATTGTAAAGCCTCTCTTGGTAATATTTAAAGAAAATACGAGCATATGTTTTTGTTGCCAATTCTTTACTTATTTAACATTAACTCTTCAAAAGTGAAGTTAAGTTGGTATGAAAATTAGTGTTCCTTTGGAAAAGCAATATATTAGCAATTTATAGTTAATTTTAGTAATATTGAAAAGTTACAAAATAGTTCCATTATGTACAATATTTTTTTCCTTAATTTACTATATCGCTTGTGATTTTCTATTATTATTTATATTCAATGAAAACCCTTTCTGCTCCTTTAAAAAATAAAAATGGTTGGAAATCATTACAGTAATTCCTGGTCGGATTGAATCTTTACGCGGATCAATCGCAGAAGTGACAGGTTGCAAAGGTTTCGAAGTAACTTGTTATTTTCATATCGATACTTAAATGACAAATTCAGCATCAAAAACACTTATAATAATTTCAGATATAGCAGTCGGTCTTCAAGGCGGCAAATATTCGATTTTGAAAAGTATTGACTATCATTGTGTTTGTACTATTACACTATTTTACCTTTGAAAGACTAATAATCATTTTTTATTTTGAAGTTTATCATAAAACAACAAGAAATATGGAGATAAAATTTGATATTTGATTGTATACAACACATAAAATCTCACGTAAGATAGAGGAAGAAGTAGCTGAAATCTTACGAATTCTTACAACAAATGAACTCCAAACATTTGACAAATGGTCCTTACATACATACATATTTTCATTGTTTCTTGTTTATGTATGAATCTGTTTTGAAAGTATAAAAACACAATGATGTTTTATTCGATGAGAAAAGCAATGATTGGTAGAAATGAAAATTCGATAGAAGAAACTTCTTCCAAAAACATGTCATTAGAGTAAGTGAAATTAGGTAGTATTATTCCTATCAACTTATACTCATTATAAATTAAAACGGTGTATTGTTTTTGTATGAATATGTAGTGCAATAGTTAAAAACGCTGTTTCTTGTTTAAAATGCCATCTTCAAAACGTCTTACCTTTCAAAATCAATTCGATTGAAAAAAATATTTTTTTTTAAATTTCAAATGTTTTCACTAAAATTTGTTAACATAACAAAAATGCGCTGTGAAAATTATTAAAAATCTGCTCATTTATGCAAATATCAATTCTCTTTGACTGACGAAACAATAATGCCCTTAGAATAAGAGACATCAGGTAATATTGTTCGCATCAGCCATCAGCCAAACATGGTGAATATTAATGTTTTTTTTTATTTTAATTTTAATTTTTTTTTGTTTTCATGTAAAAAACTTTTGCTGGTTTTTAGAAAAGCTTTTAAGAGTAATGAAGTTCATAAATTGATTGATTTATTGCTCGTAATGCAAATGAAGTGAGGAATTATTATTTTTAGTAGAAACCCTTAATTTTCACGTACGTACGTACGTACGTACGTGCGTTCGCGGACAGTTTTCTACGAGCATAACTCACGTAAACAAAGTCATATCGACTCTGTTAAGGTGTCAATCAAAGCGTCTTTGCAATCTCAAGAGCTGATTAGTTTTTGGGACACTTCGGTCGGGGGAGTTTGCTGTTTTGACCCCTTGAAGGTCAACCCTGTAATGCGTTGTATCTCGTGAACCAAACGTACGATTTGCTTTATCAAGAAATAAATTGACGCGTATTAATATTTTCATGATTCCATCAAATTTTTAAACAAATTGTTGGAGTGGTTTTTTAATTTTTTGAAAAAAAGTGCAAAAAATTGGAGTTTTTTTCAAAAACATCAAATTTTTAACTTTATTTTCAAGTCGTAGTAATGAATATTTATAAAATTAATATACTCCAAACAGTTGTTGTAAAAAAACCTTGAAAATGTTTTTTTATGATTACAAAAAAGATAAAATTAAAAATAAAAAATCATTAAAAGTCATCATGTCCTTCATGGTCATTTATGTCAATCATTATATCTCGAGAACCAAATATAATCTTTGCATCATTAAGAAGTCAATCAACGCGTATTAACATTTTAATGATGGTTTTAAGTTTTTAAAAAAAACCATTAAAGCCATTTTTTTAATTTCATAAAAAAAATATTGAAAATTAGTGTTTTTTTTTCATAAAAATAATAATTAATAATTAATAAAATTAACATCGTGATAATAAATGTTTATAAAATTTATAAACTTTTATCAATTTCTGTAGAGACAAGCAAAATATTTTCTCATGATTTCAAAACAAATTGAAATAAAAATAAAAAAAATCATTCAAAGTCACCATGTAAAAAGGGTTCATACGAATTTGTATACCTTAAATCTCTTATTCTTAAGACATTGTTGTAAAGTCAATCAAAGTTTATTATTATTTGCATAATTTGCGGAGATTTTTAATAGTCTTCACAGAACCGTGTTATAACTTTAATAAAAAAACTGCTTAAATTTTGAAAATCAATACAAATCAAATCAAATTTGCAATTGTGATAATCAACGTTTTGAAGGGTTAAATGTTTTGTAGTCAACACTTTTTGAGATCATGTGCTTTGAAAAGCTTTCATCAAATAAAAAATTGTAGTTTTTAGGAGTTTTGTTCTTTAGTTTTCGTAAAATTTCAGTTACTTCCGTCATCATTTGTAATACATATATTTTACTGTTTACATGCAATTGAACCTATTTTTGACTGCATAATCAATGTTTCTCAAAATCAACAGAAAATAAGAAATAATTATTAGTTTCATTGATGTAAAATCGTGAAAAATTACAAATTCAATGATTATACCGAAGTGCTAGCAGTTTTGACCGCAACTATTCAAAATAGCCATCACGCGACAAAATCTCTTCAGTTGTCGTAATAACGAAAACTGCATTCATTTTTGCTAGCGCTGTTTTGTCCTTCAAGCATCGATATGAAAATAACAAATAACATAGAAAAGGCTTTAGTTGTGGATTCCGAGGCCGAGATGGAGAACGAAGTTGAGGACGAAGTGGAGGACAAGAAGGATGACGAGGACGAAGAGGCCGAGGTTGCCCAGGCTTTGGTAGAGGATGACCAGGTGGTGGAGACGTCTTCCTCTACCAAAGCTTTTATGGTTTGATAAAAATAATAAAAGTAATTATATTAATTTAGAATTATAATGTTTAATAAAATTAATTATAAATATAAGCAAATTATAGCTTTTTATTCATCCCACTGGGAAGTTAGTCGTGTGGGCCTCAAGGGTCGCACTTAGACCACATTTTTTATTTTTTATTTAATGTTTCTTGTTATCATGAGAAAAAGTTTTGATGACATTTTTTCAAGCATTGCTTAAGGTGTATAAATTTTATAAAAATTGATTACTGTGTTCCGGAAATCAGGTTAAAAATTTATTGTTTATGAAAAAACAACTAATTTTTCGCACTTTTTTTCTTAAATTAAAAAACGGCTCCAACGATTTTTTTCAAAATTCGAGAGACTCACAAAACTGCTAATACGCGTCGGTTGACACCTTGACAATGTAAATCGTATGTTTGGTTCGCAATATATAACGCATGACAGAAATGACCTTGAAGATCATGATGCCTGTTAATGATTTTTTATTTTTTATTTAATTTTTTACTTAATCATGAGAAAAACTTTTGATGTTGTTTTTACAAGCACTGCCTGCAATATATAAATTTTATAAAAATTGAATACTGTCTTCCTTAAATCAGTTTAAAAATTTATTGATTATTAAAAAAACCTAATTTTTTACACTTTTTTCTTAAATTCAAAAAATGCCTCGAAGGATTTTTTTTCAAAATTTGATAGATTCACAAAAATGTCAATACGTGTCGATTGACACCTCAATCATGCAAATCGTATGTTTGCTTCGCGAGATATGTATAACGCAGGACAGAAATGACATTGAAGTGCATGATGCCTGTTAATGATTTTTTTATTTTTTATTTCATTTTTTACGTTATTACGAGGAAAAGTTTTGATATTGTTTTTACAACCCTTGCGTGAAGTATCTAAATTTTATAAAAATCGAATACTGTCTCCCGTTAATCAGGTTAAAAATTTATTGTTTATTAAAAAAAACCTAATTTTTTGCACGTTTTTTTCTTAAATTAAAAAACGGTTCCAACGATTTTGATAGATAGATTTGATAGATTGACATAAATGTTATTACGCGTCGATTAACACTTTAGCCATGCAAATCGTATGTTTTGTTCGCGAGATATAATGCATGACAGAAATGACCTTCAAAGGGTCAAAACAGCAAACCCCCCCGACCGAAGTATTCCAAAAACTAATCAGCTCTTAAGATTGCAAAAACGCTTCGATTGACACCTTAACGAAGTCGATACAACTTCGTTTACGTGAGTTATGCTCGTAGAAAAGTGTCCACGAACGTACGTACGTACGTACGTACACACGCACACACACACACACACATACATCTCCCTTTCTAAAAACACTTAATATATACTCTATAGACCTCAAAACGTAAAGAAATGTTGAAAATTTCAATTTCGATTTTCGAGGCGATTACAAGAACTTCCCATATACTGGGAAGTTAAAAAGAAGAACGAAAAAAACCAGCCGTGAGGTGCGACCCATTAGGTCCACACGGTCAACTTCCCAGTAATATCTACATAGATATTAAAAATATTAAACACAATAAAAGTTATGGAAATAATACTACTTCAAATAATAAAACTGTACCTCTCATAAAAATTATTGGAATGATTTAATATTAATCGTAACATCTACGGGAGCGTCAATTGATTACGTAAGGATTTTGGTGCATTGGTTTGATTGATTATTCACGCGGATCAATCGGAGGGGGGACAGGTTACAAAGCAGTTTTTTTCATTAAAGTTAAACATGGTGCTGTGAAGACTATTGAAAATCTGCTCAAATTTTGCAAATATTAATAAACTTTGATTGACTTTACAACAATGTCTTTAGAATGAGAGATTTAAGGTATAATGATTCGAATGAACCGTTTTTACATGGTGACTTTGAATGATTTTTTATTTTTAATTTAATTTTTTTTTAATCATGAGAAAAGTTTTTGCTGGTTTCTCTACAAAAATTGATAAAAGTTTAAAAGTTCTATAAACATTTATTACTACGATGTGCAAATCAGGTTAAAAATGGAATTTTTTATGAAAAAAACACTACTTTTCTAAAAAAAAATTAATAAATGATAAAAAACGCTTTAACAATTTTTTTAAAATATAAAATCATCATAAAGATGTTGATACGCGTCGATTGACACGTTAATGATGGAAAGATTATATTTGGTTCTCGAGATATAATGAATGACGTAAATGACCTTGAACGTTTAATGATTTTTAATTTTTTATTTAAGTTTTTTTGTAAACATGAAAAAAAATTTTGCTGATTTTTTCACAAGAACTATTTGGAGTATATAAATAATATAAACATTGATTACTTAGGTTTGAAAATCAGGCTAAAAACTTTTGTGTTTTCGAAAAAACCCTAATTTTTGGCACTTTTTTTAAAAAAATTAAAAAACGGATCCAAAGATTTTTTTAAAAGTTTGATAGATTCATAAAAATGTTAATACCTGTCGATTAACACCTTAATGATGAAAATCGGATGTTTGGTTCGTGAGATATAGCGCATAACATGGTTGACCTTCAAGGGGTGAAAACAGCAAACCCCCCCGACCGAAGTGTCCCAAAAACTAATCAACTCTTAAGATTGCATAGACGCTTCGATTGACATCTTAACGAAGTCGATACGACTTTGTTTACGTGAGTTATGCTCGTAGAAAAAAGTATCCGCGAACGAACGTACGTACACACACACACATCTCCCTTTCTAAAAACACTTTATATATACTCTATAGACCTCAAAACGTAAAGAAATGTTGAAAATTTCAATTTTCGAGGCGGTTACAAGAACTTCTCATATACTGGGAAGTTAAAAAGGCCAACTAGCTTAATTTTGAAACTGATAATAATTAAGTATCCTCAATAAAAAGTAATAATTGCTAATAATGATTGAATAATCTTTTTAAAAAAAATATCGTTGATAATAATGAAAAGTACCTGCAATAGTGTAAACTCATGATAGTTCAAAGAAATTTGATGTGAGAATATTGTTCGATATGAAAAAATCAACAATCTGCAATTTAATTATATTACGCAATTAAAACAAGAGTATTATGTGTTGTTTTTTATAAAAGAAAAACTTTCTTTTAATTTTGTGTATCTTTATTTGGATTCGTAATCGATTTTCGACCGTAATCGTTCGGTGTTCCTCAGCGATTAAATTTATTAGTTATAAGTACTTTACTTATATACTAATTTTACAAGGGATGTAGTTAATAAGGATATGATTAAGAGGATATTTTCAAATTCTAACATTACAAGGGATGTAACTTATGGGCGATATGATTAAGAGAATATTATTAAAAATGGAGATTCTTAAGAATAACTGATTAATTTAAAGAGCCATGAAATAACGTTGCCTTCATCATGATTCATTACGGGTTTTTTTTCCCTATAAATGGCTAAGCTTTCTAAGGCATCTAGTTCCCGTACGTCTCTCGCTTCCCATATTGGTGCTACGTCATCCATAGTTATATCATGTCCTGTAGTCACGATGTGCTCCACCACAGCTGATTTGAAACTGCCTGTCATGCCTCTCTTCTGTGAAGCTTTCGCTTCTCCTAAGTGTTCCTTCGTCCTAGTACTAATGAGTCTCCTTGTCTGACCGATAAATATCTCTTGGCAGGTGGGGCATTCAACCCTATAGATCCCCGATTTCTCGTGTGGTTGTCGCTTATCTTTAGTCGATCCAAAGATGTTTTTGAGCTGGTTTCTGCCACTCGTTTCTATGAGCTGTATTGATTCATGGCCGTTTAGGTTCCTTTTTATTACGTTAGTGACACCTTCGTGGTAGGCGATGGCCTTCCAAATCGTCCTTTCCGAGTCAAGGTTTAGTAAACTTGGCTGTTCTTTCGTACGTCGGATTTTTTTGAATTTCTGATTGTTGCTGGTTTAAAGCCATTTAAAATTGCAGTCTGGAGAATATACTGCATTTCCTTCTTCTTGGCTTCCTCTTCAAGTGACAAATCGTACATGCGGTGTATCATAGCTCTGTAGGGAGAAACTTTGATTTGTTGTGTGTGGTTCGAAGTATTTGGGATCGTTCTTTGCGTAAGGGTTGCTTTTCGGTAGATATTAAAGCTTATGTCCCCCTTCTCCGTTGTACTAGCACATCCAACAATGCCAGGTTTTCACCTATTTCTTCCTCCATTGTGAAGCTGATACTCTGATGTGCGTTTGCTGCAAATCTTTTTTCTTGACGTACGCGAAAATGTCATCTACGTATCGGAACCAGCATCTCGGTAGTTTGCCTCTTGATTTTAATCACTCTTCCAATCTCGACATAAAAATTTCACTGAAAAAAGGTGAGAGCGGGTTTCCCATTGCTACTCCTCCCTTAGTTTTAAAAAATTTCTCTTTGAAGGTGAAATAATTTTCAGTCATGCACAGCTTGCACATATTGCCTAGTTGAATCCAATGTTTGGTTGGCATGACAGAAATGACCTTGAAGAACGCAAAACAAAAATCACCCAGCCAAAGTTTCCCAAAATCTCATCAGCTCTTCAAACTGATTGACACCTAAACAAAGTCAATTCAACTTTGTTTACGTGAATTATGCTAGAAAAAAACCTATCCACGAACGTATGTAAGTCACATATCATACGACACCTCTTGTCTTTGCATAGACGAAACATAATACATAGAATGAAAGAATTCCATAGAATTAAATTGCACTTGCAACGTGACTTGATGCTTCGACTCATTTCCCGCAAGATTGCAGTTTTGGGTACTAGGTGTAAAGATAGTTGATAGATTAGAATTAAGTCAGTTCTATCGTAACGGCGAAACGAGACATATCTTAAAAATAAAGCCCTTTAGTTAAATTTAAATATTGTTTTTATTTTTTTCATTTCTGTTCGAACGGAAAATAAAATTGGCGCAGTCGTTAGGATTACCGAATTCGGGAGTGAAATAATTATTCAGCTTGATACAAGGCGATATTTGCTGTTTTCCCCTGAAGTGTATTTTAATACTTTGTCGGTACGGTCCGTAATAAAACGAACAGTGAAACAAAAAGTGAAGAATAATAAATAAATCAATATATATATCAATAGTGAAGGCAAAAAGAGTGTTTCAGAGTAGAAAAACCGTGCAATAGGCTCATCATGTCCATCACATCATTATCGATGAAATATGTCATTGCTGAGGCGAGAGCTGTTCCCCCTTTTACCGAAAAGAACACGATAGGCCTGTCATCCTTTATCAACGTGGTGGAGACGTTGTCCGGATTTGTTACAGACAACAACTCCAAAGCCTACTTGTATAGTATATTTTGTTCCAAGCTGCAGGGTCACGCTGCCGATGCAATCAGGAAGCTGATGGAGCCTACTTGGGACGACGTCAAGAAACAACTTATCAAGTCATTCGGAGTTCCAGAAGATTACCTGCAACTAAAAGAAAGGGCGGATAGCATTGTAAGTAAGAATGTATCACACATTTATTCAGAACTAAGTGACATCCTAAACAAATTTAATTTGAAATACTCACTAGATAGTGAAAAACCTAGTGATTTTAGGCCCAACCTAAACGAAAAAAGCTTCTTAGAGAATTTTTTAAGTAAAATAAATCGAGTTGATGCTATGTTTGTTAGGACAAATCAAATTGAAACCTTATAGGAAGCGTATCATGCTCTTGTTCGAACGGGGATCTATGTGACCGAAACTAAAAGTAATTATCGGCAAAGGAGAATTGAACACGAAGACAGAAATTCTAATCCTCGTATCCGTCATCATTATTAACATCAAGTGCAAAGTAATAGAACAAGATCTAATCAAACTTTTAACAACTTTCCTCATAATAATACTAATGTACAATATTTTAACAAAAATCCAAATAATAACTCGAGGTATAATAATTACAACAATAATTACGGAAATAACAGTTCTGGGTATTATGCTAGAAATAATCGAAACCAATATCAAAGGTCCAACTTCGAACAAAATTCAAGGTACCAACGTAGGAACCTTCCGCATCCTGAGCCAATGGACGTTGATATCAATGTAGCTACATCAGAAAATTTTCATTCGACTCCTCGAATACCACACTTCCCATAGTGACTCTCACAATCAATAATAAATATGTCGATTGCCTTATAGATACTGGAGCAGCAACATCCATAATCGACGATACTATTTTTCCAAGTATATTCTATAAACAATTAAGGATTCCACTCGAATTGAAAACCCTTTCAGGTAAAAACGTGATAGAAAATGAAATAATTACTCGTGTTCCAGATGAATTTGAAGTGAACGCAACAATGTCGTGGAAAATTTTAAATGTGTCTAATAAAAACTTCCAAGCCTTATTAGGTCAAAATATTTTGAAACCATTAGGCGCGAAAATTGACCTTTTAAAGGAACAGTTGGAAATAAATAATAAAATTCAAAGGAGCGTGTCCATTTTCTAAAAATCAAATAAGTCAATTAGAAATTGTTGATATAAACTGCACCGATCTCCTTTCTCGTTTCCATACGAATAATTTAAACAATGAAGAGCTGTGGAGTCTGAAACAAATTTTAAAGAGCAGCCAGGATCTCTTCTTTAAAGAAGGAGATATGCTGACGAATGTTAATGAAGTTAAGCATGAAATTATCACAAAAGAATCACGTCCAGTATACAGCAAAATTTATCGTTTTCCTAAAGTCCATGAAGACGAGGTAAATAAACAAATTGGAGAAATGTTAAAACAAAACATCATTCAACCCTCTAATAGCCCTTATAATAGTCCGATCTGGGTAGTCCCGAAAAAATTGGATAATAGTAGCAAACAAAATTGGAGGATAGTAGTAGATTATAGGAAGTTGAATGAGATCACCGTTGATGACAAATTCCCAATACCAATGATTGATTCCATCTTCGACAAACTAGGTCGAGCGCAATATTTTACAACACTCGACCTGAATCAAATTTATTGTCCATTTTTCGTTTTTACAGTTGGTTTAAGAGAAAAAAAAAACTGAGTTGTTCCTTATACTGTAAATATTTATTTTTTATATCGCATACAATTGTTTCGAGGGCTACGTGCCTTCTTCCTCAGAGCGAATCACAATTTGTCTCTTATACCTGATATACGACTTTTTATATACACCTAAGTTTTTTAACCTACTTTCTATATCCTAATTGTATCCTACTCGACCATTTAACGCTCTCACCAGGCTCGATGCACAGTTGCCTTCATCATGATTCATCCTATTGACCTTGTCTTCCTTCAATATCCACATACTTTCGGCTGCATCCAATAGGTGGGCTTTACGCACTCGCTTAACGACTTCAACGTTGTTGAATGTTATTGTATGTCCATGGTTAATCATATGTCTCGCCACCATGGACTTTATATGACGGACGTCATCATTCCTCCATTTTTCGAATTCCCTTTTATGCTCCTCGAACCTCGTTTTGCCAGCCTTTTTGTTTGCCCAATGTATATGCTGGGGCATTCCGGGCAGCTCACCTTGTAAATGCCACTCAACTCGTCCTTTTCGAGACTATCTTTTGGCGAACCCAGCAAGGTCCTCAGCTGGTGGTTCGTACTCCTAGATACTAGATCTATGTTATACGTGGCCAATGCTTTACGGATGATGTCCGTACAGCTCGAATACAAGATGCTGGCTCTTCTATGTTGTTCTACGGAGGTCTGTTGACTGAAGAGAGTTGTCTGTTGCTCATTTCTCATTCGTTGCTGTTTTTTCCTCGTCATTTGGTCGATTAATTCTCCTGTAAATCCGTTTTTCACTGCTGTGTCCTTGATGTATTCGAGTTCGTTCATGAACCGCTTTTTTGTTAATGGAATTGTTGAGAGCCTATGTATCATGCTATGATATGCTGCCATTTTTTGTGTATATGTATGATGCGATGATTTCGGAATTGTCCTTTGTGTGTGTGTGCTCTTCCTATGTATGTCAAACTCCAATTTGTTCATGTTCCTTATTATTTTTATGTCCAAGAAGGATATCTGTTGATTCTTCTCCTTTTCCATCGTGAATTGGATGTTTTTATGTATTTTGTTGATGTTATTTAGCGTTTCCTCGATCGCATCTTTCGTAACAACTGCCAGCACATCATCTACATGTCGAACCCAAAACTTCGGCATAATTCCCCGTTCTTCCAATTCCTTTTCGATGCTCCCCATAAAGATTTCACTGATTAACGGAGACAGCGGATTCCCCATTGCAGTTCCTGATGTGGTGGACCTGGCAAAAGGATTTCATCAAATCCTTGTAGATGAAAAAGATCGTGCCAAAACGGCCTTTTCAACTCATCAGGGACATTTTGAGTTTGTCCGAATGCCATTTGGACTCAAAAATGCCCCTGCCACTTTCCAAAGGATGATCAATCACGTTCTGAGAAATCATATCAATAAAACATGTGTTGTATACCTTGATGATATCTTGATCTTTTCAACATCACTCCAGGAACACGTAAATTCGATAAATAAAATCTTTGAGCACTTAAGAAAGTACAATCTTAAAATTCAAATTAATAAATGTAACTTTTTGTCGAAACAGACAGAATATTTGGGTCATATTTTGACCAATGAAGGAATAAGACCTAACCCTGGGAAGGTAGAAGTCATTAAAAATTTAAAATTGCCTAATTCTCAAAAACAAATAAAAAGTGTCCTGGGTATAACAGGATACTACAGGAAGTTCATTGGGGATTACGCGAAAGTTGCTCAACCGATGACGAGATTTCTAAAAAAGGGAAGCAAAGTTGACACAAATAACCCTTCTTATATTGGAGCGTTTCAGAAGCTTAAGAATCTCATAACGAATTACCCAACTCTCAGATACCCAGACTTTAGCAAAAAGTTTGTCTTGACAACCGATGCCTCCAATTTTGCAATTGGTGCCGTTCTTTCACAGAATGATCATCCAATTGCATTTGCTAGCCGAACTTTAAACGAGCATGGAACTCGGTATTCGGCCATCGAGAAAGAACTGTTAGCCATTGTGTGGTCTACAAAGTACTTTAGACCGTATTTATATGGCAAAAAGTTCACCATCCTAACGGATCATCAACCTCTAAAGTGGTTGAATTCTCTTAATGAACCTAATGCAAAATTGCAGCGCTGGCGTATTAGACTAAACGAATACGATTTCGAAATTGATTATGTAAAAGGTAAAAATAATAAGGTAGCCGACTTTCTGAGTCGCATCAATACTGAAAAAAAAATGAAATATTTGCCATCGTGCCAACCGAAAACGCGAAATTCAGAGAAATACCAGGGAAACATGTCAACGACGTGTCAGAAGAAATACTTGGCTATAAGCATAGGAGGATATTAGACAGTGATACGATAAATAAGCACGGAGATTTGATACGTAAAGCCGGTAACAAAATATTCAGACAGCATAGAAACGGCAACATCGAAAGCATTGAGTTAGAAATTGGCCAACCTGAAATATACCCTCATTCTGATCAGGCAACAATCCATAGTTGCATCGAAGATGTAAATGATCATATTCCGATTGAAAATGGAATCGTCAATATATACACAACTCAGCTTTATTTAGTGAAGGAAAAAGAAACTGAAATAAATATTAAATACAAAAAAGTTAGGCAAATTTCCATTGCCGAAAACGAACATCAAAATAGTATTCTGCTTAATGATCTACTTAGAAGATTCATAAAAAGAGGTATTACAGCAATTTATTCAGAACTAGATCATGCAAATTCAATATTTTGCAACAAAAGCTTATAGAACTATTTTCGAATGATAAAAGAATCAAGTTTTTAAAATGTAGTAAACGCGCTATTGCTTTGCCCAATGAAGAAGAGGCGTTTGATACGATCAAATAGATCCATAAGGCAAACAACCATAGATGTATCATTGAAACTATAGAGAGATGAAGAATTTATATTTTTATCCTAAACTGAAAGATCTAATCCACAAATTTATTAATAACTGTGAAGTATGTAATCTTGCAAAATATGATAGAAATCCAATTCAGTATAAATTCAATATTACAGAAACACCTAAAGAGCCTAATGAAATAATACATGGCGACATTTTCTACTGCCATAAGCAAACATTCATCACATTTATCGATAAATTTACCAAGCACTTAGTGGCTCAGAAATTGAACGATAGGAACTCTATAACAATAGTCGAAGGTTTGAGAAACAGATTTTCTATCTTTGGAAAACCTAAGAAGATAGTTTTAGACAATGAATTAGATTCCATAAACGTAAAGGACTTCCTACGTAATGAAGGGGTCGAAATACATTTTGCATCGCCTCGGTCTCACACCGGCAACTTTGACATAGAAAGAGCTCACGGGACTCACGGGAGCACCTTCGGATCCTCGAAATAGAAAAATTCGAGTTAAACCCTACCGAAAAGGTTCTCCTAGCCACCGAAATGTATAATAAGACAATCCATTCCACAACACTACGGAAACCTTTCGATTTTATTAACAATAAAGTAGAAGACTTAGTCGCGATAAAGGACAGAACGTTAGCTGTTAAACTAAAAAATATAGAAACTTTAAATAAGGATAGGTCTGATGTAGTGTTGGAAAATAATAAAGAAACAATAGTTAAGAACCCTGAAGCAGTTAGATATAAACACAAGCCTAGGTATACTAAAATACAGACTAAAGTTATAAACAACAAGCTGTTAGATAAACGCAACAAAAACGTACATATATCTAGGACTAAACGAAAACTCAAATTCTTTTCAGATCGACAAAACCAGGATAACATCCAACAAAAAACGCAGACTCACGCTGAGTCTCGCCCGTAAAAATCAAATTTCACGACTATTATATGTACTTATTGTATCAACATTCGCGATTTCAACAACACAAGCAATGATATCGATAGAAAATCTTGAGACAAAAGCTGGGTACCAATCAATAACCCTAGGAGAAATCTCTTTAGTTGAAAGCTATAAAAATATTTTGCACATTATAGACGTTAATGAATTTAGATATACTCTAGCCGCTATAGAATCTAGTATAAAATCAATATTTTCAACTTTGTATGACCAAAATATCTTGAAGCAACTAAATATTCAAATTAAGAAAACGAAACTCAAACTAGATACCCTAATTCCACACCGTCAAAAACGAGGTCTGATCAATATCGGTGGAAAAGCACTTAAATAGATTTTTGGAACAATGAACAGTAGCGATCGCGAGCAAATCGAAGAACACCTCAAATCAATCGAAAATAATAACAAACAAATAATAACGAACAATAAGCAGCAAATAAAAATCAACACTGACTTGCAGAATAATCTTAATATACTTCGGGATCGAGTGAATCAAAACCAAAAACTTTTACAGAATTTAATTGTAAATCCAAGCAATAAGATGCGAAAAGACTTCGAACAAATTCACTTCCTATCGATTTTGAGCGACACACAATTACTAAATTCTGAAATCGATAAGATACAAGAGAATATTGTTTTCGCTAAATACAATATAATGAGTAGATCCATTCTCACCTCGGAAGAAATCGAAATCTACGATATTGATTTTAATAAATTCAAAGAAATCAAGTGTTCATTACTCCAGCAGGATACTAAGCTAATCCTCGTTATTTCTATCCCAAACCTTACAAAAGATTTCGCTACCAGGTTCACATTGATTCCCGTTCCGAACAAAAAATTCGAAGAAATTGAGATCACTGACAAAAATGTATTAAATTTTCGAGACGAATTTTATGCAGATAACGAAATAAAAATTGTAAAGAACTTAAAGAAAGTTGATATTTGTACGAAAAATCTGATGTTAAAAACTTATAAGCAATGTAAGAAAATCGATAATAAAAATTTTGAAATAATAGAACTTATGCCTAATATCTTAATCATTAAAAATGCAAAAAACGCTATTTTAACAAATAATTATGGTATGAAGAACAAAACTTTGAATGGAAATTGTATAATGAAATTTTTAAATTGCACCCTAAAAATAAATAATGTTGAGTTTTCGAATTTTGAAAATAACTTTTCACATGAAACTATCATTCCGAATTACTCTAAAATAGATGACGTTCCTTTAGCTGCCAATTTAGACGAAATCCATTTAAAACAAATTCAAAACATACAGAAACTAGAGAAAATACAAACAAACTATAAATCGAATTCGATCATAACATATTCAGTTTTATTGTTAATAATATTAATTATTGTAATTTTCCTAATATTGTACCTAAATAAAACAAAAATTGTAAGGATCAAAGTTTCAAGTCACAAAGCTGGAAGTAAACAACCTGACTCTCAGGGGAGTGCTAATCTTAACGACGGGGGAGTCACATATCATACGACACCTCCTGTCTTTGCATAGTCACATATCATACGACACCTCTTGTCTTTGCATAGACAAAACATAAACGTTCCTATAGAATGATAGAATTCCATAGAATTAAATTGCACTTGCAACGTGACTTGATGTTTCGACTCATTTCCCGCAAGATTGCAATTTTGGGTACTAGGTGTAAAGAAAGTTGATAGATTAGAATTAAGTCAGTTCTATTGTAACGGCGAAACGAGACATATCTTAAAAATAAAGCCCTTTAGTTAAATTTAAATATTGTTTTTATTTTTTTCATTTCTGTTCGAACGGAAAATAAAATTTGTACATACATCCACAAATACAAATACAGACTTCTTTCCAAAACACATTAAATATACTCTTAGGACCTCACAACATAAAGACATGTTGAATATTTCGATTCCGGCATTCACTTTCGAACTTCCCATATACTGGAAAGTAAAATATTATGAAGACATTCATTTATTTGAGCACATTTTTCATCAAATAAAAACAATTCATGAGTCAGGAAACCCTTCTGCTTCACAACCTCTTGTAGGCGATTCTGCATTGTCGTTATAAGTCTTCTACATTTTTCCTCATGTATGGATGCCCATACTTCAATTAGTCAATATTTGTGAAATTGCTTAAGGGGGGGGGGGTAAGGTTTGCTTCATCTAAAAAATAGCTTTATTTCATGAATTTTCTTGGAAAAAATTATTACTGTAGGTTTATTTTACATAGTATTATCTAAAAGTACAACATGTGAAGAATATTTAAAAAAAATTTGTCCAAAAATAGAAAGAAATAACGGATTTATTGTAGATCTCCGCAGGCGCCAAGAAAACAAGTTTTTGTGAGGTGACCAGCCTACAGCAACACTGGATCATCTGAAACCCAAAAATCAAAATGCTTTCCCCAGTTTATTACTTTATCTCTCCAGTGACGTCGAGTTTTTTTTAATTATTCAATTTTTTAATTTTTGGCACCATTTTTAAGCCAAAATAACGATTTTTGACGAAAAAAATCGACCTATTTGTTATTGTAAGATTGATAGGAATTTATTTTTAAAAAAAACTCAACGTCACCAGAGAGATATATATATGTAAAATATGTGTACAAAATTTCAAAACGATCGGTTCAGTAGTTTTTTCTGTAGGCTGGTCACCGACTTTAAAAATTACATGTTTGGGAAAATCGATTTAAAGTTTTGTACACTGAAAAATGAAAACATCTTGAGAAAAACTGGATTTTCTTATAAAATACGTACATGACATCATCGATGCCGGGTCCATGCCGTACATCACTATCATTCACGTTATCTAAGGCATCTTTTTGCACCTGTCGATAAAAGTAATACAATAGAGACCGAAACAGTTACCGCTCGCCGCCGCTAGCGCAGGTAGCTAAAAGGCGCGCAAACCTAAGAGGTACGGTTATTCAACCTACTGTAATTTCGTTGGTTTTACTCCGATTGACCTACAAATTTAAAACAATATTCTTCAGATGTTGTACTTTCAGGAAAAATATGGAAGAAAAAAAAATTGTCAAACCTTACCCCCCCCTTAATGTTGTGGTTTGTTTCAGGTCCCCTCACAAGTGCTCGATTGAATTTAAGGCCAAATTCGTTGATGGTCAGTCTTAAACGGTGATGCAGTTTTCCCCCAGAAGCTGGTTCGTGCTGAAACTTCCATATAATTGTAAGATTCTCCTCAGCCCATGGCAAAATGATATTTTTTGAGATGTTGACGTACTTTTTCTTGGTAAATATTACTTCTGTACGGTGTATTGGCCCACAGCAAACCATGAGAAATATCTCCAAATATTGCTGGAGCCACTTCCGCGCTTACCAATAGTTCAGTCAAATTACATACAGCTTGGTCATCTTACACATCTCCTGTCAGTAGGGCCAATGCAATTTATTTTTGTTACGTCGCTCCAAAGGAAGAATTTCCACTCATTTTTTAAAGTTAAATTTTACCGTGCGAAGTCCATTCTTTCATTCCGATTAGTTGCCGTTACCAGGGGCTCCTTCCTGGCTATCGTGCCATGTAGGCCGGTCTCCACAAATCGTCTTGTGAGTGTTCTCACCGAAATATCGCTACTTTCCCCGAAAAGTTGGCAAAGAATTCCGACAGGTGATCTTTTTGGGCTACGTTTTGAAGCGGGCCAGTTGTCTATCCATACTTTGAGTTTTCTTGGGGGCTCGATTAAATTAGGGAGTATCTTGGACAATCCTGTGACTTTTCACGTGCTTTAGTGTTCTATGAACCATTTTTATGGAAGACTATAGGCGGCTGGCGATTTGTCGATATGCCAAGCCGAAGTGTCTCAAGTCTACAATCTTTCGTCTTACTAGAGGACTGCAATTGTTAGTCTTTCTCATCATTATGGATATTAAAATAAGTTTAATTGATACGAATGCAAATGGCTTTTTATAACTGATCATAGCAAATTTGTATGCCATCCTATTTATAGCACAATACAGTGTTTCTAATTACGTGTCATTGAATCAAGTAGAAAATAAGTCTTATACGAATGAGTTGTATCGAGGGATTCATTACCATGGGTTGTTTTTGGTAAGCTTCAAGCGTTTCCAATTATATGTTTGCGGCTATATATAAATTATTGAAGTCAGCATACCTTAGCAGTTGACAATATAACATAATTCGGGTCATGTTGATTTACTTTCATACCTTTCTTCAAGTGTCCTGTAATTGAGTATGCCACTTCTTCCTACTTTTTATTAAATTTACTGTAGGACTCAGACATACCCAAGAACTGCTCCATTTGTCCGATGATGTAATGAATTGTAAAATCTGAAATAACCTAATTGTTGTCTTCCATTACATGATGAGCCGTTACGCTGTAAAAACTGTCAGCGGCGCAAAAAGTCCACGCATCTACCGTGAGACAAACAGAAGGAGCTCTTTTCAGGGGAGTATTTACTAATTCAACAGTTTCATTGTTATTAAGGGAATTACAGAATCGGAAACCGTTATCCCAGCTGGCAGTTTATAATGTGGATTGAGTAGGAATAAGAGCTTCTTAAATTCTGGATCTTCCACAATCCTAAATAGATGATATTTTTTGGTTATCATCGTGGCTAACTGCCGATAAATTTCTTTTTGCCTTTTTAGAGGGAGTGGCTTATTATAGTAGCTGGTTTTATCACTACACGTTGATATAGTTGGACAAACTGCTCCATTATTTGTAACGTACCAGTTGAAGCAATAAAAGTGCGTCCAACGGTTCCTGGAGGTTCCACTTGTTGGCAATTAACAGTTTTCTAGTTTTCTTTAAAGAGCAGACTTCACTTAATCCAAAAAATATATAAATGCGACCTATGTAAACTCAAATGCGAATGAAAGGGCTAAAAGAAACAAAATATATAATACCATCAATTTTTCTTTTTATGATTTATTTCAAAAGTAAATTTTTGTGAGATTCGCACTATATTACAGTTGAATAATAATGTAAACATACCTCTTGGTGGCCTTCAAATTTGATGTTTTTTTCTCTCTTTACCTGAATAAATATGATTTCGAAATAAATTGTATTTTTCCTGTTCACCTGTCTTATATATTCCACCAAAAAACAAAACAAATTAAACCTTGGCTTTCTGTAAACCTAGAAACTTGATTTTTTTAGGGGTTACCCTTTATTGTTTAACTGTATGTATCAACTCAGAGGATATATGTATGTATGTCAGTGCAAACGTGTTAACACATCTAAGTAGCCGAGCTGGATATTTAAAACAAAAGTCTAGTTCGGTGCATCGAGCAACGCAATTCAAAAACTCTGATACGTAGCGTAATGTATCGAAACAAAATTGTAGCTAATGATATTCCATGACGTATTTGTCTTCTTCTTTTTTGGCTGATCTAACATGTTTATAGATTCTCATTCAGGGCTTTAATGCGCTATTGCGATATCCTAGGTCATAGTGTTATGATTTGCATGCGTGAAATGAGTTTTATATTTACTCTTTTTGCAGCCAATCTTTCGCCTTTTTAGAACTGATTCCACTTCCGTCGTCTGTTAAAAGTTGCTAAAATTAGCATGTTTGGCTAAATATATTTTTAAATAAATTAATTATGTGATAAAAATAATTTTAAAAAATATTTTCTATGCAAGTGATAAACGCGAAATTTTCATCTTTAAACTTTGTGTCAAAATTTTACGCACCGGCCCTGCAGTTTGTGTTTCTGCAGAAGGTTCGTTCCTAGCCCATTTTAACTGTTGTTGGCATGCTTCGAGAGTGATAATATTCATCATGTATAATAGCTATATGGTTATTTTGGATATGGGTTTTAGCTATAAGTTCCTGCCTTCCAATAAACGAATACTCATGAAGTAGTTTTTCTGCATTCGCCGACGTAGCTTTACTATGGGTTAATTTCTACGTTTTGAATTCTTTTCGCAGCGTTAAAAATGTTTGCTTATCTGGTAATTTTATGTCTGCTATACCTATAAATATCATATGATTGCTTAATATACATTTGTTTTTTTTTCTGGAAAGGAAAAGAATGTGAGTATACACCTTTTTTCGTTCAAATATTTGTGCAATTTTTATTTCTTTTCCTTCCTAGTCCTACTATAGTTTATACATAATAATCTAATACTAAATGCTTTCTCTGAAACGGTTGTGAAATTAGAGGTACCTTTTATCGCCGCCTGTTGAGCTGCAATCTTCTTACGAATGTGAATTAATTCAAATTCGAAAAAGTGAATTTGGTATTACGTTCTTTTTTACCTTGAATACGTTTGATACTCTGATATACTCTAATCATTTGAGTTTCCATTGTTGTTAAGATTTTCCAGGTAACTTATAGGTTTTTGATCCGTATTTAATACAGCTTTGTAGCTCAAGAGCTTTGATCTGAAATTGCTAGTACTTGTGTTTCTCTAGCGAAATTTTGTTTTGTTTAGAGTTCTAGATGCGAAACAGTTAAGTTTTTTTCGTAATAAGTATGCTTCAGTAGCAAAATTTGAAGGGTCTGTAGTAACTGTAAAAGGTATCGTGAAATTGGGAAGTGAAGTGTCGGATGATTTGACAAGCAAAGTTTTAACTTCTTAAATGCCTCAATATATTTCGGATCAGAAGTATATACTTTAGCATCTGTTTTTTGAATATTTATGACTATAATTACGCTAATAATAAATGTTTTTCGTATTTTCCTGGAACAATTCAGGTGGTTTCACTGTCGGGAGAGCTAGAGGATTGTGCAAAACTTTGAACCTAATCTTTCTGATCTTGCTGGTTCAAAAATGTTTTCACTGAGTACTAGTATTTTTAATGTTGATGATACACAAGGTATTTTTTGTTTATTTTTAGTTATGTTCAATATTATGTATGAACGTTAACCCTTCATTTTTGCGATATTGTGTTTCACTGAATTCATCTTTGACTCTTTCGGTAAGGTCTTCTTCTTATAGTACAGTCATTTGGTAGTTTTAGCTGGAGACTTTACCAGGAGTTTTAAAAATTGGTAATTTTATATTTTGATGTGTTTTTTCCGAACTTCAATTTTGGCACTTCGTATCTTAGTAGTATTTAGTTTCGTCTGAGTCTTCAGTACACGGCTATCGTTTACAGTTTCTTACGTACGAACTTGCTCCATTTCCATTATCGCTTTTAAATTACGAAGGTATGCGTAAATGCGTTGAATCTTCTATGTAAAAGACATTTAAGCAACATTTTGGAGACATAAATTTTAGAGATACAATGTATGTCATTGACGGAGGGCACTTATTACACCGAGTCATGAGGCAACGCGGTGAACCATTTGAATCTATTTGCAATAACTACATTACATACGTTCCATCGAATTATATATCCAATGCTATAATCGTATGCGACGGACATCCGGAAAATGTAGCAAACCGTAGTATCAAATATGCAGAGCGATCTCAACTATCACGAAAAAATGTTTCAGTAGACATACTTTTTGACGAGACAATGATTCCAACTGTGTCACAAAATAAATTCCTAGGGAATGATGCAAACAAGAACCGCCTCATCAGAATGTTGAAGAAGCTGAGAGCTTCATGATCAAACAAGCCACGGTAGATGCGTTGCTACCACCAACAGAAGCAGCAGCACGACAACATTCATTCCGAACCAGGTTCAACAGTGGTATGAAAATGAACAAAATGCAAAGCAATGGGGATGGAACTGAAGCAAAAATGGGCTGATTACTTCTAGGACACTTGCGCCCCCAGCTCCAGAAACCTTGTTAACTTCCCAGTATATGGGAAGTTCTTGTAATCGCCTCGAAAATCGAAATAGAAATTTTTAACATTTCTTTACGTTTTAAGGTCTATAGAGTATATATAAAGTGTTTTTAGAAAGGGAGATGTATGTGTGTGTGTGTGTGTGTACGTACGTACGTACGTTCGTGGACACTTTTTTCTACGAGCATAACTCACGTAAACAAAGTCGTATCGACTTCGTTAAGATGCCAATCGAAGCGTCTTTACAATCTTAAGAGCTGATTAGTTTTCGGGAGACTTCGGTCGGAGGAGTTTGTTGTTTTGCTCCTTTGAAGGTCATTCTTGTCATGCGTTATATCTTGCGAACGAAACATACGATTTCTTTGATCAAGATGTCAATCGACGCGTATCAACATTTATGTAATTCTATCAAGTTTCTAAAAAAAATTCTTCCAGCCGTTTTTTAATTGTTTGAATAAAAGTGCAAAAAATTAGGTTTTTTTTTATAAACAATAAATTTTTAACCTGATTTACGAAAGACAGTATTCAATGTTTAAAAAATTTATATACTTCAAGCAGTGTTTGTAAAAACAACATCAAAATTTTTTTTCATGATTACGTAAAAAATTAAATAAAAAATAAAAAATCATCAACAGGCATCATGATTTTCAAGGTCATTTCTGTCATGTGTTATATCTCGCGAATCAAACATATGATTTGCATGGTTAAGGTGTCAATCGACGCGTATTAACATTTTTGTGAATCTATCAAATTTTGAAAAAAATCGTTGAAGCTGTTTTTTAATTTAAAAAAAAGTGCAAAAATAAACAATAAATTTTTAACCTGATTTACGGAAGACAGTATTCAAGTTTTATAAAATTTATATACTTCAAGCAATGTTTGAAAAAACGTCATCAAAACTTTTACTGATAATAGCAAGAAACATTAAATAAAAAATAAAAAATCATTAACAGTCATCATGCTCTTCAAGGTCATTTCTTCCATTCACTATATCTCACGAACCAGATATAATCTTTGCATCATTAAGGGGTCAATCGACGTGTTTTAACATGTTTTTGATTATTTTAACATCATAAAAATCCGTTTCAGCGGTTGTTTTAATTTAATAGAAGAAAATGCAAAAACTTAGGGTTTTTTCATAAAAAATATTTTTTAAACCTGATTTGCACAACACAGTAATAGGTGTTTATAAAATTTATACATTCCTATCAGGTTTTGAAGAGAAACCAGCAAAACTTTTTTCATGATTCTGAAAAAAATTCAATAAAAAATAAAAAAAATCATTCAAAGTTACCATATGAAAAGGGTTCTTCCGAATGATATTACCTTATATCTATTATTCTAAAGAATTTGTTGTAAATTTAATCAAAGTTTTAAAATGTTTGGATAATTTGAGCAGATTTTTAATAGTTTTTGCAGTCTTTTCATAGAAATAAGTGGCTTAAATTTTGAAAACCATCAAAATTTCAATCAAATTTGCATTTGTGGTAATCAATCATCATCACCCATCCACCAAAAGCCTTGTAAGTAATCAATGGATGCTGCCGTAGATGATATGATTAATAATAACTCATTCCTGTTACTGCTATGAATACCTCTCATTATTATTATTTAAAGTAGTACTATTTTCAAAATTATTATTGTGTTTAATATTTTTAATGTTTATCTAGATATTACTGGGAAGTTGATCGTGTGGACCTCAAGGGTCGCACTTCGCGGCTTGTTGAAACTTATTTCTTGTAAATGCAACAGCTTGTAGATGCAGGAAAGCTGAGTTAAAATGCGCCATTTTGCACAAATTGTAGTGGTGCTGGTAATAATTCGCAAGTTCCATCACATGAAAGCGATGAAAAGGAGGAAACGGAGACTATTTCCAAGTAAACGTATGATGGATTCAAAAACGAAGAGGATTTTGATGAGTCTGATAATCACATCGCAGATGATGCAGATGAAATTCCGGTCTGTGACGTCTCAATCGATACCGAAGACGAACTCGAAACGTCTGTTCCATCAGGAACAGCAAAGAGAAGAAGATTGCGCTAAATTTCGAAATTGTGCATCACATGTGGATTAGGCCTACATGGAACACCACGATAAAAAAAACGCGCCGCCTACTCTACCTCAAGGTGGTGTGAGAATGAGTTTAACCAAAATTCATATTAAAGTATACTTTGCGGCGCTCGTACACCAACACTATTGATTTAAGAAAAATAATGTTGAAACACAAATTGTAGGAAATTTTCACTAGTTTCATTTTGTATGTAAATGTTTTCATAGTAAAATGAGTCGGAAAGGAGATATTGTCAAAACTGCTATTAGGCGCTATTTTACTAATATGGTTGCGCAAGCGGCAAAGATACGAAGTGGCAAAGTTGAAATTCAGAAAGGGCACATCGAAATCTATAAAATTACCAGTTTTCAAAACTCCCGAAAAACTTTTCAGGTAACCTCTTTTTCGAAGTATGTGACTACTATTATGTGTAATATTTGTTTTGAATTTTTTTATCCATGAAAGATGCAATTATGTATTCTTTCTTCTGCTATTTTTCACATTGACTTGCCAAAGTGCAGGACATTTTGCTCGGTTCTCTATTGAAAGGAATGGTCACATTATTTATTGCTAGAGTTTCATTTTCAAAATTAATCTTCATACATTTTAATACCAATTATGCAGGTCAAGTTGGACGTGAAATTACTCAATTTCTATTCTAATGGTAATTTGTACACGGAGAAAAATGAATACGTCATTTTCAACGAAAAATTACTTCAAACTAAATGAAATCGCGTTCAAAATGGCGCCAATGGCGAAAATGTTTATTTCAACAACATACACTCCTTAAAACTGAACGCTTTTCGATTGAATGCGTAAATGTTCATCCTGAACATTAGATAAGTTATTCTGATAACAAAACATTTTCATTTCTAAAGAAGTTTTGCTATCATTTTGAACTCATATTGCGTTTCAACTGAACGTGGCTTAAAATTCGATCCAAATGGATTAAGCGTTCATTTAAAATAGTTTTAGTTTTCATAGTTAACAGTAAATGCGTTCAAAATGAATACAACATATGTACCTTCGGACCATTTAATTTAGCCGGTCAATTTGACTGTAAAAATGATCTGAATTGTGTCGAATTTGCGGTTACAATGAACGTGTTGTTATCATTCAAATCAAATGCAGCTAAAATAGAGTTATCGAATACATAGAAGCGTAAATGAAACACTGGTACCTCCGGTTGTTAAATTTACCTCGAACTCTACATACGATGTTGAGAGCAGATATCTTTTATCTCGATTAAGAGACCATACAATTTACGACAATGTCCGCCTTTTTCTTACACACATGCATAACGCACAAAAAACTACCTGCTTTGAGGGGAAAACGAAAACCAATCTCAAGGTCATGATCCAACAAGAAGGTCTCCCTACCGACCTTGATTCTTTACGCCTCTTTTTTAATCGATATCATGAAGAACTCGGTATGTCCCCTGATCAAGTCAAACGTGATCTTGAAACCTATGGTTCTTATGTCAGCTCTAAGTATATCTCTCTCTTACAAAAATCACGGGAAGACCATAAGAAATTTTATTCCTTATACGAAAGACACGTCTTAAATCTTAAGATTTCTCTACCATAAGTGCAACGCTATGAGGGGCAAATTAAATATACTTTATATTGACGCCAAATCTTGCCATTTCAATATACTCACTATAATAGTGACTTGGTTGAACGACTCGTACAAAAAAGAAGAAATACTTGACAATAATTGGACAATCTGTAGAGATGATCGTGATTACCTTCATACTGGTGTCTCAAAGAAAGGTGGTGTTCTTACCGCAATTCACAACTCCCTGTCAAGTGAACTTGTTACAACCGTGTCCCATAAATCATTTGAACATATATTTATCAGAGTTTTATTAGAAAAACATTTCACACTCTGAAGATACTACTTATAGTGATTTGAGTGACGTAATATCTTCTGTCATTGCTTCATTGAATGTGGATGATAAAATAATCATATTTGGTGACTTCAATAGCCCGAATATTAGCTTTATCACCGATGACAATGATAGTCACTCCCTTCCAGTCAACATTCTTGGCGACATTGACTTCAATCTCATCAGTGTGTTTTATGGCAATGATTTGCAGCAAGTTATTTCGACTCCTAACCAAAATGGCAAATGGTTACATCAGATATTCACCAACTTTTATGACGAAGCGGTGGTTAGCCCAACCATTGACACCGAGAATCTTTTCTCCAACACCCTCCATCACTCAGCTTTAATGGTTGAACTATCCTCTGTGAATCTACCCTTTACCCAATGGTACAATAACGAAATAGTATATGATTTCTTAAATGCTGACTATATTAGCATTAAAAATTTTCTCGATACCATACATTGGCCGAGTTTCTTTTCATCGTTAGATTTAGACGAATCTTTAACTTCTTTCTATACGCTAATCTTTCATGCTATTAACAAATTTGTACCAAAGATATAGAAATGGAGCAAACTCTCAGAACCCTGGCTTGATCATGATTTAAGGCACTTAAGAAACCAAAGAAACAGATCCTATAAGAAAATTCAAAATGGAATTTTCGTCGACCCATCGTATCCCCTCTCCTTAACGAACAGCAGCATGCATTTCATATAGACAGGTCGACTTCCACTAATCTCATGATCCTAGTTTCTGACGTCCTCTGTGAAATGGAAAAGGGAAACCAAGTTGACGCGGTCTATACAGACTTTTGACCGGGTTGACCATCAAGCCCTAATACGTAATGTACGTAATTTTGGTGTATCTGGTTCCCTTCTCAATTGGCTACAATCTTATCTCTGTGACCGAACTCAGATGGTCAAATTCCAAAATCACTTATCTAAAAGAGTTTTTGCATCTTCCGGAGTACCACAAGGCAGTCATTTAGGCCCTCTGCTCTTTAATATATTCATTTCTGATCTATCTGCGACACTGTCTGATATCACCTATTCTATGCTGACGATTTAAAAATTTACTACAGCATCATAACACAATCGGATGCAGCCTTCCTCCAGTCCAAGTTTCAAGCACTTGCACACTGGTGTAGTCAGAATAAGCTCTATCTCATTGTCAGCAAATGCCACGTGTTGAGCTTTTCTCGTACGAATGCAGTTACTACCTATTCTTATTACCTTAACTACATCGTATTAAACAAAGCTGATCACGTCGTTGACCTCGGAGTAGTCTTAGACAACCAATTGCGGTTCAATCTGCAATATGACAAAGTCCTATCAAAGGCTAATAAACAACTTGCCTTCATTAAGAGACATGCCAAGGAGTTCAAAAACGTTTGGGTAACCAAGTCCTTATAAACCACCTTCGTGCGGCCTCTGATCGAATATGCTTGCATAATTTGTAACCACGTTTTTGTGCTCCACAGCGACAGACTTGAATCTATCCAGAAACAGTCCTTGCTTTTCGCCTTGAGGGACCTCTACAACCCGAGTATTTTTCATAGTCTTCCTTCCTACAAATATAAACTAGACCTTCTAAACTTAATGCCTCTTTCATCTAGAAGAACACTAATTAGTGTCAGTTTCACCTTCGACGTTATCAGCGACGCAGTAAATATAGTAGTCCTGGATGATGGAATAAAATTTAATGACCAACAACGACGTACTCGACACACAACCCTGCTTAAAGAATATCGGCGTCACACGGCCTATGGTCATAATGAACCGATAAATAGATGTTGCACAATATTCAACACTATTAGTAACCACTATTCTCCGGGTATCCCTAAATCGTCCTTTAAACGTAACTTGACAAAGGCCCTATTGTCATCATAACTACGCATTCCCCAACTAAGCCTGATTAAGTTGTAATTAAACTAATTTACTTTAAGGGGGTACATGGGTCTTAAATGACTAAACTTTGGACAAATTTTCTAATGGTACAATAAATACAATTATATTGAAACTATTGTTTATTGAAAAAAGCAATATTTGAACAATATTTTGTGAAATTTTTGTTTGAAAATTTTGAAAATTGACCCTCTAGTGGCAATTTTGCGAAAACTCGGTGAAAATGCAGTAGGCATGATATCTTGCTTTAGATTTATCTGAAACAAACAAAAAATTTTTTGTTGTAGTATACGTGCATAGCTCGGGGGTGAACGAAGGATTTGTTAAAAAATCAAAATTTGAATTTTTGGCGGCATTGCGCGGTAAAAAATCATTTTTCGGTATAAAAAATCAATATATTTTGCCACATAGGTAAAGTTGTAATGCACCAAAAAAATCCTAAGTTCACCCCCTAGAGAATGCTATAAAGAGGAACTGTGCAAAATTTCAGCAAAATCGGTCAATTCGTTCTCGAGCAATCGTGCCTACCGCACGAAAAACAAAGTTTCGAGAAAAACGCGTTTAAAGTTTATTTTACCGCGATTGAATGAAGTTATTTTTAGCGACTTACATCGGATCGTCGATTCAAGGTCCATACAGTATTTCGTTCGCCTCATTCGCGATGTTCAGAGCATCCTCTTGATGGTGTGATGTTCGATGAAAAAGAGAGGAGCTGATTTGACGCGATAGAACCGCACGGCATGCGTATAATACGCTAGGTAAGGCAGAGCTTCCGCGCGGTATTCAAATCTCTATAACTTTGGTAATATTGCTCGAATTTATTTCAAATTTGATGTGAATATTTTTGAAGTACTATACTTTCATATGGAATAAAAAAATTCGATCGATTATTTGAAAATACAAGACCCATGTACCCCCTTAACTTATATTATTTATGTATTTTGTATTGTTTACTTGATGCCTTGTTTGGTATAAATAAATAAAAATAATCTATATTAAAGCGCAAAAAGTTGCATGAGCACTTCAATTACATCGTTTCCTTCAGCCTCTGGAAAAATATCGTGGTCGCGGATATGATCATTAGAAAACTGTTCTTCATAATTGTAATATTCGTCGAGATTTCTCATAAAGTTTGATACAATTGAGACGAGAGTTGTTTCCGGTTCAGCATTGTTCACACGCTTTATGGCAAAACACGGCTCGAAGTCGCTAGTTTTGACTTTTAAAAAACACTACCCACCCGCCAGGTCTAGATTTGCCACTAGGCCCGGGCCTAGGGCAGCAAATTTCGGGGGCGGCAAATTTTCGATTTTTTTGGGGCCGGCCACTTTTTAATTTTTATTTGGGGCGGCGAAATTTTTTTCCCTGTCGACTGTTATCCAATTCCAATATTTCCGACGTTGTTTTTCTTTTTGACAACACTGTATTCTCAGACTGTCGGGTGGCGGGAGCGTGCCAGTGCCTGCAGAAGCGCGCTCGTGCCTGCAGTTCCGCAAAGTAAACAAAGTTTCTATTTCGCTTTACGGCATAAACAATCAGTGTTAGCTCGTGAGCTGTAGGTTGCAGGACGATGCGCGATCGTCTCAACTCTCAACCGTATCGTATCACTCGGGAAATTATTGAAAACCTCTGACTGCATTGTCACTATTGAAATGGATCCGAGAAGATTAGCTTCGTACTGTGTACCCCAACGTCGATATTGCATTACGCATGTGTGTCTGCACTCCTATAAGTAACTGCTCTGGAGAACGGATCTTAAAAATTATCTGCGTTCTAAAATGAAAGAAGATAGGCTCAACGCTCTCTCTATTCTCAGCATCGAGTCCGCATTACTGCGATCTCTCAATTGTGATGAATTGATAACTACGTTCGCGACCCAGAAGGCAAGACGTGTGGCGTCCCAAAAATCTTTGTTTCTCGTTTACGAATGATAATATAATTGGCAGTGTATAATTGAAATGATTGTTAAATGAAAGATTGATGATTTGATAAATTGATAAACTATTCGTATGTTTCTATGTTTGACATGTTTTCTTTTCTTTTCGTCGAAAGTTTTTACATATAGCAGCAAGACTGCAAGGTGGAACCTTGCAAATTGGTACTTTTCGGTTCTTTTTTTAGGTACTTGGTACTTTTGGATTCGTTACTGTGTGTGTATTTTAATAATTATTTTTGTGGCAAGGGCGCAATAATAGTGAAATTTTACGAACGAACCAATGCCGTTTTTATTCTGGTATTCCTTTTTTGCAAGCTCGGGCGCAATGAAAACAGCGAAATATTCTAGGGAATCGAAAATATATCGCGCATTATTACATATAATATAATTATCGAAAAGGGCGGCATATATTTCTGAGGCCTAGGGCGGCGATATGGTCAAATCCGCCCGTGCCACCCGCCCAGTAATCATCATCGTCTAGCATGTCGTGCAATTTGCTGTTTGCATACTTTTAGTTGCATATTTTTATGTGCGCCTGCCTGCTGGTTGTATGCACCGTGTGGATGCATATCCGGCGCAACATGCGTTTCTCGAGCAATACGGCGCCCGTGGATTGGAACGGCGCAACATATTGCACCGTATTGCTATGTTATGCTGCGTCAAATGCACCGTGTCTATACGGCGCAACGTATTGCGCTGTATGCGCGTTTTATGAGCGTACTACGCGAATACGGCGCTTGCCGAGTTCCTTGTTGTTCGAAATTTTCTGCCTGATTATGCTGACGGAAATGAGAACGAAGCCTTTGGAAAGTTGGATTCCGTGTAATGTTATAGAATTGGCTTGCTCTTGCGAATATTGGGTTTCAATATATCTGGAATTTTCAATCAATCATAAATATTAATTAAATCCCAATTCCCAACTAAAGTGGATTTCTGCAGAATTATTTCGATCGTATTCAAACACTTTATCACCACCATTATTTTTGTCTAGAACTACATTATCTGAATGAGCAGTCAAATTAATATTCATGTAAAAAAATTCTATTATTGTAGCTAAACTATAAAAGCGCCAATATTTGTTATTGGGTTTTGAATATTGACGGTGAGAATTTCGTTTTTTTTTTATAAAAAGGACATGAAAATAGGACGGACTCACATGCAGATGTTGGAGTATTTTCTTAATGATAATCCCCAGCTGCTATTTCCTTACAGTTTTCTCCTGTTGGGACACAGCACTTCTTCCGGTTTTTTCAAATTTCGCTCACAAAATGCGATATTCAGTCGAATTTTGGAATTGATCGTTAAAATTCACTTCACACAATGCGATAAATCGTCGAATTTTATTAGTTCATCGATATTCACTAGATATGTTTTTTCTTATAATAAAAAAATCGTAACAAAGATTTCCAAGCCATATGCACACTACCTATCGAAATACCAAGCGCCAGTTAAAGCATGAGACTTCATCAAAAATAAAAACACAATTTTCCAATTTCAACGTAAGTATTTTATTCACGATCCAGCCTAGACTCAAGAATACAGATTCAATTACAGATTCATTACATCTTCTATTGACTTTTTTATTGTGGGATGTTAGATGCACGAGCGAGCAATCGTAAATAGTGGTTTAATAAAACGTGTGAGGAAGTTGATTTGAGGTAAAATAGCGAAATGTTTGGACTTTAAGGTGCAAGGTGGAATTATTTATGCTGGCAGTGCCTTGCGTCTCCTACACTATAGATATCTATGGAGATGTGCATATAGCTCACGCTTAGGTAAAAGAATTTACTGTAACTTTAACTTAAGTTAAGTTGGCCAGCTAATTCCCAGCCGATAGGTTTTTGTTATCGCCCCGAAAATCCAAATTGAAATTTTCATCACATCTTTACGTTTGAGGTCTTTAGAGTATATTCAAAGTGGTTTTGGCTATAAGTTTGTGTGTGTGTTTGTGTATGCACGTGTGTACTTTCGTACGAAAAAAAACGAAAAAAAGTCGTACCTATCAACTTTGTTGAGGTATCAATTGAAGTGTATTAGCAATGGCACGAACTAATCAGATTTTGAAAAAATTGGATCGACAGTCGTTTTTGCTTTGAATGTTCTAAAGTGATTTCTGTCCCGAATGATATCTTGCGAATGCAATCTTACGCTACTTTAACATCGAAAAACAATAGTTTTTATAAATGCAAAGCATATTCATATAAGAAACTATTTATAATGAATACAACGAACTGTATTGCCTAGTTTATACACTAATTTGGATGTTGGCATGTTATCGATCAATATGTCTTCTCATTCCTATGGGAATTTCGTACAGTTTTAAATGAATTCAGCGTAGATGTTTTTATGCAGAAAAGGAACGAAAAAAAAAATGAAATTTGTTCAAACAAAAGCTTCTAATCGTTTCACGCAATGATTTCATCACAGCTTCTCCCCCTAATAGCTTTACGTGTGTAATAGTCGCTCGTTAAGATAATACGGTTAAAATTAACACATGTCATGGATTCTGATCGCAATTATTATATCGAGTATTATTATTTGCATTATTATGAATATTAATACTTTCAGTTTTAATATTTATGTGGATATTACCGCGAAGCTGTTCGTGCGTATGTCAAGCATTGCACCTCACGGTTTGTGCTAGAATTCATTTTTTTGCAGCAATATGAAAATATTTGGCCTAAGGATGAATCAATCATTTCAATTCTAAAAATGTTAATATGATATTAAGTACAAACTACAAAAATCGACTAAATCAAGATCTGCTTGAATAGTTTTTTGGTTCTATAAGTTCAAGTGACAAACTGGACGATCACCCAAGTCCTTTAAAATTCAAATATCGTTTGCGTTTATGCATGCTAGTTACAATTGAGTTGTGATACCTTTAAAACAAAAATCGAAAATTTTTATTTTATTTTGTGCTCATATTTCTATTTAGCAGTCATCCGTTTATTTATATTTTGAGTAATCCAGGTGAAATTGGATTTATTTACATAGCGAATATAGATAGATAGATTTGGATCGGTAGATTTTTGTGTTACTTTGAGCTACTGAGTTATTGACGACACGATTATTCAAACAATCAATTTTTATAAATACCTAAATATTTAATAATTTTCATATGTAATTAGTTTATCATAACTTAGATTTTTCTTACTTTCATGTATTTAACCCAATTAATCTCAACATTGTAGGACGCTCTGATAAGTAACAACAAGTCGCACCTTATGGCAATGTAGGCTTTTCTGGTTCTGGAGAACAACAAATGCAATGTCCAAAAAATATCTCAACATGTATTGCAACACATTTGTATTAATTATAGTAATATCGAGGAAGAAATTCATTCAATAGTTCTGAATGAAACGGAATTTTTTCGTTAATTTTAATGGAAAAGGTATAGACCTTGAAAGCGGTATTTTCAAAAAGTTATTTAAATATCAGATATGATTGATGATCTAGAAGATAGCATTGAAAATTGTCATTTTTAAATCAGGATTTATTTTCGATTAAGGCAGTTGAATTTTAAAGTTTTAAGACACAAACATGAAAAACAGTTCAATAAAGATATCGTAAAATCAATGAAATATTCTTTCAATTCACGTCGTTTGACAATAATTGAACGTAAGCGCAGCGAACATTTCATTCTATCTCACGAATTCTCATATAATTTGCAGCACTTGCAGACAAATTTTCACAGTTGTGGCGTTGCACGAAAAAAAGCTTTCAGGTGTACATTATCAATTGTCTTTGTACTGTGTAATGAACAAAAAACTTTGAGTGCCGTAATGACCAGCTCAATTATAATCTTTCAGACTCGAGTTTCTTCAAGTTTTAAATACCATGTGATATTTATAAATTTCGCTTTGACCGTTTCCGAACAAAATGGTAAAAAATGAAAAACTAACTGATATAAGGAATCAAAATTCGTCAACAATATTCTATTTTTGTTTGAAGTACAGCATCTACTTTATTGAAAAGAAACTCAAATGCAAGGTTGTTTTTCAAATGGTTTCACCTTCTTTGACTTTGCGGCTAATTTGGCTGAGTAACCTACTCTTGAACAGTGAAAGTTAGTTGCTTACTTCTACTGCTTTCGAATCGATTGGGTGTTTTAATATCCAAAATTGCCATTATACCAATCGATGTTCCGATGAGAATGATGAAACTTACAAAGACTCCTGACCAGATCGGCACAGTCGTAAATCCTACACAGTCAATAGCATCGCTGAATTGATTGGCACCAGACAAAAGCGGTTGAACCTGGTATAGTAAAAAAAATGAGCTCAATACTGTCTGAATAGATTAGTAGTGTCGAACTTACCTGGACATTAGACAGAGTCAAATTCGTCAATCCATTCCTGAATACCAGTTGTCTCGAACATTTATGTGAAAATCCTACTGGAGCCTCTGGTGCATCGCCTACTACAGTCAAGTTACCATTGAAATCCTTATCAACAACTTCAACTGAATTCAAAGACCAATAACCCGAAAATAACAGAAATTTGAATCGTAAAGTAGTCTAAACGACAGATATTTGATCCATGATTTTCATTTAGAGTTTTTTCAAAAATAACCTTGCTCCCATCGACAGCAAATGTCACCGAAAGTCTCCAAAATTGTTCGCGTTCATCTACAGTGACAATTCCATGTGTTTTCAATTCTTTCACCAAGGGATTTCCGTAAGTTATGTTCGAATCCAATGTTAATGTTGGCGCTGATGTAGTATATAGTATTGCTTTACCTGTAAAAAGTACAGTGAGCCACATAATAAAGTCAACCGTGCCATTTATTGCATTATTGATAGTTTTTTATACTCCGCATCTACAGTACATAAGAAACTATTATTATTAGGCAGTTATGGCAGCATCAAGTCCATAGCCAATATCAAGTCTCACATTGCTCTTCAAGCAAACTGCATTTTCCGATAATATCAACGACGACACGAGCAAATTGTCGCTTGGTTTTAAATTTCGTTTCAAGCGATACGAAATGTTTACAAACATTCCGTACGCTTCAAATTATTAATTAGTCCAGAAAATTATTGTAAGAGGTCCATAGTTTTAGATTAGTTTAGTTAGTTAGGATTTGGAGTTCAACGAATAAAGTTGGAAAAATCGGTATTTCGTTTTTTTATTCATCACTTGGTCAGAAAATTCACAATTCGTTACAAACGATCATGAACTGATCTTAATTGGCGCAGTCGGTTCGCGAACATAATACGCAAAGTATCGCAAAACTGGAAGTTTTGTAATTCGAATTTCGGAACGAATTTTCAAGTGAATTTCCGAGTGAATCTCGTGCCAAAAAAAGCAGACTGTGAGATTCCCAAACAGCTAGGACAACTCCGCACCACAACAAAATTTTTGCAGAGAGTGATTGGAGCCTGGAACATTGGAATCACTGGATCTATCATCATTCATCTTTAACCCCGAAATTGATAACAAAGGTTGGTAGAGGCAGACACAGCAGCAGCTCTTCAGACTTGGAACAGGAAGTAAGTAACAAAGCTTTTACTATCAACATGGCCGAGGAAGCTCACCTGGTCCGCGCACAAAACGAGAAACGGGCTTTTAGTCTCCTTATTGCAAAACCATCCTTCGATGGAAATCGACAGGAGCTACACAATTTTATTTTAATAGTGGATAGTATTGCTCCTATTATTGAATCCTTGGAGCAACCTATCCAAATAGCTATTCAAAACCTGATTAGGGCGAAAATAACGGGAGAAGCGAAAGAAAGGATTGACGCTCATCAATCAACAAATTGGAGCTCAATCAAAAGTTTATTAAAACAATTTTTTGATGACCCTCGAAGTAGGAGTCAATTATATCAAAATTTAATAAATGCTAAGTTTACAAACTTAACTCAGTATTACGATTATATAATGAAATTTTGTTATCATTTAAATAACAAAATGAAAAGTGAAGTTTCGGATGTGACTCAACAAAGTGAAATAATAAATATGAATAATAATATAGCATTGAATGTATTTCGTGATAATCTTCCCGAACCGTTAAGAGGTATAATCGCAGCCCAAAATTCTAACTCAATAGACAAAGGCTTTTCTACACTAGTGGAAGCTGGCTTTCTTCATTTTGGAGATTCCAAATCTAAAATTAAATATTCCAATAACCAAACCAATTGTAGGAATTCTAATGCTAACAATAGAAAAGTTACCAATAACCCAAATTTTAACAATCGTACAACTTCAAAAATCACTCCTACTAAAATAATCGCTAATTATTTTAATAATCCTAGATCATTGAATAGAGATTATAAACAACCTTTTACAGTAATCGTAATTACCAATCAAATATAACTCAAAATTTTAATCGTCAATATCCTGTCGAACCTATGGAATTTGACCAGTCTCAAGTTTATCGCCACAATAATATCGTTGAGGTCAACGATTCTCCTAGCGATGGAAGGAGAAATCATAATGTTTCTAATGCTCGTTCCACGCAACGTTATTCCCAAAATTCAAACACTGCATATGATATCGCAAATTTTTGAATACTAGCCTCGGAACAGATTTACCTTGCATTAATTTAACGACACTAGGTAACCAGAACCTAAAATTTTTAATTGATTCAGGTGCATCTTGTAGCATCATAAATAAAAAGTCCATTCCTTAAAACTGCAGAGGAATTGTTAAAGAATCCGGTGTTACAATAAAAACTTTACATGGAATTTCAATAATAAATTCTAAAATTTTAGTATCTGCTTTCAAAAACCTGAATATGCGCAATCCTGTTGAGTTTCTAATTACAAACTTTGAATCACATTACGATGGCATTATCGGAAACGATATATTAACAGAAAATTCCGCAGTAATCGATTATTTCACTTTAACAGTTACAGTTAACAAACAAGTTTTACCTTTCAATTTTAATTATAATATCCCGGAAGAAATATTCGCAATGAGAAAAGAAATGCCAGAATATGAACTAACGAAACAATTTAGAATCGATCATCTTAATAATGAAGAAAAAATGAAATTCCTTAAAATTGTTCATATGTTAAAACGTGTTTCCTATAACGACAACCAAATTTTCACTTTTACTAATAAAAAAAACATAAATTAAACTTAACAGAGTCTAACCCAATTTATACGCGAAGTTACCGGTATCCCATTGCATATCGTGAGGAAGTGAATAATCAAATACAAGAAATGCTAGAGCAAAGAATAATTCGGAAATCGGATTCGCCTTATAATTCACCACTATGGGTGGTGCCAAAAAAAGTAGATGCAAGTGGTAAACAAAAATTTCGCATAGTTATTGACTACCGAAAGTTAAATAATGTAACATAAGATAATAAATTCCCGATACCCATCATAAATGAAATTTTAGACAAACTGGGCAAATGCCAGTATTTCTCAACTATCGACCTTGCGAAAGGTTTTCACCAGATAGAGATTGCTAGTGAAGATCAACACAAAACAGCATTTTCGACGGAAAATGGTCATTACGAGTTCCTCAGAATGCCATTCGCGCTGAAAAATGTTCCAAGTACATTTCAAAAACTCATGAACGATGTGCTATCAGAACACATCAACAAAATTTGTTGTGTGTACATCAGTGGCAAAGCGTTCATATAAGCCGATTCGCATCGGCTTCCCTTTCCAAATATGTTCCAAAATTGTCTAACACTTCAGTTTTATAAGGGAATGAAGTGTTGAAGCAAAGCTTTCCGAGTCTCGAATTCATCAATAATTTAAGGTGCCGTGGGCATTCAACTCCCGTTTGTTGGCATGGCAGCTCGGTTTTCCTCAATAGCATATGGAAACAAATCAAAAAGCCGGTAGCGTTCCCGGCTTGCGAATCAGCTGTGAAAATTGATGCTAGAAAATCATCGAAAACTCCCATTTAGAAATACATACTGTTGCAGTCTATATGTATGTACAGGGTGGCCCAAAAGTTTCTCCCCACCTATTTAAGTAAACGCATTATTCATTACTTGTCGCCAAAATTTATCCCCTCTCAGTCTAGCAAAAATCTTAAACGGAGATTAAATACCAACTCTTCAGCTATCTTAAAGATCATAAAGTGCTTAGCTACGACAGCATACACATCAATAATAGCTGTGCAAAGCGATATAGTGCATTTACAGGGAAAAAAATTAAAAAACATTTGTCCCTATAGTCAGGTACAGAGACGTACCATTTATAAAGCTGATTTGAGTTACCGGGGTAATTAAGGGTTTTTCTGCAAATCTTTTTGTGAAATTTTATTGCTCCTGACCTCAAGGATCCTTTTTTATTGCCGTGTTTATCGTAAGTAGTAATTTTTCTTTGAACATTTTATACGCACTACCTGAAAAATCATTATTTTTTTAAGGTTATCCTAGAGAACTTTTGTGCTTCCTCGTTATGGCTTCGAATAGGATACAAACAAGGATTCGAATCCAAGCTCTTGACGAAATAGGAAAATTCGTTTCAGAAATATGAAAGGACACTAGGCGTGGACAGGAAGACCGTACGATTATGGCTAGAAAGGAGGAAACGCGATACACAGGACAAAAGACGTGCTGATAGACCGGCAACTCTTTCACCTACAACAAAATAAAAATAAGGAAGATGGTGGAAAACAAGACAGGCATTGGAACAAGGACAGCGACCAAAATGATAAATCAATCTGAAAATTACCAACAACGGCGAAAGATAACGTCTCGATCAACGGTTCAACACGGTACAATAAATCGACGTTACGTGAGACGAGTAAAGCCGCTTGTTATTGCAAAGAATGTCACAGATAGACTTAACTTTTATAGAAGGTTGCAAAGCGAAGGATTCTGTGAAGACAGTGCTCTTGGACGGTCTATGAGAGCTAACATACTTTTTACGGATGAATCCCCGATTGTTTTGCACCCAACGCCGAATAGGCAAAATATGAGAGTTAGAACAAGTGATCCAAGCACTATTAAACCCATACAAAAGCCGAAATTTAGCCTCAAGATAATGGTTGCAGGAGGAATCAGCTCATGTGAAAAGTCGAGACTTCATGTTGTTGACGAAAAAACAACCGTAGATGGATCCTGTTACCGAAACAACATTTTACCAGCTTACGCAGCATGCCTGGATGACAGAAGACAGTTTCCAGATAAAAATTTGGTAATTCTTATGCAGGATGGGGCACGAGCGCATACAGCAAAGGCAACATTGGCACTGGCAAAATCGATGTTTTCAACTGTTTGGGAAGATTGGTCTGGAAACTCTCCTGACCTTAACCCAATCTAACATGTTTGGGCTAGACTTCGAGAAAGTGTATTTAGACATCCAATGCCGAAGGAAAAACGACAATTAATTGCAAGCGTACAGCAAGAATGGAGCAGCTACACCGAGGACGAATTAGAAAATTTATGGGGTAACTTTGGACGACGTATTTTAGAATGTATAGATAATAATGGTAGACATACGCATTATTAGTAATAGTAATAATAATCTGTATTAAGTTAGCATCACAAATAAATTTGAACTTCTAATTTATGGTTGTTGGTTTGCTGTTTATAACAAAAAATTTGTGGGGAGAAACTTTTGGGCCACTCTGTATATAATATTTCATAACTGACCGTAATTTAAAATGTATGCAATAGAAAGAATGATTACGGTAGTATTTCTCTATATGCTCATAATATACTGCTTTGTCTGTTGAAGGTCCATGTTTCTCAAATAGTAAGCGGCTTACCCACAGTAATTTTTCACCCCTCGCCACTGGCGTACATGGATGACATCATAATCTTTAGTACTTCGCTTGATGAACATATTAATTCATTGAAAAGCATTTTATCTGTTCTTGATAAAGCCAATTTGAAAATACAATTGGCCAAATGTGAATTTTTAAAGAAAGAAACAGAGTTCCTTGGACACGTTGTTACTACAGAAGGAGTCAAGCCAAATCCAAATAAATTAATGGCTATAAAAAAATTTCCAATACCAAAAACACAAAAAGAAATTAGTCATTTTTAGGATTAACAGGATTTTACAGGAAATTCGTAACAGACTACGCGAAAACCCTGAAACCAATGACCGAGTACTTAAAGAAAAATTTGAAAATCGACATATCAAATAAACAATACATAGACGCATTTAATAGATTAAAGTCGTATTTACAAGCGGAACCAATACTAAAATACCCAGATTTCACAAAACAATTCACACTCACTACTGATGCATCACAATTCGCGATTGGTGCAGTTTTGTCCCAACAAGGACATCCAGTAGGGTACGCTTCTAGAACACTTTGTGAAAGCGAAGTGAAATATTCGCCTATAGAAAAAGAGCTTTTGGCTATAATATGGGCCACCAAATATTTCAGGCCTTACCTGTATGGTGTGAAATTCAAACTGCAAACTGATCATAAACCACTCAAATATTTATCAAATTTAAATGAGCCAAATCAAAAATTGCAACGTTGGAAACTGAAATTAGAAGAATATAATTTTGATATCGAATACATACCCGGAAAGGAAAACAAAGTAGCAGATGCATTATCCAGAGTTGAAATTCATCATTTAGATAGCGAAATAATAAATAATGAAAATGAAATTGGTTCAGAACCTGCTACACAACATACGGCGCAGGAAGACAACACCGAATATATTTTCATATCTGAAAAACCTTTTAATGTTTTCCAAACTCAAATTATTTTGAAAAAAGCGAAAACAAATTCAGCAAAAATAATTAAACTCCGCAATAATAAGAAAAGAATAACATTAACGTACCATTCACCAAATGAAAAAACATACGAGTATATTTTGAAAAATCATACTCCTCGAATGGGAAAAGAAATAATCCAAATGTTACATTTTTAAAGTACAACTATTACCTATTGGATTGTACCTTGGAAGAAATATCAGAAGGAATCGCATCTGCACATCGAAAATTCAACCATTTGGGAATAAACAAACTGTACAATATTTTACGAAAACAATTTTACCATCCAAATTTGAAAAAACGAATCACTAAGTATATTAACAATTGCAAAATTTGTATAAAAGGAAAATATGAGCGAAAACCAATTAAAGAACCCTTTAGACTAACAGAAACTCCGAATAAGCCTAATCAGATTTATCATTTAGACATTTGGTGCAAAGACAGAGACAACTTCTACTTATCATGCATAGATAAGTTTAGTAAATACGCAAGTCTCGTGAAATTAAAAAGCAGGCAATGTCATGATATAAATTCAGCATTAGCAGATATAATAGACAGAATGGGCAAGCCAATCAAACTAGTGACGGATAATGAAAGTGCCATTAACTGTCAGAAGACGAAAGATTGGTTTGAACAAAACAATATAAGCTATCATTTTTGCTCTCCTTTGCACAAAACTGGAAATTTGGATATATAAGTGTTTCACAAAACTTTAAATGAAAATTTAAGAATATTTTATCTAAGACAGGAAGTAGAAGAAGATTTAAAACTATACAACCCCATTTCAGAAGTGTTGAGAATTTATAACACAACACAACATACAGCAACAAAAGAATCTCCAAATAAACGTTCACCATAATCGAGTGAACAACTGTTTAATTTATAAAAATCTGCAAAATTACAAAACAAAAATGGTACAATATCGGAACGCAAATCGTAAATCAGAAGAAATAAATCCTGTATATATTAAAGTTAAACCTCATAAACTTAAACGTCGTGTTAAATATAAAACTACCGATATGCGTTTTAGAAATTATCACAAGGAATTACATCTGAAAAGGAAGAAATATCAAATTAATGAACAAGTGCCATCTCATTCTAGAGATGCATTTTCAAATATTAGCAGTCTTAACAACCGCAGCAAATAGAAGTGATCGATTTAACCTTCGGCAAAAATAAGAAGACTAATTTCAAATCATATAAAACATAAACATTTTTTTTACTAATTAAACATGAAATCAAAAACTCTTATCCATCAATCCCGAACTAATAAAAAAAATCTAAATTAAAAAGATTTTTTAAATTTTTTTTGGCTGTTTCATAAGATTGTTTGATGGCGTCATTGATAACGAATACCGCGAAATAATTCTCAATGCCATTGAAAAACTTAACAGTAATCAAAATAGTTTAAAATCAATGAGCGCGCAATAGTCGAATAAAATAATAAGTTTAATGAAGAAATTAAACAATTCATAGACGAAGCATCCGAAAACTTCAATAAAATGACTAAGTATGTTAATGAACTTAAAGATTTTTGTATAAAATAAATAAACCGACATGTAAGATAATACGTAAGATATGTAGAATATGATGTACGTTTAATAAACAAAAATACTGAGAAAATTAAAGAATATTAATGTCAACAACAGAATTTCTTAATAGATACATTTTTTGATGATCGAATACACTAAGGACCTCATTTTTTAAATAATTCATGTTTTTTTATCGCCAAATTGCACAATATTTATAAACAAGGGTTTCAACATCTCTAAAATTTTACCAGCTGTAATCAATTTTGTTAATAGCTAAAATTTAAATATCATTTATATTTGCAATTCACCAAACGAAAACAAACACGCTGCACTCCCAAAACATGGAGACTTAAAGTATGAAAAATGTAAAGTTTAGTTCATAACAATAAACAAATTAGTGTTTGAAATCCACCTAGAATTGTATAATTCTCATATCCTCTTACCATCTACCGAAATTAGCTATAAAAAAACTATAAACATGCTAACTGTAGAGTAGCTATGTATATTTCAATATGACAAACACATAAATTTCCACCAAATTAAAAAGATTAATATTAGAGAAAATTTTAACTAATTTTATTATCATTTATTGCATTTGTAAATCAAAACCCTTTTAAGGAAAAATTGCGTAATTTAAAACCAACTCAAAAACGCGTAAAATCAAAATTGAGGTCAATTTTCACTCCGAGAATGGAGGAGTTATGGCAGCATCAAGTCCATAGCCAATATCAAGTCTCACATTGCTCTTCAAGCAAACCGCATTTTCCGATAATATCAACGACGACGCGAGCAAATTGTCGTTTGGTTTTAAATTTCGTTTCAAGCGATACGAAATGTTTACAAACATTCCGTACGCTTCAAATTATTAATTAGTCCAGAAAATTATTGTAAGAGGTGCATAGTTTTACATTAGTTTAGTTAGTTAGGATTTGGAGTTCAACGAATAAAGTTGGAAAAATCGGTATTTCGTTTTTTTATTCATCACTTGGTCAGAAAATTCACAATTCGTTACAAACGATCATTAACTGATCATAATTAGGCGAGCCATCAAAAAGAAATAATAGCTTTCAGTATCATGGGTGCGCGAGCGCCAGTTCGAATAGAAGCTTGGTCTGTTTTGAGAAGTTTAAGCACCGATCCGTTTTCTAGCATATTTTCATAATTGTGCTTTGTAAGCTCTAATGCTTAAGTTCGAATTCAAACTTATGTATATGTAAATCCAGAATACAATGCCTATACATACATTTGCTCTTTTGTAACGAAATATTTGTTTGAACGAGCGAAATTGCAATGAAATGCAAGCCAATGAGTCTTTTGTATTTATGGCTTCATGCATGTTCAGTCTTGACAAGAAAAGAATTAGGAGCTGCTTGAATAGTGTACGAATGGACTTGGAATGGAGATTTAGCATACAATGCTTCATAATACCGGCTAGTCTCAACATCTCATATACGCAGCTTACTACGCATATAGCGCATTCTACATTAAAGGCAACTTCAAATACAACAAACCAATGTTAAGATCAGATATTTCACGAGAACAAACAGGGTTTAACACACTAACTTGGTAGTTCTCAAGCAAAAGAGACGGTACTTCTTGTGCATGCAAGTACGCAGGATAGATTAGATCATCTTCTCGTGGTGCATCCTGGATAACACCAAGGTATATAAACCAGAAGAGGTATGATTTATTGCTCTAGGATTCAGCGCCGAGTGACGTAATATCGCACAGACACGCCCAGTAGTGCTGCCAACCTGTTTAAAAAATAGATTGGAAAATATTTGGGCAGCCCTGTTCACCTCATTGTATATTTCACAATAGATATATAAGCAATGGTAAATGCTATACCCCAGAGCTAGTCTTAAAATCACATGCCATTAAAATGAAGCGGAGAGAAATATCAAATCGATCGAGCGTGTCAGTTGTTGTCATCTAGTTAGTTAGCAAGACAATAGAATCAATTTTTAACAATAAAAGTAGGATTGTCGCCAAACCAACAACAGTCACAACAAATTTTATTCGACAATTAATAAAGGATTTCAAAATTCTCTATAATAAACACCGCATCAAGAGCATAATTATATATAGCATAGTTTGGAAGTGATGTTGAAAAACGTAAAATGATCCAAAGTGTCGCCATACAATTTGAGTGAAGTCTCTGAAAATTATATTTGATTTATATATTATATACAGTTATATACACTCATCACTTTCTAACCCTGCTAGAGAGCACTATTCTCTTGGTAAAAAATGACAAAACAATGTCATATTGGCAAGAACTACATTCCCAGTCGGAAAAAGAAAAATTGGCTCCACTCAAAGTGTGCATGAAATCCCACTTGGGTATATTTGGCCACGCCCTCCCCGCCGGATGACGTAACAACAGATCATACCAATGTAGTTTATATACCTTGGATAACACTAAATGATCTACAACGGCACGACTTCGTATGTTCTCAGACAACTCTCACGTCAATATGACTTTATTTAATGTTTTGGGTTGGAAGTTGTGGTATTTTATTACCTGTGTAGTGCTCACTCTCAATTCAAAGGATATTTTTAGATGTTTAGGCTGAGGCTCCACATACGATTCCAAACCGATTATTATTTGGAATGCGTAAACAATAAGAACGACGGGCGTCAAGGCTCCACGTACGATTCCAAATCTGAAATAAGAACGTGCGAGGCTCTTGAATCAGATTGTTTATTTAGTGTTCATTCTCGTGTCGGTGCTCAACGTGAAAACATCTGTCTTGCGTTGTTGATGGTGTCAGTTCTAAAATCCTAAAATGGATGAATTCTGGCACTAGGGCACACTTCTCGGCAAACATTCTCCCACGCCGCATCATTCAATTCCCTGTTGTGGTAGTCTTTATCCGCAATACTCCATATTACCGGATTATTTCCTACTGCTGTTATCACCTGCTCCATGGCCTTCTCCGTTCACTGCCTTTTAACGAATGAACACAACGCATGCGCATACAGAAAATCGGTTATGGAAAACCGGCCGTGGAGCCGGGTGTCATCCGATCTTATGGCAACAAACCGAAACCGATTTGGAATCGTATGTTGAGCCTCAGCCTTAGACGCGTTTATTGTACGACCGGTTTTCACGGCGACTTACAACGAAGTGGGATGATATACATATGTACATAATTTAAGGATACATTTCATTTACTTAAGACTATTTTTAGCGTTGGCAACGTCATCTAGCGGGAAGCATTGTTGTAGTTGTCGCTGCGGCTACATTACTCCCTTTCGAGTAACTTTGTTAGGTCAGGTAGAGGTGCTAGATGTTGAAAGTGACATTTTTCGGCTGTCGACTACATGTTCGGGTCGGTTTTGATGTTCCAGGTTTTTCGATGTTATTCTCCACAAACGCAGGTTTCAAACGCTCTGTTGAAACTGTTGCTTCTTTGTCCGCTATTTGTATCTTGAAAACGTGTTGCAAGATCCGTTTCAAGACTTTGTGAGGCCCGCTGTATGGTGGTGTGAGTGGTCGTTACATGGCGTCCAGACGCAGGAACACGTGAGTGCAATTGTACAGATCATTGTACACAAATGCAGGATCTTGCCGAATTGTGATCCTCGGTCAGTCGTAATGTTTTTCGGTGCACCAAAACGGCAAATCCAATTTCCATAGACAGCACATATAACCGCATCGGTTGACGCATCGGAGATTGGAATGGCTTCAGGTCATCTTGAGAATTGATCAATGATCGTCACTTTGTATGATGGTGGCAACGGTCCTACGATATTCACATGTATGTGATCGAATCTATTGTCGGGTGCCGGAAACTGCAACAAAGGATTGATTGCATGTCTCTAAACCTTGGCACGCTGGCATTGCAGGCAAGATTTGGCCCACTGTGTAATATCTTTTGCCATGTATGGCCAAATATATTTCTGCCTAAGAAGCTTGCTGGTAGTTCGACCACTCGGGTGCGATAAGCACGTAATGATGATGGATTGTAGGGTCGTATTTCTCCTGTAGATGTGTCGCAATACATCTCTTTGGTATTAGCGACGTTGAGTTTTTGCAGCGCTAACAATGTGTTTGATGATAAAAGCTTAGGCAATTCGGCATCCTTCTTCTGTTCATTTCAGATATGTGGCGAAATATAAAAATAAGCGGTTTTTGATTCGTTCGAACGTGAAAATGGCGGCCTTTCAACACATAACGAAAATATTTCACGCTTTCGTAGATAGCTAATAATTCTCTATCGTATGCGCTGTATTTCGTTTGCGCCGTCGTAAGCTTGCGCGAAAAAAATCCTAGTGGTTGGTAAATTCCATCTTCAACTTGTTCCAAAACGACTGCAATTGCTGTATTTGAAGCGTCGGTCGTGAAGGCTAATGCTGCGTTTTGTTTGGGATGAGAAGTGTAGCGTTTTCGAGAAGTTGTTTGGTTTTTTAAAAGGCAATCTCAGCTTCTTCGGTCCAAATTATCAGGCGTTTATCGTTTTTTGAACTGCCTTTCAAGTATTCGTTAAGTGGTGCGAGTATATGAGCAGCTTTATTTAAGAAACGTCGATAAAAGTTAAGCATACCCAAATATTTCCTTAGTTGACAGACCATTTTGGGCTTTTTTTGTTTTTTATTGCGTCAATCCTGTGGTGAAGGGTTTGCGTACCTTCACTCGAAATCCAGAAGCCTAGAAATTCGATTTTGGAAACATCAAATACGCATTCCGATGGATTGATGCTTAGTCCATAGCTGTTAAGCCTCTCGAAAACTTGACGTGTGTTTTCCTTGTGTTCCTCGGCGTTCGAAGATGCGATCAATATATCATCGAGGTATGCGAACACAAAGTTTAGTCCTCGTAGTACGCTGTCAAGGAATCACTAGAAAATTTGGGCTGCATTTCGTAATCCAGAAGGCATTACAAGAAATTCGAATAATCCAGAAGGAGTTATCTCGGGCGTTTTTTTCGATATCTTGCAGTGCGGCAGGTATATGATGGTACGCCCTTGTAATGCTCAGTCGACTAAAAATAGTTTTTCCATATAACTGCGTTGAGAAGTCTTGGATATTCGTAATCTGATCGGTAATCACCGCAAGCTCTCCATTCATCAGACTTTTTAGGTACAATATGAAGAGGACTTGGCCAAATGATTTTGGAGGGCCTACATATACCATTCGAAGCCAAGTATTCGAATTCCATTTTTGCCGCTGCATATTTTTCAGGTGGAAGTCGTCGAGGTTTTTCTGAGACGAGTGATCCGCTTGTGACGATGTGGTGACATATCGGGTGTATGGCCGATTTCCCGTAGTTTCCAGTCGCAGTAAGGCGTGGATATTCCGCTAATAAATGTTTTTTTATCATTGCTCGCTATTGTAGTAATAGTCGAGACATTTGATTTAGTAGTGAAGGCGGAAACAAATAATTGTGTATTAACGTCCACTAAACGTTTATTACGTATATCTACGAGCAGACTAAATTCGCGAAGGAAATCGGCACCGAGTATAGGTCGAGATACATCCGCGATTCGAAAAAACCACTAGAATGGTCGGCGTATACCAAAGTTTAATGTCATCAGTTTTGTACCATAACTGTTAATGGGAGAACCGTTCGCTGCGTTAAGTTGATAGTCTATAGAAACTTTAGATTTTCCGTTGCTTTCTGGGGGTATCACTGAAATGTCCGCGCCCGTATCCACTAGGAAAAGTACTCCCAAAACTTTATCACGAACTAGTAGGCGGTGCATGTTAGTCCCGTCGTCATTCACGGCACCTATTGAGGACGCGCGATAATTTGCTCTCCTTGGAATTGGCAAACCAAGAAATCAAATGACTCTTTTTATTCCTCGTAGCGATGATTGTCCTCCGAAAGGCTCTCTACGATATCCGCGACGGAGTCTAAAATATGTGAATCTAGCGACGCGATCACCATGTTAAATTTCGCTTCGTCCGAAGTCACCCGATTCACTTTAAATTGGGCCTCAATTTGTTCGAACCAAAGCTTCGGTCGACGCGTCCAAAATGGTGGCAATTTCACATTTTGTATTCCTTCGAGAAAATACTCGCGTTTGGTAGTGGCACTCTCGAAGGAATTCTGGGACGTTTCCAGTCGATTTTCCTCGTCACTTTCACTTTTTTGACACCAGTTTATTCTAATTGCGTAGCCATCGTAGGTGAAACACAATTTTTGTATATATTCTGCACTCGGGGTCACCAATTGTAGTGCTCACTCACAATTCAAAGAATTTTTTAGATGTTTGGACGCGTCTATTGTACGACCGGTTTGCACGGCGGCTTACAGCGGAGTGGGATGATACACATATGTGCATAATTTAAGGATACAATTCATTTACTTAAGATTATTTTTGGCGTTGGCAACGTCATCTAGCGGGAAGCATTGTTGTAGTTGTCGCTGCGGGTACACCTGAATACGCAATAGTGACATCTTGTGGAAATGGCTTTCAAGCCAATGATACTGTTGCCTTGGTTCCAGTAAAACCATGTTAGACCTCAGCGCTTTGCTGCTGAAAACACTGGAAAGGCTGATAGACATTCATTTGAGAGCTGCTCTGAAACCACTCTCCAAGGCGCAGCACGCGTACATGAACGGGAGATCGGCTGACACAGCTCTCCACTCGGTCACCAGCTACATCGCTAAGCCACAAAGAATATGCACAACCAGTGTTACTTGCTATTGAAGGTGCATTCAACAATGTCAACCATAAGGCGGTTGGTAACGCACTCTGGGAAAACTATGTAGATGATAACCATTGAATAAAGAGAATAAAAAAGCGAAGTCACCTATGCCCGCCTGTAAGCGGTGGTGAAGCAATTTTACTACATTCAAAGCACTTGCTCTCAGGAGAGTGCAAAGCAGCACACATTTCCCCTTACTCGCCCCTTGACCCATACATTTCACCTACACTGCCGCCTAGTCACACAGCAAGGTGTACAATACGTACAAATACCCTCACGGATAGTATGCCGTGGTCAAACTAAAATGTCAAACTTAGTCCCATATGTTTCTTGTTTCGGCCATTGTTTTTGCGGAATTTCTTTGGCGGGATCGAGCGTGACGCGTTAAAGTTATAAAAAATCGCCGAGAAGGAAAAACTGGCGTGTAATCGCGAAACGACAGAAAAATATTTCGTGTTTCAGTGATTAATTGGTGAAAAAGTGAAAGATTATCGAATAATAAGAAGACAATGCGTTGCTGCTACCCGGGATGCAAATCTTTGCAGGGAAGCAAAGCTGTCCGACTTTCTTTCTTTCAGTGAGTAAATAACATTTCACTTTGTACAAAAAGTTTAGGTTACGTAGATATTAGTGATGTTTTCATTTCAAATTTAAAATGCAAAGTTAAGTTCCAGCCATGGTCAACTTAGTTGTCAGATTCGAGACATATGATCATCGGCAGTTCAGTGTCGCCACAATGATATCATGAAGTGGGGTTATCAACTTTTTGAATTTATTTTCAGATTTCACCAAGACGAGCCGCACAAGGGCTACATATGTAAGACCTCTTCTGAAAAGCGATTGACACCTTGGTCAAGGAAATCATATGTTTGGTTTGCCAGATATAACGCATAACAGAAATGACCTTCAAACGGGCAAAACAGCAAACCCCCCGACCGAAGTTTCCCAAGAACTAATCAGCTCTTATGATTGCAAAGACGCTTCGATTGACACTTTAACAAAGTCAATAGGACTTTGTTTACGTGAGTTATGCTCGTAGAAAAAACTGTCCACGATCGTACAGACGTACGTACGTACGCACGTGCGTACGTACACACACACATCTTCCTTTCTAAAAGCACTTTATATATACTCTATAGACCTGAAAACGTAAAGATATGTTGAAAATTTCAATTTCTATTTTAGAGGCGATTACAAGAAATTCCCATATACTGGGAAGTTAATAATACCCACGAGAAATATTTTTGTGTTCAGTTTGTGAATAATCTAGATGTTTTAGTGGAATTGAATAATTTTCTTTTGATGCAATCCTCATAAAATCAGCACTTAAAACTATGACAGGATAAGACGTCGGAGATGCATATTATATTTAGTTGAATTGAATATGTTAAATCATTTTGAACTTTTTTCTTGCTTGATGTCATTCTAGACCAAGGCGGATCTATAAAAAAACGGCTACATTTGACCGTTGAGAAGAGGAGGCACATCGATTTTTGCAGTAAAAGTTGTAGAATAACTCGTACAACAATAATCTCAAAAAAAGTCGAAAACATTAAAAAAAATCGAAATGTTTAAAAAAATTAAAATAAATTGTTTTTTCCTACTTTTTTCACTCCTAACTTTAAAACGGTTCATGTAAGGTCAAAGCTGTGTGGCAATAAAAGTTGCGTAATAAAATTTTCTATAAGATTGGATAGGTTGAAAATCTTAAAACCTTTGCCGCAAAATTGTAATATATATAAAAAAAACTGAAGAAAAAAGCTTTTTTTATTTAATTTTTTTACCATTTCAAATGTATTTAGGACTCTCATATTTCACCTAAAAAATATCTACAATATCTTCAAAAGGCAAACAAATTTTCATCAAAATCGATTCAGTAGATTACCCAAAATAATTGTGCATACTAAATTTATGCCGAAAAATTCGGAATGAAAATTTTCATCTCGCTTGGATGAGATCGAAATTCTTTTCCACTAGGAAAGTTGATGGATATGTTATTTGCGTAAGCAAATTTTGACAAAGATGACTTTGATGTACTTATATTATTAAGCATCTTCATAATAACGATGTGGGTATCAACGGGTATGTTAGGTTTCTCGGGAAAATATGGTATAGATTGAAATGAATCCTGCAGAAACTTGACAAACAAATTCAATACCAATAATTGAAAGAAGCATCGGTCCCACAAAAACAATACCTGCTAATGCAGTTGTATGTTCGTGATGAACCAGAAGCGACAGCGACGATTCGGCATAAGTTTCGTCATTCTTAGAACGAGATACGAGATGCGCATGATCATACCAGTAGTCAATATACCTTGGTAGGAGTCATGCTCCCATCAACACAATCCACAGCCGCCCAGCAGTGTTTTAAAGTTTATTACCAAGTTTAGCAAAAATTGCTGATGCCGCCCTAATAATCCATTTTAATTTTTGTATTTTTGTATTTGATAGGTGAAGTACTCTTTTATATGTGAAAAAAATTCAAACTTGTATAAGCTGCAGTTTCCGACTTGCAAGTTTTCAAAAAGTTTGATTTTTTAAAAATAAATTTAGGTTGTACAATTATTTTGAGCAATCTACTGAATCGATTTTGATGAAAATTTGTTTGCTATTTGAAGATATGGTAGAGATTTTTTAGGTGAAGTATGAACGTCCTAAATGCATTTGAAATGGTAAAAAAATTAAATAAAAAAAGCTTTTTTCTTCCGTTTTTTATATTTATTGCAATTTTGCGGCAAGGGTTTTAAGATTTTTATCCAATTCTATCTTATAGAAAATTTTATTATGCAACTTTTATTGCTACACAACTTTGATCTTAAATGAAACGTTTTAAAGTAAGGAGTGAGAACTGTAGGAAAAACGATCTTTTTTAAATTTCTTAAACATTTCGATTTTTTAATGTTCCCGACTTTTTTGAGAGGAAGCATAAGTCAAATATTGTTATACGACTTATTCCACAACTTTTCCTGCAAAATTGGTGTGCCCCGCCCCCTCAAAACTTATTGGCTAAAGAATAATCATAATCATCAGCCTACCCTTTAATTGAATTTATATAATTTAAGAAGTAATTTTTGTTTAAACGCTAGCCCGGTTATTATGACATTTTACATTTTGAGTGTACATACCATCCGCTTTGTAAATGAAATCTTCTTGCATCGGTTCTTCAATTGGTTCAGCTGTTGTTGCTACATTATCAGTTACCTCACGCTTTTTTCTTTCCTTTTCACCGCCAGTGGCTAATATTCCCAACACGTTTTCTTCGTCAAAAATCAGCTTGTTATTGTCGAAATCAAGCTGCCGCAATCCATTCAAAGCAATTTCACGTACCTAAAAAATTATAAGTCTAACCTATAATACCACTCTGAAGATTTGCTAAACTCACTTCTATACCACTCTCGTTGAGATTAGGAATGTTGGGTTGGGCTAAGTAGGCTACTTTGTGGATTCCTATTAAATGTTTTGCTTTGGATATAATACTATTCTTTTCTACTCTATCGGAAACATCCACGGTGAATACGTATACGGCCTTCATCTTGCCAAATAGGTTGAGAAGCTGTTCATCTTGAATTACTGTGAGCGCAGGAAAGTCTAATTTTTCAACTTCCGATGGTCCCCAAAGGTAAAACGGTCCACGGTACTGTAACGCGTCACTTGTACATGCTGCAGAAAATATACTGAACACAATTAGACGCAACATTTTCGTGTTTATGACTAAACTTCACAATTCTGAACTCAAAACTTTTGGATCGATATTCAGCCGCCTTGCTCCAAGGCATGCGTCCTACGATTTTCCGCAGGAGAATCTACCCAGCAAATGCTGAGCACACTCGCACACTTACGTCCACGTGTTAGCCTTTGGCATACAGTCGCTCTCAACCAAAGTCGTTCATTATAGAAATGCAACAAAGTTTGGCCGAAGTTTCTAATATACCGCATAGAGGGCAACACTCATGTAAATGTTGCATAAGTTGGATACTTTAAAGCATATATTCATAAAATACAGTAAAACAATCCATATACACCATCAAGAAAATCAGCTTCGAATGGAAATGGAACGAAAATCACGCGTCATCGAAAGTCGGACACCTTCAAAGAAATCCAGCTTACTTCGTTTTGTTGCAGGATTAGTATTGTGTGATATCCTGTATTTTTAACCAAAGTCGCAGTCTGGAAGGCATTGACTCCACCAGTTTCTTGTGAAATTCTGGCTCAATTTGACTCCATTCGCTCAACAGAGCGCGTTTGATGAAGGTTTTGTTGGAATTAGTATGTTTTTGTTCTATTGATCCCATAAATTTTCGATGGGTTCCATGCAGGCTTTGCCGCGCAGCTTTCACCACGCGAAAACAATTATATGAAAGTCAAAATTGAACGGTTTGCGCTTTGTGTTCGGTGGCACTATCTTATCAGTGACCACCAAGATTTAGTTCCCGTAAACGTTTTGCTAACTCAGTTTGCAAATGTTTCACCTGGTCTGCCGTACCGCCTTAGATGACATCAAAAATTTCAGCTCCAGCAGCTGAGAAACACCCGAACGAGCCACAACCATGCTTGATAGTCGAAGCGATTAATCACATCATACATTGCTGGGTGGCTTCTATTAACAGCGACATTGTTGGGTGGGATCTATTCCTTGCATATTTTCCATCTTGCATATTTTCCATCTCTATTAATTCACGGTTCAAGAGGTGTTTGATCTTTTTATTTTTCTATTTTTAACACTCGAAACACAGCAAAATGTGTACTGAATATCATTATTTACACTACAAAGTATTCTAAGAACACTACAAAGTATTCTAACCATAGTTTTGCTTCTAGGCTAAATGTATATGAGTGAAAGCTATTGAGTATCAACTTTTTGTCTTTTTGGGAGATAAACAAATATCTACAGTGTTTTTCTTAAGAACCAGAATACCAAGTCAAGGATGAGCATCTCTGAGGACGTTCAAAACGATTTTCATGTATCTCTTTGTTAAATCCTAATTGCTACATACGAGTACTCTACCTTAACGCTTTTCTATTTAGTTATGGTGAACTTTCTTGCGTTTATCGAGACAGGAATAATATTCTTAGAATAAGGGCTATCCCGATCGTTCAGGAAAGGTTTCGCTTGGAACTTTCAAATTTCTTTAATGGTTAAGTGCTATGTTTGTGAAAATGACTTCGGGTGTGATTGATCTATTTATGTAGAATACGCCATACGTATTCCACATGGCGCGACATTTATGCCCTTGTGCTAAATGTTGATTTTTTCAACATGTACATTCTGATTCTTTTGAATACTGAAGGACGTGAAATATGTTCATTTTAGTTAAAATTTGTTTTCTCGTGAAACATTTGCAAATACCATATACATAATGTTAACATGTACAACTTTTTTCGTGAGTGTCCGACTTTTGCCGAGAGTGAGTGTATTTATATATATATACATGTATATATCAGCGAATTGAGGCACAGTTTATCATGCCATGCTTCTAATATTGGATTCAAATTATAAATTTAACATCACCACTGTGGTATCTTCAGGCGAGCACTCATGAGAAGTTGAAACGCTGCTAGGACAATCGGATGTTTTGGCAATTACAAGGTCTTGAAAACGGACAACTCCTCTCAAGCCTTTTTATTTAAATTAAAAACTAAACTCGTCGTTTTTTAAAAGACTTTTATCGATGATCTCCGTTTGGAGGCTAATACAATACTACTCTACTTTCTTACAATTCTATTCCTATTTATTACCTAATTTCTAATTGCAAGCAAAGGGACCAAGCGAACCAATTAATATTATACATAAAAAGTTAATTAGTTTCGTGCCTAATGGGAAACTCACCCAATTGCGATCGGTTCATTTTGTCCAGCATACATCTTAAATCAGAGGACGTGTGAACGTTTTTTATGAGAACCGTCGTCACATGAGAATGATTGCTTTACGCGCATGACGCATTATGGATTTCGTTTCAGCCTCTGATATAACACGTCCCTCCTGAAGAGGAATTGCGTCCTCGCGATTCAAATTACATTAATTTTGATGTGTCCGCTTGCTTTGCAGGATTTTCAATAAAAAATAATAGCAATTATTGCCATTAGAGCAAAAACTGATACATCTGACAATATGTTCCACAATGAAGTATTTGATGTTAATAATTCTAGATTATTTGTACTTGATAGGGATACAATTTTGGTTTAAAAATTTGAATAATTTGAAAAGTTTGGAATATGCAATATTATAAAAATTGTTTTCTTTCTCTGAGCCACAGCGATTCGAATGTGCTGCAATTTTGGGATGTCAATATCGTATTTATAAATTTCTTCCGTAATTAAAATAACTTTACTTAATACTTCCAATCGGGATGATCAAACCATCTCGTGAATTTCTAAAATGGAGTTCAGCACGATTTTTTACGTGTTCACATGTATCTAAAAATTATTTCCAATGCGTTTGTAAATTCCGTACCCATTGCCCTGAAGAATTTTATTTATGTCTAGATTTTGTCCTGCGGATGCAGTGAAACATAAGGCAAGGATAATGATTGCTCCTGAAATGCTATTTTATGTGGTTGAACATGCTTATATTAGTTTTTTATTGATTTGTCGTTGGTGTGTATTTCTTTTAAATTTTGAATGCAGTTTTGTTTTAGTTAACGTATTTTTTATGAATTGGAGATTATATTCGCAGTCTTTTTTGTTTTTATTGTGGTGTTCCATTTTTTTATGTTGAGTATTAAGAATTCTTTTTTTGATATAGGAATATTTTCCAGGTTAAATCACACAATTTTTTTCGTTGGTTGTACTATGTATGGAATTATTATAGAATTTAACTGCTTCACGGACACAAATGGGCTTGAATCTTGTCTATTAATTTCTGTCATTATGCGAAGATGTTCATTTAAAGTATTATGAAACCTTTCAATGTCACTATTGCCAGTTTTAATGTGTGGTGTACAGAAGTGAAGTTGTATACCTTCGTTCTGTAGAAAGTATTGGAGATTATTTCGCGCTTTCATTGTTGGTTATTATAGTTTGAGGCTTATCATTTACAGATAGAAAAGCGTTCAGTGCGATTCTTACTTCCGTCCATGTCCTAAATTTTATTGGGGTAATATACGCGAACTTTGTAAATTTATCGATGAAAGTCATATACATTGATTTTTTATTTCAGTACCATATGGCCTTGTGGATAATTTCATTGGGTGTTTCGGAAATTTTGCTTTTACAGAATGGTGGATTTGGGGGATTTCTTTCATATTTGGAAATGTTACAATGTTGAAATGTTGATTAGTTTTGCTATTTCGTTTCTTAAATTTGGGTAATAGAATTTAGTTTTAATGTTCTTGTAAACTTCTCCGCTGCCACGATGATTATTAACTTCCCAGTATATGGGAAGTTCTTGTAATCGCCTCGAAAATCGAAACTGAAATTTTCAACTTTTCTTTACGTTTTGAGGTCTATAGAGTATATATAAAGTGTTTTTAGAAAGGGTGATGTATGTGTGTGTGTACGTACGTACGTCTGTACGTTCGTGGACAGTTTTTTCTACGAGCATAACTCACGTAAACAAAGTCGTATCAACTTTGTTAAGGTGTCAATCAAAGAGTCTTTGCAATTTTAAGAGCTGATTAGTTTTTGGAAAACTTCGGTTTGCTGTTTTGCCCGTTTGAAGGTCATTTCTGTCATGCGTTATATCTCGCAAACCCAACGTACGCTTTCCTTTAACAAGGTGTCAATCGACGCGTATTTACATTTACGTGATTCTATGAAATTTTTAAAAAAATTCTTGCAGCGGTTTTTTAATTTCTAAAAAAAAAGTGCAAAAAATTGAGTTTTTCTCAAAAACAATAAATTTTCAACCTTATTATCAAGTCCAAGTAATCAATGTTTATAAAATTAATATACTCCAAACAATGTTTGTAAAAACAACATCAAACCTTTTTCTCATGACTACATTAATCATTAAAAGTCATCATGATTTTCAAGGTCATTTTTATCATTCACTATATCTCACGAACCAGATATAATATTTGGATCATTAAGGTGTCAGTTGACGTGTATTAACATCTTTGTGAAGTTTTTAACATTATAAAAATTCGTTTAAGCCATTTTTTTAGTTGTATAGAAGAAAATGCGAAAAATTATGGTTTTTTTCATAAAAAATATTTTTTTAACTTGATTTGCACTGCACAGTGAAACCAGTTTATAAAATTTATACATTCTTTTCAGTTTTTGAAGAGAAAGCAGCAAAATTTTCCTCCATGATTATGAAAAAAATTAAATAAAAAATAAAAAATCATTCAAAGTTACCATGTAAAGAGGGTTCATACGAATGATATTAGTTTATATCTTTTAATCTAACAAAATTGTTGTAAATTCAATCAAAGTTTTAAAATATTTGCATAATTTGAGCGGTTTTTTAATAGTTTTTATAGTCTTTTAATTAAAAAACTTCTTAAATTTTCAAAACCAACAAAATTTCAATCAAATTTGCATTTGCGGTATCAACGCTTTGAATGGTAAAATGTTTTTAGTCAATACTTTGCAAGATCATATGCTTTAAAAAGCTTTCATCGAATAAAAAATTGTAGTTTTTAGTAGATTCATTCTTTAGTAATCGTAAGATTTCAATAACCATCATCATTTGTAATACATTTTACTTTTAACATGCAATTGAACCTATTTTTGACTGCATATACAAAAATTTCCAAGACCAAAAAGGCCCCCACCGATTGATCCGCGTGAATATTCAATCTGTCCTCATCGACCAAAAACCTTACGTAATCAATGGACCCTCCCGTAGACGATATGATTCATATTAACTCATTCATGTTACTGCTATGAATACCTCTCATTGTCATTACTTAAAGTAGTATTATTTTCAAAATTATTATTGTGTTTAATGTTGTTGATGTTTATGTAGATATTACTGGGAAGTTGACCGTGTGGACCTCAAAGGTCACAACTCGCGGCTTGTTTCTTAGATGTTCCATGTTAATTTCTTCGTGAATATCAGGTTCGTCGGAATCAAACAAAAGATAGGGGCTTTTTACTAGTTTTACAGGATTGTAGGGTGTTGTCCATTTTAAATAGCTATCTTGGAATTTTGTACATAAATTTTCATTTGGAATATATACACATACAAGACCTTTGGAAGGTAAGTGATTTTTCAGAATATAAGTACAAAAATTATCATCAAGTTCCTTAGAAACAAATATTTTTCTGGTCCTATTAAAATGTTTTTCAATTTGAACTGAATTGTGATTTCCTTGCTAACTTCCCAGTATATGGGAAGTTCCTGTAATCGCCTCGAAAATCGAAATTGAAATTTTCAACATATCTTTACGTTTTGAGGTCTTTAGAGTATATTTTAAGTGTTTTTAGAAAGAAGTATGTATGTATGTGTGTGTATGTACGAACGTACGTATATGCGTTCGTGGACAGTTTTTTCTACGAGCATAACTTAAGTAAACAAAGTCGTATCGACTTCGTTAAGGTGTCAATCGAAGCGTCTTTTTATTTCTAAGAGCTGATTAGCTTTTGGAACATTTCGGTCGCGGGGGTTTGTTGTTTTGCCCTTTTGAAGGTCATCTCTGTCATGCACTATATCTCGCAAATCAAACATACGATTTGCATGAGGCAGAAATCAATCAACGCGTAATAACATTTTTGTGAATCTATCAAATTTAAAAAAAAAATCGTAGGAGCCCTTTGTTTAATTTAAGGGAAAAAAGTGCAAAAAATTAGGTTTTTTTCTTAAACAATAAATTTTTAACCTGATTTGCGAAACAGTAATCAATGTTTATAAATAGTACAGTCAATTGGGAGTTTAGCGTGCATTTTCAAAAGGCAGAAATTTTTTTATTGCAATGCGTGTGGAATGCTATAATTAACTTAAGTTCAATTTCCTGGGATCCCCCATGATGGCGTTTGGGCTCCATCTTCAAAACAAAAGAAAGTGGGACACCCCCATATCTCCCAAACGGTGGCTTCAATAAGAAAGTTGTGTATGACAAACTTGTGTAGAATATAATTTTTAGCAAGTCGTCCATACATAACTTTTGCGTCGTGTCAATAATAAAAAAGATACAATCCAAAAACCGTACCCAAAAAGGGGGGAATAACTTTCGGGCGCCACAACTTTTTTAATTTCACGTTTAACGCGAAACATGTTGGGATATTTTTCTAAGATAATTTTGTCGCAAATCGTTTGCGGTATTGATTGTTCCAATCACTGCACATTAACGGGAGTTATTCCATCACAAAGGGGAGAAAGTCGCGTGAAAACCCGTTTTCAGGCCAAATAATCGACTTTTGGTGGCGAACCCCCCGTTGCGAAACTCGCGGAGCATTTTGGAAGGCAGCCAGATTTTTGGCGCAATGTATAGTATGTCTTACTGTGAGCTTAAATCCAACTTTCTGGGGTCGCACCCCCAATCCTCTGGGCTCCATCTTGGAAATAAAAAATAGTGGGATATCCCCCATATCTCCGAAACCATGGCTCCCGCAAGAAAGTTTTATATGGCAAACTTGTGAAGAATTTAATTTGCAGCAAGTCATGGATACATCACATTTACGTGGTTTTAACAATAAAAGAGTTACAAGCTCAAAACGACATCCAAAAAGGGGGGCATATCTTTCGAGCGCCACAGCTTCATTGTTTTCACTTTAACCCCAAAACAAATTGAAAATAACTTTAAGGCAATTTTGTCGCAAGTCGTTTGCGGTATTGATCGTGTTGATCGCTGTACACTGGCGGGAGCTTTTGCATCCCAAAGGGGGAAAACTAACGTGAAAAATGCATTTTTAGGCCAAAAAATCTGATTTCGATGGCAAACCCCCCATTGCAAAACTCACGAAGCATTTTAGTGGGCAGAAAATTTTTAATTGCAATGAGTAGTATGCCTTTATGTGAGCTTAAATTGAAGTTTCTGGGGTGGCAGCTCCAATCCCCTTGGCGCCATCTTGAGAACAAAAAAAAAGTGGGACGGCTCCATATCTTGGAAAGTACCGCCCCACAAAAAAGTTTAACTAACAAACTTGTGTAAAATTTAATTTGCAGTAAGTTGTGGATACATCATTTTCACGTGCTGTCAATATTAAAAGGGTTACACGCCTAAAACGACTTTGAAAAGAGGGGGTCATTTTTCGCGCGCCACAACTTCTTGATGTCCCCTATTACGGCAAAATTCGTCCGAAAATAACTTTTAAGCAGTTTTATCACCAAACGTTTGCGGTATTGCTTGTTTCGATCACTGTACCATGTCGGAAGTTATTGTATCTCGAAGGGGGACAAGTCATAGGAAAAAAGCATTGTAGGACCAGATAAACAGTTGTTAAAATGCTTTTTTTCGTATGACTTGACCCCCCTCAAGACGCAATAACTCCCGACATGGTACAGTGATCGAAACAAGCAATACCGCAAACGTTTGGTGATAAAACTGCTTAAAAGTTATTTTCGGACGAATTTCGCCGTAATAGGGGACATCAAGTTTTAGGCGTGTAACTCTTTTAATATTGACAGAACGTGAAAATGCCTTTTTTCGCCTTTTTGGATGTCGTTTTGAGCTCGTAACTCTTTTATTGTTAAAACCACGTAAAAGTGATGTATCCATGACTTGCTGCAAATTAAATTCTTCACAAGTTTGCCATATAAAACTTTCTTGCGGGAGCCATGGTTTCGGAGATATGGGGGATGTCCCACTATTTTTTATTTCCAAGATGGAGCCCAGAGGATTGGGGGTGCGACCCCAGAAAGTTGGATTTAAGCTCACAGTAAGACATACTACACATTGCGCCAAAAATCCGGCTGCCTTCCAAAATGCTCCGCGAGTTTCGCAACGGGGGGTTCGCCACCAAAAGTCGATTATTTGGCCTAAAAACGGGTTTTCACGCGACTTTCTCCCCTTTGTGATGGAATAACTCCCGTTAATGTGCAGTGATTGGAACAATCAATACCGCAAACGATTTGCGACAAAATTATCTTAAAAAAATATCCCAACATGTTTCGCGTTAAACGTGAAATTAAAAAAGTTGTGGCGCCCGAAAGTTATTCCCCCCTTTTTGGGTACGGTTTTTGGATTGTATCTTTTTTATTATTGACACGACGCAAAAGTTATGTATGGACGACTTGCTAAAAATTATATTCTACACAAGTTTGTCATACACAACTTTCTTATAGAAGCCACCGTTTGGGAGATATGGGGGTGTCCCACTTTCTTTTGTTTTGAAGATGGAGCCCAAACGCCATCATGGGGGATCCCAGGAAATTGAACTTAAGTTAATTATAGCATTCCACACGCATTGCAATAAAAAAATTTCTGCCTTTTGAAAATGCACGCTAAACTCCAAATTGACTGTACTAAAAGTTTATATACTTCAAACAGTTTTTGTGCAAAAACCAACAAAAGTTTTTCTCATGATTACAAAAAAATGAAATTTAAAATAAACAATCATTAAAAGACATCATGATTTCACGGTCATTTCTGTCATACACTATATCTCACGAACCAGATATAATATTTGCATCATTAAAGTGTCAATCGACGTGTATTAACATTTTTGTTATGTTTTTGAATTTACAAAAAAATCGTTGGAGCCGTTTTTCAATTTAAAAAAAATTAGGATTTTTTCATAAAATTTTTTTTTTAACCAGATTTGCACAACACGGTAATAAATGTTTATAAAATTTATAAATCCTTATCAATTTTTGGAGACAAACCAGCAAAACCTTTTTTATGATGCCAAAAAAATTAAATTGAAAATAAAAAATCATTCAAAGTCGCTATGTAAAAAGTGTCCATATGAATGATTTTTCCTGACTACTCTTATTCTAAAGACATTGTTGTTAAGCCAATCAAAGTTTATTAATATTTGCATAGTTTAAACAAATTTTGAAGAGTTTTTACAGTACCGTGTTGTAATTTTAACATAAAACCTGCTTAAATTTTGAAAATCAAAAAAAATTAATCAAATTCGCATTTGCGGTAATGAACGCTTTGAATGGCAAAATGTTTTGTAGTCAATACTTTGCTAGATCATATGCTTTAAAACATAACAAAGAACGTACAATAGGCTTTGTAACCTGCCCCCCCCCCTCCCGATTAATCCGCGTAAATATTTAATCATCCCCCCTACCTACGTAATCAATTGACGCTCCCGTAGATGATACGATTAATATTAAGTCATTCCAATTACTGTTATGAGAGGTAAATTATTATTATTTAAAGTAGTAGTATTTTCATAATTATTATTTTGTTTAGCATTTTTAATATTTATGTAAATATTACTGGGAAGTTGACCGTGTTGACTATAAGGGTCGCACCTCGCGGCTTGTTTAATTACTAGTTGTACTTTGAAAACGTTAAGTGGTCTTTCATCTAGTTGGATATAATTACTATTGTCTTCTTCTGCACTATGGCAGGTTGCTCTCATTGAAGTTTTGTCATTGTTATCATCGATAATGTTTATAACTGGTCGTGAAAAGTAGTCCGCAACAAAATTTTCTTTTTCTTTAATATATTAAATGTCATAATTGAATTCTTCTAATTGTATTTTCCAACGTAGGAGCTTAGGGTTAAGTTCTTTAATGTTTGCTATCCAGGTAAAGGGTTTGTGGTCACTTTTATTGTAAATTCACTGCCATAGATGTATGGTCGAAAATATTTTAAAGCCCAGACAATTGATAGTAATTCCTTTTTGATAGTGGAATATTTTGTTTCAGGGTTGTTTAAAGTTCGACTAAAGTAGCAAATTGAATGGTTGACTTGGGGAAGAACATCGCCAATTGCGTAATTAGAAACATCGGTCGTAGCTACAATTTTTTTGGAAAAATCGGGGTATTTTAATATTGGATCGCTCATAAATAAAATTTTCAGTTGCTCGAAGCTTTCTTTATAGTCATTATAGTCGATATTTATTTGTGCATCATTTTTCAATCTGTTAGTAAGAAATTTTGCAATTTTTGAAATGTATTTAATAAACTTTCGAAAGCCTACCATACCTAAAAATTGTTTAATTTGTTTTTTTTTTTGTTTTAGGGATTTTCATCTTGGAAATGGCTTCTACTTTATTTGGATTTGGTTTTACTTCTTCAGCTGTTACTATATGTCCTAAAAATTCAGTTTCTCTTTTCAGAAACTCAGACTTATCTAGTTTTATCTGTAGATTAGCGACTTTCAATTTTTTGAAGACCTTTTCTAGTGAAACTAAATGTTCTTGTAAAGAAGTACTAAATACTATTACATCGTACATATATACAAAACAAATAGAACCTATTAAATCTTTCAAAACATAGTTAATTAGTTTTTGAAATGTAGCAGGTGCGTTCTTAAGGCCAAATGGCATTCGTGTAAATTCATAATGCTCGAAATTCGTTGCAAAGGCTGTTTTTGGTATATCGCTTTCTTTGATTTCGATTTGATGAAAGCCTTTCGCCAAATCTAATGTTGAGAAGTACATGGATCTACCTAATTTGTCCAATATATCATCTATATTAGGAATAGGGAATTTATCATCAGTTGTTATTAGATTCAACTTCCGATAATCGATCACAATTCTTCACTTGGGTTTGCCTGATGCATCGGCCTTTTTGGGTACAACCCAAATAGGGGATGAATACGGCGATGAGCTATGCATAATTATACTTTGATTGAGCAAGTCATGCATTTGATATTCCATTTCTTTCGGGATATTGGTATGTTTTCGTTTAAATTGGTGGTTAAAGTTGACTGCGTGCCTCGCTCTGTACACTTAAGTGCCTTTTTTGCGCATGCTTGCGCTGGTGCAATCTATTTTAGCCTCTCTTTATTGACTCTTTCTTGTCTTTCTTATACTCTGCATATGAATCATAGAACTTATGTAGGCAATCTAAAATAAATCTTTTTAAATTAAAAAAAAGCTAGGTAAAATTTTCAAATTACTATAAAGAATGGAATTGAAAAACTTGCTGTCACAACTTTTTTCCATCTTCTTCCGACCATCCCAGTTAATTTTTTGCAGCAACTCATCGCTAATAATTTTATTTAACTTTTCAGAAATTTTGCCGTTAATTTTTTTGGAAATTAATATTTTCTGAAGCAATAGAATTTTATTATAACATAAAAAATGAACTGATATATGTCAACTCACTAAGTTCGCTTCAAAAGTGCTATCTGATTCTTTTGATTCGTTTAATTTCAATAGATCTGCGAAAGTTTTCAAAGGAAACTTAAAAACATCCTCGATTGGGTCCGCAAATAATTTTGCTATTGTTTTTGTCTGCTCCTTCATGGTTTTTTGCATGTTTCCAATAGCTTCCCATAATGCTAAAAAATATTGTAACATAAGGCCAAAAAGTCGAATAAAAGTGTTTAACACTCTCACTTTGCAGCTCATGAAGGTCAATAGCACTAAGTGACAATAAATTTATCGAAGTTTCAGTGGATGGCGGTGTATTTTCATTTTGATATCGATGCTCTATCGCTCGGAGTATTGCGGTCAAATATAATTTGTAGAAACGAAGCTTGGCGGTGACTTGGATTCAATTGGAGTTGACGCAGCTAGGTCGCTGGACATCAAATTAAAGGAGCTTCGCAGTTCGTCTCCCATTTTTGAAAGTGTAAACACGAATATAAAACAAATGATGAAGCTGAAGAAAACTTTTGTTAAAATCAAAGTTCCATTAACTTAAAATGATTATTACCTATCTCTGAGCCGATTATCTTCTATATTGTTGATCGTTACTATTAAATTTGATGCAAAATGGGAACTAGTGTATATTCTGATTCGCTTACAAAAATAGGAAAATATTTAGTCACGATTAAATCTTCAGCTAATGTATAAGCTTCTTCAATTTCATAAACTCCATAAGTTTGAATGATTCCAATTTTCAGAGAATTTAAAGGATATAAAAAGACTGGTGAAATATGCAAGAGTTTTCTATCTACTATATAATATTTGAATATTTGCTGTTTTTTACTCCTTATGCAACGATTTTAATTGGTGTGTTATTTACACTGCATATATTATTCGGTGACTTTACCGATAAAAACGTTTGATTAAATTTTAAGGAAACTAATGACTTATCTATTAAATCTTTGTTTATTCGTAAGCGATTCTTTACTGAAATATCATTCAATTTGTTATTCAATTGCGTTAAAATATTTTGTGGTTTTTTTATATTTCTTTTAATAAGCTGCAAATAATTTTCAAAATTAAAACTATCTGTCAATCCTACATCATCTACGTCACTAATAGTTTCAACGCTTAGCTGGCTTCTGTCGATGAAGGTATGACGGTTTAAATTAATTGCGTCACATTTCGCATGCTCATTTGCAGGTTTGAGCATTCTTTCTTCAGCCTGCTTTATTAAACGCTTATAATGACGTTTAGAGTAGCCTAACCTGGTCGATGCCATTTAACTTAATTTTACAACTTACGCCTTCCAAGAACCACTTTTCACTTCAGCTTTTCAATCTATTGCAAAACACGCACTCGATTTGACTGATTCGCGGTGTTCGATTGCAAATGACTGACTTGAATTTTCATTATTTTCCGATCATCGATGATCTTTCCTTCGTACAGAAGACTTATATGTTCCTTAGAGTAAGGCTAACATAAGGATTGATTTTGTCAATCGCTACAAAAATACATATTCCATAAGAATTTACAACATCTCATTGTTAACCTTGTATATCCCTTAGAGTGAAGCTTACATAAGCATTAGTTTTGTTAACCACTAAGTGATACATATTTTGTTTGCCTTCGTTATACCTTATTTATTGCTTAGCTTGTGATATGCCTGATCAATTATTTGCTGGGTATGTCCCGCCGCACACGGCTGACAATCGGCGACGACTTTGTGGATGAGATTATTTATCATTCGTTTCAATGAAACCCAGTTACAAGTTTTTATTATCTGAATGAATTAAAACACTATATTTGATATTTTTCACCTTTGATCATAAATATTATTAATTTTGCTTTAATGACAACCAAAAGACTTCAATTTTATTCCAAAATGGACTAAAATAGACTGCGCTCGAAATAGCAAAAATATTATTATACAATATTATGATGATGATGCTCCCGGTTCAGGTAAAAATATTTATATTATATTCATTTCTTTATGTATTTTACTCGTTGCTGTTCTAGTGTATCGCAGTTTTTTGCAAGTTTTTCTGTGGATGTGTTTATATTTAATTTTATTAAATTGTATTATATGATTATTTTTATATAACAGAATACATGTTACTATTCTTATTATAAAAATAATGTAATTCATTTTATTTTATTTTTTCCAATCGTTTCAACATTTTTTAGCTTTATTTCTTCAAAGTAAACGTTGTATTTAATATAATTTATATGTGTTGGAATTGGTATTAACCAGTATATGGTTGAAATTAATAATTTTGTTTGTATATAATTTTTCGTTTAATTATATTGGACCATTATTCAAGTTGAGCACAAAGTTTCCATATACATACTTGAAATTGCTTTTCGTTAAAATTGTGTATTATTTTTCCATAAAAGGTTTGAATTAGAAAAAAATCATTTTCTGTTTCAATGTTTTTGAGATTGCATATTTTCATTTTTGGTATAGAATTGATTTACAAATTTAAGAATGTACTGTTCGATCTAGAATTTCAATTTTTATAAAGTTATTGGTAGTAGTACGTAGCTAATATGTTAGAACAAAATGATCATAAAATATGGAAACATTCATGACAATATATAAATTATCATCGTTCTTTTTTATAAACGGAGATGAATAGTTATGGTAATTCGTGGAAACCTATTAAATTTTGTTTCATTTTTGCTCGATCAAAAATTGATCGGGACATTAATCCGAAAATAACAGCATTAATGCTGTCTAACTCAATAACGGGTTTGTACATATATTTTGATACTAATATCTGCATTCGTGTATAATAATTCATTAGATAACAACAGCAGTTTCTTTTATTTGTATTAAGGTAAGAAATACATGTAAAATTTTACAAAAAATGCTAATTTCAGATTGATTTAAAAAATAAATGTTGTACATGTAAAAGATTTTAAACATGAAATCCTTAATGTACATGTCTCAAAGTACTTGAAAATATATTTTTTATAATTTTTCAACACAAAACGGCGACAATGCGAACGAATGAAAAAAACACCTCAAAAAATGCCTCGTACAACTTAACGCCATTTCTGGAGATCCTGCAACATTCAGAAGAAGAAAAATACGTAAATGAGATGTATAGTTACTAGGTTGACCAATAAAATTTATAAAAAAAATGTAATTTTTACATTAATTTTAGATTAAACAAAAAAATCGACGATTTTTCAAAGAAGTCGTGTATTAAACATTAATAAACAAATTATCTCCGAAATGACAAAAACATGTGGGCTCAGTTAGTACAGAAGATTCCTTTGTAGATGTGGTATAAATTTGAGCCGGATCGGTTCAATATTTTTTGAAATATTTTGTACGGAAGTTGAAAAAGTACTACCTTGAGAAAAACGTGTTTAAAGTTTGCAGTAGATAAAAACCATTTATTATTAGTTTTTATTATAACTTACTCATTAGTCAGCGATTCCAGGACCTATTTCCTTATAATTTCAGATTCAAGGGTCGTACCCTTAAACTTAAAAAAATGTATAAGCATTTTTAAAGTTTGTTTGAAAAGAAGTATGGATGGTTATTTTTGTTTGTCATTTGTGTCATGCACCATATATCGCGAGTGAAACGCTAATTTCCGTCGTGAAGGTGTCAATCTAAGCGTATTTACATTGTCTTGATTCCAGGATAATATAATATATGTATATGTATAATATGAAAGTTATCAATAATAGGAATTTTGGAGTACAAGGCCAAGTATATTGTTATTGCAATTAAAATACGCAAAGACTATGTATCCGTTGTATTAAAATTGATTACACCATTAAATCACGATAACAATTATGAAATAAACAATGAAGAAGAATGCATTGTAGAAATTAATGACAAAGCATATGTATACGACACAGAATTGAGTTTACGGGAACTTAAATTGAGTCAGCATTGTGTTGTAAAAAGAAATTGTATTTTGAAATATGAGAACCAGACAAAAATTTGTGTTATTGATGAAGAAATCATTTTAATAAAAAAATGCAAATGGGGAAGAATTAGAGCATAATTGCGATGATAGGAAAGTTGTATTGAAAAATAATTATCTTGTAAAATTTAATAGTTGTTCAATTTCAATTGGTGAAAAAGTTTTTTATAATCAGCAAATTATAAATCATGATAAATATTTTTATCAGAGTAATATGTTCGAGTCTAAATTTCCTAAGTCTATATTATTTGATAATTTAGTGACAAACCAATTTGAGAATATTAAGGGAATCAACGGACTAAAATTGCACAAAAATATTTCATATGGAATAAATGTAAGTCTTTTTACAATAATAGCAGTAGCAATAACATTGTTAACCATTATTATGAAGATAAAATTATGTCCAAAACTAAATAAAAAGATTCAGACGAATCTTTATTTAAACCGGGGAGGAGTAACATATGATAATGCTCCCGACAAAGCTGAATCTCATTCAGTCAATGGATAACAACCTAAATAAAATTCAATCGAACTCAGCTGTTGGCGCAATATCATGTGTTGCAAAATCTACTGGTAATAGCCATCAATTATCTAGGGCAGAACATGCAATTCATGGCATTGTAATATCGCCAAGCAATATTGCTAATCTAGCAACAATATCCGAACCGATGTTACACTTGGTAGAATATAAGAAGTCAGTTGTTAGTCTGCATTAAGTATAGTATCAAATAAAGTCAATTAAAATTACCTCGAGTTGTTTTTTTAACTCGGTTCTTAACAAAATACTATAGTTGCGCGAAACAGTAGGTTAAAATTCGTATTCAAATTTCTTCAGGTCAGGTTGTGCATATGTAGAGAGACGAGCCGGCCATTTTGTACAAGTTAACCGTGTACGTGTACATGCCAAAATCAGCTGACTTAACGCTAGTGTGCGTAAAATCAACGAATGTGGCAAGTACCCGATGCGAACTTGCGACTGATCGAAGCATTTAGGGCTGTCCGATCAATAGGAACAACGAAACTCCGCAAAATCGTGATTTTAAATAGCAATAAATTCTATTGAAAAATTCTGCATTCAGATATTTGAAAACATAAATATGAGTTTTAGCAGAACAATTAAATTGCGAATTTTTAATGTTTACAATTTATTTAGTTTTTCAAAGTTCTGTGTATTGACGGCAATTCCTTTATAAGATAAACACTTTCCTTTCTTCAAAAACACTCACTGAATTGTTAATTTTCGGTTTCTGGCCTGTTTCTCATAGTTGATAATTAGAAACAAACGCAAAAACCACACAAACAAAACGTTACCGCGGAGTCTTTCGCCATAATTTCACCCGGCTATTGATATTCTTTGCTGCAGATTCAAGTAAGTTCAGTCCCTTCTTCGTTGCTCTATATTCCTAAATAAATAGAACACCGAAGGAACTTTATTTCCTTTTCGCAGAGCATCAGACAATTTTTCGCACTGTTCGAAGTTACGGCTATAAAACACAAACGATGACCACATATTTTGAACACGTGATTCTCCCAAACTTGTCATTATGGTTTGTTTCAATTTTGATTGGGAAAATCTAAAATTTTATTACACGTTATATTCCGCTCGCGAATTGTCAAATACACAATACATTTAACGCTGTCAGTCGCGATTCAACGAATTAACGAGACTACCTTTTATGGGCATCTCTGTCTTTCGTGCACGAACCATTCACATGCAATTTGCTTACTCTGTTACTCATGCTAGAGTGAAGAGATATGCATTTATTTATACTTAAGCACAGCTTGCCAACTTTGATTGTATAACATATATGTGGCAAATTGGCTGAAGTGTCCGTGCTATGTATTCTTTATATAACGGTTAGTACGCATAGATATGATACAGAGTAGAGCAAATAACGTGGCCCCTTTACACGCTAAAAATGATGGAAATTTAAATTTTGACGAGATGAGGTTTGAACAACTTTTGTTTCATTTTCGAGCAGTTAAATCCCAGCAGATGTGTCAAGTTTCAAAATTTTCCATAAAAAGGCTTAAATGGTCGAATCATCTGTTCGTGTTTCATTGAAAACGAGAGGGCACGATCTCGTACTTTCATTTCAAAGAGGTAATAAACACAGGAGAAGAAAATCATCAAATTTGGTGGACTAACTTGTATGAAGGTGGTTGTGACACTAACACCACAGCATAGGTACACCCAGTAGGTAATGTTTCATATATAGGCGCACTATCAAGTACGGCCCGCGGTTCTACGGGACAACGTCAAATGTTTGTTTACATTGAGCATATGTTTGTTTACATTCATCATATGTTGGCTGCCATTTATCATACGTTTGCTGCCATTTACGACAAAATGGCAGCTATCTACTGGTCGGGGCACTGCCATGCACGTTTCATGCTAGGCGTGAAAAACGCCGTTAGAAACTTCGGTTCATTGAATTACAATGGTGAAACGTCTTCGCTGACACAAATTTCATTTCATTTTGACAAATCGATTGAGAGAAAAAGCCAAAATGACTGAAAAAATGTCTCATGTGATGAAGTGAAAGATGAAGTCCGCGAAAATGGTTTATCCTCTGCAAATGTGGCAGTGCTGGGCATTCAACATTTTTTGCAAGCACATGGCCAGCACATGGCGCCATTTCTTGAAAGGAAATTACGAGCTTTTGGGCTTCGATTGCATACTGGGTCTACCTATACTGTGACTAACACTAACTTCCTGACGTTAAGGGCGTACATCGCATGCGAGTAAAAATGGGTATTAAAAGGCGGGAGTTCAAGATTTATTTGAAATTTTTTGTCGTTTGTAATAAGATACAGGAAAATATAACTGCTGTTTGAAATAAAAGCTTATATTGAGCTTAACTTAATTTGAAAACATAAGATAATAAGCGCAATAGTAGCTATATCATTAAATGAGCCTATATATGATGCGTAAATTGGTTCGCACTGTAATCGATTATCAACTTCGACGTAAAGCAATAAAAGAACTCAATACTATACGGAAAGAATAACCAAAAGAATTGACAAACTTGGCAAGACATTCATAGATTGAAGGAGAAGCAAACAATTAACTAAATGGAAAAATTCCCAAAACAATTATTATTAGAGCCTAATTTTAAACATATTGATTATTTTATAAATTTGAGAGTCAGTTTTCAGAAATTAACAAAATGCAAAAGAACATTCTCACGTCCTTTAACATTGTATTTCAAGAAAGAAATTCTTTAAAATTAAGAATAAAACGACATACTCATCATACAATAGCACAGTTAACTTGTTGATTTTAAGTGAACATAAAGCAGGAAGCCTTGGCAAAAGATTCATGTTTGCGATCTAGGATCAAATTTCATCCTCCTATAAGATTAAGCGGGGAAATATTTAGGTTGAGTATTAATTAAATCTATTTTTCGTCAACTGTTGCATCTTATGTTTGGAACAACGCTAATGCATCAAAGTTAGGCGCAAACATTGTAAATTATATACATACAATATTCAATAATAAATACCCTATAATTTAAAAAAAAATGTTCAGCCTCGCTCTTCCTTTTTAACCAAGCTTGGAACCGGCTTCGGCGGAATTATGGCAGCACTTATATCTTGAATGCTATGATTTCATAAATAAGTCGAATAAAAAGGATCAAATATAGATTTTCGATTCATTTAATTTAATTAAACAAACAATTTGCGCCCTACTGACTAAGCCACTGTTCAAGTTTTGACAGTGCCAGTGCAACTGTCAGAAATTGTTGCAAGAAAATTCAATGCAACCAAATAAATCATTAACACTGAAAAACACTAGGTTAACTTAGTGGCGATGTGTGATTTTTATTAGGATCTAATGCAAATGTCTTGTATGGAGCTTAGTGGCGATGTGTGGTTTTGATCAAACCTAAAATACATAACTTTCGGATATACTTACATATGAAAACATACTCCTGCTGGCCGAGAACGCGGTTCATTCGCACAGAAAGCTACCCCACACTTCATCGTTTATAACACTCAATTCGCAGCTTTAAATTTGGTTCATACACTTTTCGTCGACAGTAACACTTCTCACTAGTTTATAATAAACACTATTATCAAGTAGATTATTCTCTCAAGAATATATAAAGGCAAAATACTTGCGCGGAAGGCAACTTTCTCAAAACTCTCGGTGCTTTGTGTATTTTCAAAGTGACAATTAGAGATTATTGGCAATCAAAGATTTGACGTCAGCAGCAGAAAGTCGGCCAACTCATATATATGCATCTACACGGATTTCGTCATTCCCCTAGTTTCCTGTTCAATGTTTCAAATTGGGATGAAATTTGGCATTACAATATTAAGAAATTTTGTTTTGAGTGCTTCTATGACAATTGTCATTCTGGTTCATGTACGTGATTACAATCCAATAAATATGATAAAATCTAATCTTGGTGAAACCGAACACCCACATTCAACTCTGTGATAAAAAGTAATCACTATGAAAGTTGTATTATTATACAATGCAATTATGCAAATGAACCGCTATTTTCAAGTGTCATTTTAGTTGTTTTGCTCTTATTGCTCTTCGCCCAATTTGGCATTTCATTGTTTAGGTGGGGAGATAGGGTTAGGTCAGCGTTTTCTCAATGATTTTCATTAAAAAAAATATAGTATAAAAAATTAATATAATTCGAGAATGTTTTATATTTATTTTTAAGTATATACCATAAAATTTTTGAAGAATTTCCTCGAAGAACACCGAAGATATCAGCGACCCCATATTGCAAGTCACAACCAGACTCAGCATTTTGCGTAAACTCTGGGAGCCGCAATTTTCATCTGGAATCAAACGAGGTTAGAATTTACTTCTCTTCTATACGAACCTTAATGCTATCAAGAAAATAGAAAATTGAATTTTTTACTGGAGTCAAAACAAAAAAGCATGTTTTTTGCCATTTTTTACAACTTTTTTGCAAAAAAAATCATTACATCAAATATTCCGATTTTTGGTTCATATAGAGAGCAATACTAAGAAGAAAATAACTGTCAATTTACAAAACTATTGGTTGACAACTTTTCAAACTAGCGTGTACGCAAGTTCAAAAAAGTCGTTTTGAGAAAAACGCGTTTGAAAAAATAGTAGCGCTCGGAGTCTTAAGGAAGCTACTCGCTTTAATGGCTTATAGCAATAGAACGAGTCATAATTTTCATTCAAATTTTTGGAAACATATTTTTCAATAATTTTACTAACAATTTTTGAAATAAAAAAACGATTTTTTGTACCATCTAACCCTATTTTCTCCCTTAATAAAAATCTTCCCTTCTTTTGGTTGGTATTAGACAATTGGTCTAAAATAAGTAAATTTAATTTAGAAATACTTATTAAAAATCAAAATTTGAATAGTTTCCGTGAAATTGAACCAATGCTCTAGTCTTTTTCCAGTTCAAGCGTTCCACCTGGTACCACTGATTTTTTTTAATTCGAATCTGTTATGTAAATCTGTTGATAATCCATGAAAGTACACTGATTTGGAAAAAAAGAAAATACACATACAAAAAAACATATCTGTTATTAAATCATTCAAGTAACTTCAGTCAACAGAAAGTATGTGATAGTTTAATTAGCCTCGAGTTTAACATTGTCCCACAATAAGGCTCAATTCAAGTGACTGTCATTTGCAACGCTGCCGCCTAAAATTTTGGTCTCGTGGGTAGTTACTTCTTAGATGGTGAATCGATAGTGAACAAATAATGTTAATAATGTGGACACACAGTAAACCCAAAATTATTGAACAGTAGCTGCTAAAATTAAGCATGCGAAATATAAGGAGACAAAATTTATAAAGTAAACACAATCAGATTGTTCAATTGGTGATTTTTTTCTTATCCTGAATTCTCCACCAAGGAGAACAGGATGACTAACGCTACCACGACTTTAAAAAAGGTCAGAAGAGCGACTATTGAAGGTCACGCGAAAAAATTTCCAGTAATAAATAAATATTATAAACATTTTAATAAAACCTAACTTAAAATAATAATAACGATAAGAGGATAAGATCGCCACGCAGCATAACAGATCAAAATAAAACGAGAAGTACCTTGAATAATCCACGCTGAAAGCGAAGATTATTCAAGGTGAAGCTCGTGAAAATTCTTGACCACTGACAATATACCGTGTAGATAAACGATGGCGATTGGAAATTGAACACGCGTTCCGCACTTAACACAAATCACTAGGCAGGCATTTAATTATATTGGAATGTAAGGTAATTGCATTATATAAGCAGGGAGTGCATTCACCTGGAATAAGATAGTTAAATTATGTACATTTAGGTACATTCAGGTTAAGGATGTTGAATTATATAAATATGGATTGAATTTTTTTTTCGCTTAAGCTATGGAATTATATAGATATGAATTTTATTTATTTAAGTTGAGTATATTGTATTAGAGAGAGAAGTAGGAAGTAATGTTGTCATGGAGGGTTTGAGAACGGGATTAAGGGTCCGATATATATGAGAGTGAAGCTGATGGAGCGTTTCTTCTTTTTCAGTGCTTCTCTTTGAGGTCGTCCTGTCCAGCGAAGAGGACTTTGAGTGGCCATCGTCGACTGGTCACGAGTTACTGTGACAAGTAAGGATTTTTCGACGGCGTATCAGGGGAACGAAATATCTATATTTTCCGTATACAACAAAAGATTCTTTAACGAAGGGAAAGGCGACAATTAATATGATCTGAACGCTTTATTTCGATTGGCTTAGCAGCGATCCATTATAACTGGCGGTTAAACTAAGACAGGAATTATACATTATCTTCTGCTTAAATAGTAATTTCGTATCAAATAGTATTTCGATCTTTGACTTGTTATTAAATTTAAAATTGGTGACCTCGTTATCTTTAATCGTTTCTTAATTATCTTTTGTTTGAGATAAGATTGACTCATTGAAGTAGTGAGTCATTCTTGGATAGATGACATGGTGGTGATTTGGGGTATGTGGATCTGTATCAAAAGCGGCCCATAAACGCTCAATATTATTGTGCAATGTGGGTTGCACAATATTTTGACGGCGGCCCCTAAACGGTCAATATTATTGTACAATATTTTTGTTTGTACAAAAAAATTGTACTGTATGGAGGCGATATTGAAGGTTGTGCAATATATTGCTCAATTGCGAGCACATACGGTACAACCACATTGTGCAAACAGTTCCCACCAGAACTTCAGTCATCATGTTGAGTGAAAGTGAATTGTGTTGCGTGTTAATTGCTGTGGCCGCAAGTGTAAAAAAATAAAAAAAGAAGGGCTCGCAGAATGGCAGAAAATTGGCCAACCAGTGGTTTATTGATAGGGAGAAGTAAGTAATTGAGCCAAATGATTTCCGCAACTTTTTACGGATGGACGGAGAATTATTTGATGAACTCCTCGCTTTGGTTACTCCTGAAATCGTCAAAAGAAACACTATCATGCGCGATGCAATTCCTACAAGTCAACGGTTGTCCATAATCTGCTCTGATCAAGTGCCTCAAAGAATACATTAAGGTAAGTACTTTTTTTTAATTATAAATCATTTTATTTAAGCATTCAACATATTATGATACATTGGCTATATGAACTTCGAAAGTAACTTCCTTACTGAAAAGTTGCAAAATATGCACATGTGTCTGGTGTGGATACACGTGAAATATTATTTTCCACTGAATTATGATGTAAAGTCCCCATTTGTCCCTCAAATAGAATATCACCGATGGCCTTCTTCGCAAACACCTGTTGTTGTGGATCCATTATTCGAAGCTCGACTGCCCAAGCTGCAGCAATTTCGTCGCTTTCGTCTTGTGGTTGGTGGCGGCGTTGAGAAGCCAACATCACCAATTCCTCAATGAGATCTGGAGCTTTTCTTTTCTTTTCTTTTCTTTTGACGAGGCTTATCATTCGTCTGAGGCAAAGAAAATAAACGAAATTATGTTAGCATGATCATACAGAGACTTTTCAAAGAATAAACGATTTATAACTTCAGATCTGGATGCTCCTCAAAAAGCTTGGCTATTACACACTTTTTCCAATCATAATAGCATTTTCAAGATTCAACCATGTATTTTCATCTAAATTTCTCTAAAAACTGGTAATTTTCTGTTGCTCTCATAAAGTTATTTTTCTTTGTTGCAAGTACCAAATACAAAAGAAGAATGGAACCAAATTGCATTAGAATTCTACGATCTGTGGAATTTCCCCAATTGCCTGGGTGCAATCGATGGTAAGCATATCGCAATAAAGAAGCCCCACAATTCTGGATCACTTTACTTCTACTATAGAAAATTCTTCAGCATTGTCATTATGGCAGTGTCAAATCCGAACTATGAGTTCATGATGGTTGATGTAGGAATAAATGGGCGAATATCAGACGGTGGTGTAATCAATTACACGAAATTCGGGCAAGCCTTTGCTGATAATACATTGAGAATTCCGGAGCCAACACAACTACCGAATAGTCAGAAAATATTGCCATTCGTTTTTTTGGGAGATGATACCTTCGGTATGACAGCGAATTTCATGAAACCCTACCCCCAAGCGGCATTAATAAATGTGGATAGGAAAGTTTTCAATTATCGACTGAGCCATGCTCGTCGTGTGATCGAAAATACCTTTGGGATTTTGGTCAGCCGGTTTGGTGTTCTACTGAAGCCAATAGCACTCTCTCCAGAAAAGGCTCGATTAGTAGCCTTGGCTTGTTGTTATTTACACAGCTATTTTCGCAAACGCCAATCACGAGCTTATGTCACTCTTGTCTCGTTGATAGTGAGGATTTGCAGGCAGGCGTTGTCACAAACGGATCGTTGTACATAAGATAACACCACTTCAGCCAAACACTACCTCTAGAAATGCAACAGATAGTGCTAAAGCAGTCAGAGATAACTATTGTAATTTTTTCAACAATGAAGGCCAGGTTTCATGGCAACGGAACATTGTTGGCGCGTTTGGCTCAATTAATAATTAAAAAGGGTATACCTACCTACCTACCTATTAATAAGAAACAGTATAATAATATTAATGTAGAATAAACTTGTAGAGAACATTAATAAAATAAACAACTTACTGTGTGACCGCTGGTTTCATTTGCATTGCCACGATCCTCGTTGTTGTCAACCACATCAATAATATCCTGAGATATGTACATCGTGCTGATTGAAGCAGTAGGTGTGAGTTTGAAGAAACCTCATTTCTTCGAAATACCACAGCGAAGGTTCGACATCCTCTGCACCAGCACCACTTTTCTCTGCATCACGAATCCATTTTAATTCTTTCCGGAAGTTTGTACGCAAAGAATTAATTTTTTTAACCATTTCTTGCTTCTCAGCATCCGGGTATTTTTCGCGGTATTTTCCTATCAGCATGTCATACTGCTCCCTCTTTTTGTTACGATTACTATAGTCTTTGGACTTCACATCCCACAGAGCCGGAAGACCACGATACACGTCGATAAATTCAACAATAAATTGTCTTTCGACTTTCTTGTCACCCATGATGAGGCGTAATTGAGACGACTTGTTAAAACGACCGCTACTTGACATCAACTGACAGGATATTTTGCAATGTTGACAACAGACGGCACAATATTTCCCCGTTTGTGCAATATATTTTCAAGATTTTGAAAATCACGCAATATATTGCGCAACCTTTCAATCTCGTCTACACAAGGTCAATTATATTGCACAAACCCAAATATTACGCAATAATATTGAGCGTCTATGGGCCGTTTAACGCATCACAACTGACTCAAGATGCCATCATAAGTAGGTTTTAGGCGTAGTATAGTATAGGTTAGCTTGAAGTGAACAAGAATAATAGTATGTAAAAAGATATGGTTTCTTAATACTCAACGTTGTAAATATTCCACAAAATTTGACTAGTGCGAAGTGTGTTTCAGCTTCTTTTTAATGTTCTTCTCGGTGGTTTTGGATCACCACAGATCCAGTTCCCGTTTCAAGATTCCGTGAGTAGGGCAGTCTCGGCGCAGAAACGGATGGCACTCTTTTTCTTGCTAGAATTCTTTTCCCACGCCCTTCTTCGTCAGTAAAACCCGAGTGTGATTGGTCAAATCGTGGTCAAGATCGGCTGTGACAAAAGGGAGCCTAACAAAGAACTCATTAGAAAAGTGGAACTAAGTAATATTATTTGTTTCAACCCATTATTCACTATAAATATTAATTGATGTATGTAAGTTAACACCACATTCTGCCCACCTAATCATTTCCCACATCTTGCATACTTATTTGATCATTTCATCATTTTAATCATTTTGCACATCTTGCCTATCTTATTAACTTCCCAGTATATGGGAAGTTCTTGTAATCGACTCGAAAATCGAAATTGAAATTTTCAACATTTCTTTATGTTTTGAGGTCTTAAGAGTATATATAAAGTGTTTTTAGTAAGGGAGATGTACGTGCGTACGTACGTACGTACGTCAGTACGTTCGAGGTTTTTGTACGAGCATAACTCACGTAAACAAAGTCCTATCAACTTTGTTAAGGTGTCCATCGAAGCGTCTTTGCAATGTTAAGAGCTGATTAGTTTTTGGGAAACTTCGGTCGTTGCTGTTGCTTCGGGGTTTGCTGTTTTGCCCGTTTGAAGGTCAATTCTGTCATGCGTTATATCTCGCGAACCCAACGTACGATATCCTTGAACAAGGTGTCAATCGACGCGTATTGACATTTATGTAATTCTATTAAGTTTCTAAAAAATTTCTTGGAGCCGTTTTTTAATTTTTAGAAAAAGTGCAAAAAATTGTTTTTTTTAAAAAACAATAAATTTTTAACCTTATTTTCAAGTCCAAGTAATCAATGTTTATATAATTTATAAACTCCAAACAGTTCTTTTAAAAATGCCATTTAAATTTTTTTCTCATGATTACAAAAAAAAATCAAATTAAAAATAAAATATCATTAACTTCTTCAAAATCATTTCTGTCGTGCGTTATATCTCGTGAACCCAAGATACAATTTGCCTCGTTTATGTGTCAATGAACGGGTATTAACATTTTTGTGAATCTGTCCAATTTTGAAAAAAATCGTTAAAGACGTTTTTTAGTTTAAGAAAAAAAGTGCAAAAAATTAGGTTTTTCTCATAAACAATAAATTTTTAACCTGATTTGCGAAATATAGTAATCAATGTTTATAAAATTTATATACTCCAAACAAGTTTTGTAGAAACACCATCAAAACTTTTTCTCATATTTCAAAAAAAAAATTGAATGAAAAATAAAAAAACATTAAAAGTCATCATGATTTTCAAGGTCATTTTTATCATTCACCATATCTCACGAACCAGATATAATATTTGCATTATTATGGTGTCAGTTGACGTGTATTAACATCTTTGTGAAGTTTTTAACATTATAAAAATTCGTTTAAGCCATTTTTTTAGTTTAATAGAAGAAAATGCGAAAAATTATGGTTTTTTTCATAAAAAAATATTTTTTTAACTTGATTTGCACTGCACAGTGAAACCAGTTTATAAAATTTATACATTCTTTTCAGTTTTTGAAGAGAAAGCAGCAAAATTTTCCTCCATGATTATGAAAAAAATTAAATAAAAAATAAAAAATCATTCAAAGTTACCATGTAAAGAGGGTTCATACGAATGATATTAGTTTATATCTTTTAATCTAACAAAATTGTTGTAAATTCAATCAAAGTGTTATAATATTCGCATAATTTGAGCAAATTTTTAATAGTTTTTATAGTCTTTTAATTAAAAAAACTGCTTAAATTTTGAAAACCAACAAAATTTCAATCAAATTTGCATTTGCGGTATCAACGCTTTGAATGGTAAAATGTTTTTAGTCAATACTTTGCAAGATCATATGCTTTAAAAAGCTTTCATCGAATAAAAAATTGTAGTTTTTAGTAGATTCATTCTTTAGTAATCGTAAGATTTCAATAACCATCATCATTTGTAATACATTTTACTTTTAATATGCAATTGAACCTATTTTTGACTGCATATACAAAAAATTTCAAGACCAAAAAGGCCCCCACCGATTGATCCGCGTGAATATTCAATCTGTCCTCATCGACCAAAAACCTTACGTAATCAATGGACTCTCCCGTAGACGATATGATTCATATTAACTTATTCCTGTTACTGCTATGAATACCTCTCATTGTTATTACTTAAAGTAGTATTATTTTCAAAATTATTATTGTGTTTAATGTTGTTGATGTTTATATACATATTACTGGGAAGTTGACCGTGTGGACCTCAAGGGTCGCACCTCGCGGCTTGTTTCATTTTAACTTGCAACCTGAAATTTAATACAATTAGAACCTTGCACCTGAGGGAACGAATTGACTCGATTCTGCTGGCAAGCAGAACACGCGGTGAATGTTGGTAGTTGCAAAATTCTTATTGTGCCTTTTGTAAATTCTTAAAAGAGGTGAAATCGGAGTTACATTAGCAGTTGTATTGTAGAGCTCACAGAAATATAAGGTTTATCACGACACTATTGCGTTTTTATTTGCAACCCATTAACTTGTATGTATGGATATTATCATGCAAATTGAAAAATAATATAAATAAATTGATAAGATCTCTTCAAGGCACTAGTCCACTTTAAAAATTTAGAAAAATGGATAGTTTTGGGCATTTTTTCTCTCTTTAGAACTTCAAAAAAGACCTCCATAAATATCTTTTTGGAATTCGAAAGCTAGATATATAAATAGCGACTTTGAGTATGTGCGCGTTTTTGCCTCTTTATAGATGTTCGATCAGCTATCGGCCGCGTAGCGTCTCTTTCATTCTCCTTCTCTAAAATACCGGTTTCTTCTTTATACATTATATTTGCGGCTTTTTTACCTGTGCTTAGTGCTTATTTAGACTTCTACATATCAAGTGCATGCTTTTGAAAAATGTCTAATTTTTAATTTTTCAAATAATATTATTCGGCAAAATGGAACAAAAACTTCAAACACGTTTTTCGCAAAACAACGTTTTTTAACATGGCATAGAGATAATCTCCGGATCTACCAAACCGATTATCGAAAACTTTGATGCGTTTTATTTGTTAGAGGATATTACACCGTAATCCACCAGAATATGATCAAAAAATGGGGAGGGGGGAATTTTAGCGTTGAAAAACTTCGAAATAGATTTTAGACATTTTTTTGAAAAGTCCGTCATCTTTTTTAATTTGAAATTTTTGAAAACCGTGGTGAATTACGGAGTGAGAGACCTTGCTTTTTAAAGTGCCATTAAAATTTTTTGTTTCAGTTCTACCAATCCATAGATTATTCTCTGCCGTGGAGTACCGATTTTTTCAGAGCTTAATTTCAGCGCCCTCTATAAACAAGCCGCGAAGTGCGACCCTTGAGGTCCACACGGTCAACTTCCCAGTAATATCTAGATAAACAGTAAAAATATTAAACACAATAATAATTTTGAAAATAGTACTACTTTAAATAATAATAATGAGAGGTATTCATAGCAGTAACAGGAATGAGTTAATATTAATCAGATCATCTACGGGAGCATCTATTGATTACGTGAGGCTTTTGGTGGATGGATGACGATGATTGATTACCACAAATGCAAATTTGATTGAAATTTTGATGGTTTTCAAAATTTAAGCCGCTTATTTTAATTAAAAGACTGCAAAAACTATTAAAAATCTGCACAAATTATCCAAACATTTCAAAACTTTGATTGACTTCACAACAAAGTCTTTAGAATAAAAGATATAAGGTTCGCAAGAACCCTTTTCATATGGTAACTTCAAATGATTTTTTATTTTTAATTGAATTTTTTTCAGAATCATGAAAAAAGTTTTGCTGGTTTCTCCTCAAAAACTGATAGGAATGTATAAATTTTATAAACATTTATTACTGTGTTGTGCAAATCAGGCTAAAAAAATATTTTTTATGAAAAAAACCCCAAGTTTTCGCATTTTCTTCTATTAAATTAAAAAACCGCTGAAACGGTTTTTTATAATGTTAAAAAAATCAAAGAGATTTTAAAACACGTCGATTGACACCTTAATGATGCAAATATTATATCTGGTGCGTGAGATATAGTGAATGGAAGAAATGCCCTTGAAAATCATGGTGACTGTTAATGATTTTTTATTTAATGTTTCTTGCTATCATGAGAAAAAGTTTTAATGAAGTTTTTCCAAGCATTGTTTGTTGTATATAAATTTTATAAAAATTGAATACTGTCTTCCGTAAATCGGGTTAAAAATTTATTGTTTATTAAAAAAACCTAATTTTTTGCACTTTTTTTCCTTAAATTAAAAAATTACTACAACGATTTTTTTTCAAAATTCAACAGATTCAAGCAAATTTTAAGACGCGTTGCTTGACACCTTGACAATGTAAATCGTATGTTTGGTTCGCAATATATAACGCATGACAGAAATGACCTTGAAGATCATGATGCCTGTTAATGATTTTTTATTTTTTGTTTAATTTTTTAATTAATCATGAGAAAAACTTTTGAAATTGTTTTTACAAGCACTGCCTGCAATATATAAATTTTATAAAAATTGAATACTGTCTTCCTTAAATCAGTTTAAAAATTTATTGTTTATTAAAAAAACCTAATTTTTTACACTTTTTTTCTTAAATTCAAAAAATGCCTCGAACGATTTTTTTTCAAAATTTGATAGATTCACAAAAATGTTAATACGTGTCGATTGACACCTTAATCATGCAAATCGTATGTTTGCTTCGCGAGATATGTATAACGCAGGACAGAAATGACCTTGAAGTGCATGATGCTTGTTAATGATTTTTTTATTTTTTATTTAATTTTTTACGTTATCACGAGAAAAAGTTTTGATATTGTTTTTACAACCATTGCTTGAAGTATCTAAGTTTTATAAAAATCGAATACTGTCTCCCGTTAATCAGGTTAAAAATTTATTGTTTATTAAAAAAAACTTAATTTTTTGCACGTTTTTTTCTTAAATTAAAAAACGGTTCGAACGATTTTTTTTTAAATTTGATAGATTGACATAAATGTTATTACGCGTCGATTAACACCTTAGTCATGCAAATCGTATGTTTTGTTCGCGAGATATAACGCATGACAGAAATGACCTTCAAAGGGGCAAAACAACAAACCCCCCCGACCGAAGTATTCCAAAAACTAGTCAGCTCTTAAGATTGGAAAAACGCTTCGATTGACACCTTAACGAAGTCGATACAACTTCGTTTACGTGAGTTATGCTCGTAGAAAAAAGTGTCCACGAACGTACGTACACACGCACACACACACACACACACATACATCTCCCTTTCTAAAAACACTTAATATATACTCTATAGACCTCAAAACGTAAAGAAATGTTGAAAATTTCAATTTCGATTTTCGAGGCGATTACAAGAACTTTCCATATACTGGGAAGTTAAAAAGAAGAACGAAAAAAAAATTTATTAATTTTGCATTATTCAAATATGAAATAATACTTTAAAAAAGATTTATGTCAATATGTACTAAAGTATCTGAGAAAAAAACTTGAAAAATTGTTTTTTTTTTGTCTTCTAAAGTGGACTGGTACCGTAAAGCATCTTATCCTTCAACACATCGATTTTTCCCAGTGCTTTGTATAAATTATAAAACGATTACACTAAAATTATTGAAAATTTTATCCAACCTTAAAAATGCCAATATTTTTTTGTGATATCACCACAATGCCATTAGAATAAACAAAATTGGGTTATAATATTCGTATCAATCGTCTATTTACTGTGACTTTTAATCAATTAAATATAAATTTTTTGTAATTATTGACGAAACTTTATTCTTTATTAATGGTTTTCATAATAATTGTTTAGGGTATTTGGTTTTTTAAGCATTGCATGCTTAAACTGCAAATCTTAAAATAAAGCCTTATTTACTGCTCCGGCTGTACTGAATTTATTGGAAACTTGATAGAATTCTTCAAATGAATTTACGCTCTGATTGACAACCAATACCAATGAGATACTACTGCCAATAATGAGCTCAATCTGGGTCATAATGAGTTGACGGTAACTAAGTAAAAGCTTTGTCATTAAAAATTTAATGAGATGAAAAAATTTACTGTTGCAAGTGTCATCTATGAGCAGAGCAAGTGAATTAGGGGCAATTCGGCATATGGCAGTGCATTTTAAAAAAATTATGATAATTATTTGAGGAGAAGGATGTATATGGATGCACCCGGTGTTCAGTTGCTGCAGTTGTTTTCCACCTCTTAAAAATTTCAATGACAGTTCAATTGTCAGTCATAATGAGCTTCAAATAAAGTGTCACTATCTCATTAGATGCGGTCTTGAGAAATCCGTTGGAACCCTTACATCTGCCTTCAATGAAGCAGCAAGATCTGCATGTAGTCCATCGACGCCTAGGGGGAAGTATAAGCCCCCATGGTCGAACAGTGACATTGCGGACCTCCGGAAGGAATGTGAGAAGGCTTTCAATCGGGCTAAAGAATCTAATGATTGGTCTGCTTATAAACTAAAATGAAAGAGTTCAAATCTTCTATCAGAAAAGCTAAACGCACCTCGTGGAGAAGTTTCTGTGCAGAAATAGGATGTCAGTCGTCTGCGTAAAGTCATGGTGAGCTCCATCTTATTTTTGGGGTCGGTCAAAGATGCAAACGGGGTCTGGAAGAAATCCAGCACTTCCCGGGTAGTGAGGATGTGAATGGCAAAGCTGATCTACATACGCCCCCGAACTACCTGTCAATCACTGTGCCTGTAAACGACAGGCTCATTTGATGGGCAATCAGCTCATTTCAATCCTTTAAATCCCCTAGCATAGACAACACCTCACCTGTTGAGATCCAGCAGGGGTATCCACATAGCACTGCCATGGCTGAACGTCATTTTCAAAGCCTGTGTATGGATGGCTTACATTCCACAGCAGTGGGAAGAAGCTAAAACAGTCTTTATACCCAAAGCGGGTAAGACATCCCACTCCTCATCAAAGGATTGAAAACCTATCAGTCTCACCTCTGTTCTGCTTAAAACTCTGGAACGACTGATAGAGATCCATCTGAGAGCTACTCTAAAATCACTCTCCAATGCGCAGTACGCATACACAAAAGGGAGATCGGTTGAAACGGCTCTTCAGTCGCTCACCAGCTACATCGAAAAAACGCTAAGCGTCAAAGAATAAACGTAAGCGATTTTTCTAGACATCGAAGGGGCTTTCAACAATGTCAGCCATTGGCAAAGCACTCGGTGAAAGTAATGTCAACGACAACCTCATAAGGTTCATCGGACAACTGCTAAGCAGCAGGAACATCAATTCCACACTAGGAAATAGCACCTTAAGAAGGAGGACGTGCAGAAGCACCCCACAAGGTGGGATGCTTAACACACCTTCTCTGGAACTAAGTGATCGACAAGCTTCTGTCAAAAGTAGGAGCGACTGGCTGCAAAGTCGTAGCCTATGCCAATGATGTTGTAATAGCAATATCGGGCAAATTCATTAACTTTGCCCTGGGTATTCTTACCAAGTGGGGCAAAAAGTGTGGTCTAAAGATTAATCCCCAGAAAATGGGATTTGTACTCTTCGCAAGAAGGCACAACATTCCACGATTTCTCCCACCCAAACTCGAAGAAATAAGCCACATACCATCTCATTAACTTAAGTATCTGGGTCTAACTCTGGACTCCAAGCTCGCATGGAAAGCGATCATAGCAGAAAGATCGCGAAAAGCGGCATGCGCAATCTACTGTTGCAAAAGAGCTATTGGGAAAAGGTGGGGATTGAAACCCAAAATCGTATCATGGCTCTTTACGGCGATAGTGGAACCAATCCTTCTGTACATCACAGTAGTTTGGTGGCCAGCTATTGCAAAAACATCCAATGCGAACCTGCTAAACAGAGTCAGAAGGATTGCAGCTGTTGCCACAACAAGGCCCTACGCACTACCCCGACAACGGCACTATTTATGCAATTAAATTGACTTCCGACGGAGCTTCTTACCAGACAGCAGGCCAAGTGCTCTGCGATTCGATTAAAAGCACTACATCTCTGGCAAGAGGGAGATATTGGCCACTCCATCATACTTCGGAGGGAAGGACCAACGCCAGGGGAAGTAGACCTCGTGTCCCTGATTCGCTGCTTTCATAATGGTTTCAAGTCAGTCATCCTAAGCAGGGATGACTGGGCAATAGAAAGAGGTGGGATGCAGGAATCAGTCGACATCTACACTGATGGCTCCAAAATGGATGGAAAAGTTGGCTGTGGCGTTTCCTCAGAACAGCTAGGTCTGAAACTATCCTTCTGGCTTCCAGACCACTGCAGTGTCTTTCAGGCAGAGGCTATTGCAATATACAAGGCAATCAACTGGCTGAGAAATCAGAAAAATTCCATGAGAAACCTGTATATTTTCTCTGACAGTCAAGCTGCAAGAAGCAAGCATTATCAAACATGTACACCTCATCCATGATTGTAATGGAATGCCGTGCACAACTGAACGTTATGCCGCTTCACTGTGAAGTGATTCTTTGTTGGGTACCGGAGCATAGTAATATACCTGGAAACTGCAAAGCAGATGCCCTAGCGAGAGCTGTAACCGAGCTTCAGGAGTATACACTTACCCCCCAATTCGGTCAACCTCTAGCTTCCATAAAGCTGGGATTTAGGCACCATTACATGAAGGCTGCGAATAGGGCCTGGTTGCTGGAGGAAACCTGCAGGACAACCAGGCAAGCTGACGGGGCTCTGTCTAATTGGCAGACACGCAAAAAGCTTCGGTTTTCCTTTCAACGATTTCTGACAGAGTTGCAGATCGCAAGACGAGGAAGAAACAATCCAACACTTTCTGTGTGTATGCCCAGCACTATCCAGAAAACGCATTCAAACCTTAGGCTCACCGTTCCTGGACAACCTCACGGAAGTAGCTAATTTGAATATCAGCTACATACGAAAATAGAAATGGTCTCGTCATCTCACAGGCTCTTGTACCGCCTTTTTGTGGTATCGTGGCCTTAGTGAGCCATCTTTTGATAAAGAGAGCTGCCACGACAACCAACCAACTATCTTATTAGATCATAGATCATAATGAGCTTGGAGTGAAACCAGAAACGTTCAAGATTTTTCATCTTAAAAAAATATAAGTTGTTTTTGTGCTTGCAAAAAATGTTAATGAACAATGAAAATTTGTAATGAATAAAAATCCAGGTAACATTTGTCAAATTTTTAGGTTCATTTATTTTAAGAGGATCATAAGGTTTCAGTTCCACATTATTTTTTCCAATGTTAGATTTTATATGTTTTGACTATATTCTGACATCAAAGTTTTACTGCATATTAAATGCTGCTCAGAAAAAAAGAAATGATTATTTGTTTTATTTATTGCGAATTAGTACAAATATAATGGAAGCTTATGGAAGTTTTGGACACAATGGTCAAAATGGTAACTTTGCAACGAAATCTTTTTAGCGTTGTAACAAAATTTTTATTATTCTGTAAAATTGTAACCCATGACTTTTGATAAAATTCGAACATTCATTTGGCTCTGCTGCCGCATAGCCTCAATTGTGTATCCCGTTTTTCTAAAATATCGGTTTTTTCCATTCATTCACAATATATCACGTTTCAGTATTTATTCTGACGCGTATAAGTATCCTCGTGTGTCAACAAAACGGGTTCTTATAGTATAAAGTGAAACCAAACAAATAACGGGATTTTCTCGAAATGACGTTTTTTTAATTGGCTGCTACTTAATCTCCGGACCTATTGAATTTCAATAGTTCTTAGTTCATTTTATTTATTAACATATCGCACATCACAATTCACCAGAATTAGACCGGAAAATTGGAACAAAACTATGGCGTGCTAAAAACGACCGAAAAAATGATCGATTTTTGAAAAAAAGTCTTCACAATCATTTTTTATCAATTTTTCACAACCGGTTGTGAGTTGTTATGTAAAAAACCGCAGTCTTCAAAACCCTCTTTAAGTTTCCTGTTTCAGACTTGTGAACTGTAGTCCAGTGACAATAGCGTTCATTGATCTCTGGAAGCACGCTGGCGCATTTTTAAGACCAAATGGCATTCTGGTAAATTCAAAATGGTCATAAGGTGTTCTTAATGCAGTTTTGGCAATATCATCTTCATCAAGAGGAATTTGATGAAAAGCGGAGGTTAGATCCAATGTGGAAAAGTATTTTGCTTTTCCTAACTGATCTTAAATATCCGTATTGTTTGGTAAAGGATAATTATCTGATATAGTTACGTCATTCAATTTCCTGAAATCGACGACCATGCGCCCTTTCTGTTTGCCAGTTTGATCTGCCTTTTTCGGAATAATCCACAGTGTGCTATTCGAAGGAGAACCACTGTCTCTATGTATTTCATCTTTCTTAAATTTCTCAATCTGGTCGTTGATTTCCTCTTCATGGACTTAAGGATACTTAGACCCTTTAGACATTATGGGTGTAATGCCAGGCAATCTTCCTCGCAAGCAAACTTACTAGCCTCGGTTAAATTAGTTAGCTTTTGCGTAACAACGTATTGCGAAAACTTTTCCAACAATCCGTTTATGAAGATAGACATGGCCTCTTCTTCCAAGTGGGCGTTTTTACCGGCTTTATATTACTTGTCCACAGACCTGATTTTACTCTGAAGCAACCTTCTGAGTAAAGTTTCAACCCTTTGCGTGTATTGTCTTACCAATTCATTTTTCCCTTGCCGTATGCTAATCTACTCGCTGTGTATGTTAATTGTAATGAGCTGTATGGTTCACGGAAAACTTTCAACAATTCTAACTTTAGATCGTCTCATTTTTTTTCAACCTTTCTATTCATTAGAGTAGTAGCTGCGTTCCCTTTTATTCGGGATTGCACAAATCTAAATAGCACATGTTTTTGCTCCGCTGATGCCAAAGCATGAGCGTAATTGTAAGCCTCAATAAATGAGAAAATTTCCTCACTTTTAGAATCAAAAGTAGGAATGAAGGTGAAAAGTGTGAGGAATAAGTAACGATAGAATCAAAATTCTGATCGTAAACATTCAAATTTTTGCTAATTTCAACACTAATTCGGCACAAATATTTATCTTGCGAAAAAAATTTGCGTTTGGAAAATATGATATGATAATTATTATTATGCACTATCCACTCATGAGTGACTTCGTATTCTTTCCCTACGAAATCTTTACTTAATGGCATACTATAATATCATTTTTTCACAAATATTCCCATTTGATCAGTTTTAGGAAACAATATTCGTTATTTCACAATTAACGTCACAATATAACAAGATATAGCACAATGTTTGAAAATAATACAAATACTATTTAGGCGCGATGCGTCCAGCGAGAAAAATTTTAACTTTGTAGTGATATTTTTATCGAGAATGTTTTTATTTTCACATCATATCAGGAGATTGGAAGGAATATTTCAGTAACATAACAAAAAAACACCAATCACACAACAAATTTGAAACATATTAAAAAAAGGCTTCTTCACCAACGAGAAACGACCCAAAAAAAAGTTAAGGCAAGATATAGTTTTCTCTGAAATTATTTGATTTGTTTTAGATTTATTTCCTTTGTATTTTAGAAACTTACTCACTATTAATATTTTGTGGACTTGCTTTGCATTCTTATGACTTCCTGGAGGCGTTTCGGCATCGATTTGACCAGTAGCGCATGCAGGATTTTGATAAGGGGGGTTCATATTTTTGAAGTCTTGACTAGGTACATTTGCTAGTGCTTCGGTGCAGATATGAAGATATAATTATGTAATCATACTTAATCATACTTTTTCACCAGTCAAAGTTGGAGTCCTCCAAAAATAATTCTGGCAGACTTTAGCCCGATTGCATGTCTGGTTTCATTTACGTGGCTAAACTTGTTTACCCAAGGGGGGTTTGAACCCGTAAACCCCCCTCCCCTTGGGTACGCCACTGGATTTGACCAACGTCAACGTCTTGACTAGGTACATTTGCTAGTGCTTCGGTGCAGATATGAAGATATAATTATGTAATCATACTTAATCATACTTTTTCACCAGTCAAAGTTGGAGTCCTCCAAAAATAATTCTGGCAGACTTTAGCCCGATTGCATGTCTGGTTTCATTTACGTGGCTAAACTTGTTTACCCAAGGGGGGTTTGAACCCGTAAACCCCCCTCCCCTTGGGTACGCCACTGGATTTGACCAACGTTATGCAAACGGCTGGTGAAATATTTTTCCATTCTTCAATAATGGCTGTTTTTAGTTAGTTTTTATTTTTTACTTAACGAATCGCAACTTTATTTTTTACGTGGTACCATAGATGCTCTATGGTGTTTAAATTTAGGGACCGAGCAGGTGATTTAATCACTTTTAGGCAGTTATAAAAAACCCAAATTCGCCATTGTTCCGAGGTATGTTTGGGATCGTTATCCTGGTACAGGCCAAATGAGTTTAAAATCCCCATATTTTCAGCACTTTGTCTTTCCTTTTGAGGATATTTAGATAGTTATGTTGATCCATCCTGCCATTTATAATTTATAAGTTGCCAGGTCCAGAAGCCCCCATACAACCCCATAGAATAATGTTCCCACCGCGTGTTTTACTGTAGGATTGGTATGCTTGAAATTGAACTCTGTATTTGGTTTTCTCCAAACATACCACCTCCCATCAGATCGAAACAGGTTAATTTTTGTTTTGTCAACAAAAATAACCCTTCTCCAGAAGGACTTTGATTTTTTTACGTACTATCTCGCGAAACGTAATGTTAACATAAATTTTTTTGCGCTAATGTACGGTTTTCTTCGGCAAACCCAGTCTTTAAAGCCCGGCTTTTTTTTAATATTTCGTACGGTCTGAACAGACACTTATTTTCTGAAGTGTTTTTTAACTTCATTGCGTCTAAATGAGGCACTTAATCCTGGATCCTTTTTAATTTCTTTCACAATCCATTTCTCTTCTCACTCAGTTAGCATTTTTCGCCTTCCTGATCGAGGTTGTGTTTCGAATGATTTTGTTTTTTATTTGCTAATACAACATTTCTGAAAGTATATTTTGATTTTTTTAACTAATACACCAATTTTAGTATATGACTTCCCTTTTTGCCAAAACTGAACTATAATTTCCCGATCTTCTACACTTAAGGGTATTCTCTTGGCACTGATTATTTACGCACTTAAAATTTATTTTCCTTGATCATTTACTCAACTCAAATGACAGATATTTCATGTAGCGAAAATTCTATGCAAATCAATCGGTGCCTTTTTCTCAGAAAAATAAATTATTTGAAAAGTGCCTTAACTTTTTTTTGCGTTGTTTCTGATTGGAAAAGTATTTTTTTCCCTATATTTAATAATTGTTGTGTGATTGATGTTTTTGATTGTTATGTTACTGAAATATACCTTCCAATCTCCTGATATAATGTGAAAATAAAAACATTCTCGATAAAAATATCACTGAAAAGTTGAAACTTTTTTCGCTGGGTGCATCGTACATTAACTTTTTTTACCCACTGTATATGTAGTAAGATTGAAAACAAAGAGTTAATATTTACGTGATATATATTTGATAAAATATCCGTAACCTTAATAGTTCCGCAAAGTCCCAATCTGTGTATTCCTTTGTCTCGGAAAACTTCAACAGGAAACCGTAAAATTAGATGACCATGATAGGATGTGTGTTTTAATATGGAAACGAATAAAGTGTGTCACAAAGTTCTCCGACTCGAAAAATACTAGGAAACGACAATACGCAGGATGTGCTGTGATTACGCGTTCCGCTAGTAACAGGCTCCGATAATATCATAATAGGCTCCAGTTGAGTATCGAACGAACAATACAAAGAAATGTAAAATGTGTAGGTGGACTAAGATTTAATTCTACGATTGGTATATATTAAACTACTAATTTTTTTGAAATATTTTACTGCTGCCAGCAAAAATTGCCATGCTCCAAGATCACGAAGTGATTTTGTTCACTTGAAAATATAAAACTTCCGAGCGTAAAATATATTTATGTAGAATTATAATCGTGTGCCAGTCGCACGGGACAAAACTTACAACTAAATTGTTCTTAAAACAATAACCTTAACCCGTATCTTCCCAAGCACACAAATACTAATCCAATTTGAACGAAACTTATAGTATAACATATTAGTAACCTACTGAACAATAGTAAGCATCAGAAAAAAAATTCAGCTTTCTGTCTTTCAGTTTCAGTACCGTTTCAAAAATGGAACAGTAGGAAGATATGCCAGTGTTTCAATTGCGCAGTACTTAGGAAGATGATTGTAAATAATGAGAAGTTTTTGTATAGGATCTGATTTATTATATATACCAAAGTGTATTTTTATAAATGTGAAGTCTTATCTGCATAAAATTACTTTGTGTGAAAAGCAGGAAAATATTTATGGTGTAGAGCGGCGTTGCATTTTTCACATTTCATCGTCGTATTTTTATGACACAAACCACAGCGGTTTTGTTTATTGCTTTTGATAATATGGTGTGCCTTCCCATCTAATCGAATACCAACCGGAATCCGTTTTATGACTGCCAGAGAAGATCTTGGTATAGGATTCTTTACTGTAGAAGAAGAATTTTCAGGGAAAGTCTGAAGATACGTTGTTACAATATGCCTTGTAAATGATAAATAGTCATGCTAATTATTCTGTGCAGTTTGGGATAATTTGTATAGTTTGAAAGCATTGTTCATACAAACATTTATAGGAAACATAAGTAGCTGCCAGTACCATCTCTTCAGGCGAATCGAAATTCGGTAGCATCCCACATTTTGGTCCAGACGATCTACACCGCCCATATATCTGTTGTCATTGACAGTACAGCGGGGTTGGTCGACGTCTTTCTTTTGCTTGTCACAATAACGTTTGACTTTACCAATAGGCTCCACACTACATTGGGTTGAGGTAACAGTAACAATATTGTTATCATTGTAACGAACGAGAGTGATGTCAGACGAAGTCTTTTGTGTCTTTCAAGGGTGCCTTTTCAACTCTATTTGCTCTGATTGCTCCTGTTGCATCGTGTCCTAATGCCTTTATTTCATCCAGTAACGGTAAAGACGTAAAATAATTGTCCATATAAAAGCTGTAAGTTCCAGGCGGCAATTTAGATAAGAAGTCTAAAACAACAGAAGCGCATACACCGAGTTCTGGGCGGGTATTTTCTGTGCTTCCCGCTTGGTAAAGCTCTCCATATATCAAGTAACCAAGACGAGTGCAAATAGACCAGTTATTATAACCAAATCTAATGGGTTTTCCATGAATATGTTGTTTTGTTCCATGTTTTCCAAAATATGGAATCATGGACTCATCAATGCTCAGATTTATATCACCAGGGTAATATTTTAGGCATCTTTTGTTGAATAAATTCCACAGAGGACGAACTTTTGCGAACTTATCCTGTGGGGCCAAGTTGGTGTTATCGGCTACGTGAAAGAATCGCAGCAGTTCTTCGAATCTGTTCCTAGGCATAGCAGCTGCCACACCTTGAAAATTGCAATCGACGCTTTGCTCCCAGTACATTGGATATCTTGCAACACTATTATAGCCCGACAACAAAAGAATCCCAATAAAACGCTTTATTTCTTCAGTCGTAACTTTGAAATTAGTATGCTTTTTTTGAATCGCATTTTTTTCAGTTTCCGACCGAATCAATTCAAACACTTCTGCGTCAAAAAAAGTTCAAAAAAATGTACTGGATTATCTAGATATTCGAACAAATTTGGTGGCTCTGAGACTTTGTCTGCCTTTCCCGGGACATCTGTTTTCCTCCATTTTCGGCTAGCAGGGCATTTCTTTTTTGGTGGTGGTGGTTTTACTGCTGCATCACTGCATGTATCTGAGGAAGGTTCATTTGGGATGTCTTCTATGGTATCTAAATTGCTTTGGAAAGATACAGTAGCCCTAAATTGAGCCTGTGCTAATAGCCGATGTCTAGATGGATGGTTTATATTCGAAGACTCCTCATCTCCGCTATCTTCATGGCTCTTGTCGTAATTATCTGGAGGTGCTATGTAAATATCCGCGGACAACTAATCATCGTCTTCTTCTAGATATGATATAATCTCATTTACCGACAATCTACAACAGAATAAATGAAAAATAATTAGTAACAATTGCATAAGTTCATATAATGTACCATCTCCATATTATCCTACTGATCCAATATTGGATCGGTACTCTTAAATGTAAAAATTAAAGGTGAATACCCTAAATTTACAATTTACTGTATTATTATATGCTATGTGAATGTATCGCTGCCAAAAACACGATATAACAAAAGCTGTTGACATATAAGAAATTATAAATACTTACATTTTCCGACGAGACATTTTTTTCACGAATATCAATAAAAATTAGCTCGTAAAATTGCACAAATTGCTAGTCCGATCGAAAATTTGGCAGATTGATTAGACCGATAGAACTTTCAGTGCTCCCTCTATAAAGAAATAACAATGGATGTGTTTACGTAGTTTTAGTAAAAACATATCAAATTAACCGACCCAAAAATGGATCACTAGGATGATACAGGTTAAAGAAACTTCGCTAAGCAAATAAATTATCTCTATCTCATGCCTACGTGTCTAGAAAACTCGGATTCAAACTCAAGTTTTTGCAGATGTATACAATTACCAAGCGCGAGAAGCAAACGTTTCTTTAAGGAAACAACAATAAATTCTTTATGTACATAATTATATTAACAAAGGGTTTTCCATAGGCGATATCGGCTCCGAGTGTCCGCTTATCACATGTACAATGTGATATCACAGGTGCAATGTGATACGACCCCACACGCTATCTTATCGCATAACATGTATAATTAACAGTAGCTTAGGTGCTTCTGATATTACTTTAGAAAGCCCAGCAGCTTGACTCTGCCACTGGGCTAAAAATGATTCTCCACGGCCCTGGATATACTGTTCTATCAGAGGCTGAAATCAAAAGCTTAATGGATCAGCAATCATTCTCATGTGATCTCTCTTCAAACGACACGAATCACCTGTCGCCTGAAATAAGATGACCAGGCAGTGCACCAAATGTGGTCGACTAGGTCACACAGGAAACTTCTGCAGAAGCACCAAACCTAGATGCCTGAAATGTGGCAATGAAATGTGCACAGGTAACTGCAATATAATTTACTGCATACTGTGCAAAAGCTCAGAACATGATGCTAAGTAGAAATCATGTCCAGTTAGGACCCAACATGAAACTATAAATGAGATTAGTGCGAAATTAAACATTTCTAACAGAGAAGCAAGAGATCTGTGCACAAATAACAGATTTGCTTCCCTTGAGAACGTAGACGACTACGAAGCAGAATTTCCAAGAATAAAGAACAGACATATCACAAACTTCAGAAACTCTCGAGTGGACGCCAACAAAACAATCACCAAGTGGAAATACGCCAAGGTAGTGATGAACAATACCAAGAATGCAGATAACAACATAGACAAAAACACCAAAGAAACCACACCTTCCTACAAACACTTCAGTCACACAAATCCGACGGAAATAGAAAAACTAACAAGAATATTACACAATTTGAGAACAACGCCAACAAAGGCACTACAAACATAAACATAGGCTCAATAGTTCAAGAGTTCATTCAAACACTTCAAATAAGAAAACAACAAAACAACAGTTTAACAACAAAACACTCTCCTGACCAGACAGCTGAAACAATACTAACCAGATAGCATGCTTAACATACTCCAATTTACCATTGAAGGCTTAGCTAAAAATAAAATAAATCTAGAAACCTCTCTAATCAATAACAATATTGACATCGCCCTTCTTCAAGAAACCTACGAAGTTAAGGATGATGATAACTTTAAAATTAACGGGTATCGACAAGATAAAAAAGTTGGCGGTGTCACTATTCTGGTTAAAAACACGATAAAATTCAAACAAATTACTGCAAACTCTGAAAATATAGAAGCAATTGCGATAAAAACTCTAAACTTAGATACAAACACAGTCTTCATATCAATTTATGTCCCACCAAAAATCACACCAGAAACTTTCAAAATAGAACTCGAACAACTTTTCGAAAACACGAACCAGCCGGTGAATGCCCTAATTGGTGGAGATTTCAATGCGAGGAATACTAAATGGCAGCCTGTGCAATAAAAAAAGGTAAAACCCTGTATAGTATCATCAACCAACACAAATTCAATATCTTAAATGGTAATGCATCGACTTTTGCCCAGAATCGCGGTAAGGGTATCATAGGCAGGTCAACACCTGACATAACACTCACAAACTCCAATGCAAATGAGTCATGCTGGAAACTCCTAAACGATGACATAAGAAAAAGCAGGCACGAACCAATCCTTATTAATATAAAAAATCATAAACTTAAAGAGAAAGCAGCTCTAGCTAACAAAAATATTCTAAAAACCATAGAAACGACAAAGTTCAGCAATAAACTAAAAGAAATGTCAAAAGAGCTCACATCAATTATTAACAACAATACAAAGCTTAAAAACGAATACAACCACAACCCAAAATACTGGTGGAACGAAGAACTGAAAGCCGTCTGGAAAAAAAAGCTAATGCCTTGAAATGGTTTAAAACCGCCAGAAACTGGAAAAATTGGATTAGATTATGCAAAATCAGGGACAGCTGGAAATAACTTGTGAGAAAGAGCAAATATGAAGCCTTGCATAAGGCACTGGGAAAATGAAGATAATGACAAATTTCTAAAAATCATCGAAGAAAAACATCTTCCGCAAACTGAAACTGTCAAATTATGTAACAACAAAGAAGCAAGGCGGATAGAAAAATTCTCACGAGAAGACCTAGACAAAGTTCTAGATGCCAGTAGGAAAAAAACATCGCCAGGCACGGATAATATCTCGTATGAGATGCTGAGCAAATTTAGTTCAGATAATAGAAACGCACTCCTTGAAGCAATAAATGTAGCGGTCAATAAGACCCAAGTTCTTGAAAATTTCAGAGAAATCAAAATTGTCCCGATCCCTAAAGCTGGTAAAAATAGAAAAGAAATTCAAAATTACAGACCAATCTCCTTAATCAGCACGCTCCTAAAAACAATCAACAAACTCATCAAAAACAAAATCGAGCTGTCGCTTGTGAACACTCATAAAATACCAAAAAACAGCTTTGCATACCAAAAATCAAAATCAGCTAGCATATGCATAAACAAAGTAAATACCATCCTAGAAAAATCCAAAAACAATAGACTGAAAATAATGATGCTAAGTCTTGACGTTTCAAACGCATATGAAAGGGTTGACCTTAACATCCTAGGAAAAAACCTGAAAAAACTAAGAATAGAGGACAAATTCATCGAGTGGATTACCGAAATCTTTGCAAGGAGAATCCTGAAATTAGGAAACGCACAAACAACTGTTTATAATGGCCTCCCTCAAGGTGATGTGCTCAGCCCTACCCTATTTAACATATACACAACAGATTTTCACAACCTAGCTGATACCAACACGGAGATAATCCAATATGCAGACGACTTCCTCATTATATGCACTGGCTCAAAAAATATAGAGACTTTCAACAGGATTCAAGAAAAACTGAAGAGCTTCTTGAAAATATGCGACAATCTAAAACTCCCGTTTAATTTAGGCAAAAGCACAGCTTTTCAACCGTCCACCAAAAAAGACTGGCCTAACAAAATTTCTCACTCGGGCACGGAAATCAACTGGACAAACAGCTTTAAATACCTTGGCAAATTCCTTAATAAAAACGGAACTATCAAATACGATCTGATAGAAAAAGAAGCAAAGCTTAAATCCAACCTTAAAATACCCAAATTAGTGGCGGGTATCAAATGCGGTATTCACCCGAACAAAGCGATCAACTTCTATAAAGCCTTCCCCAGAGCAAAACTGGAAGCGAATATCACAACGATGACGTCAGCCCCCAAATACTTCTTCAATAAAATCGACAACTTAAAAGCCCAAACACTCAAAAGATGCCTTGGCCTCCCAAACAATACAGAAAACCTGGTCACCTTATCAATAGCAAAAGAATTACCAACTCAACAGAGAGCAGAACTGCTGACCATTAAATAAATATTTAAAATGGTATATAACAACAAAAGCAATTTTAAAGAGCTCTCAAAAACGAAATCCAACTATGGACTAACTCTCAAAAAATTCTACCATCTCCTCTCAGATCACAATATAGAATATTGCAAACAAATGCGCCAAATTTTAAGGTTATAGATCAGGAAATCAGCCCGTTCAACCCTAAGAACATTACCAATAATAATGTCAACCTGGACGCTATACTGGAAAATTTCTGTTTAAACAACGCCAGCGGTGGAAAGAGCATCACTTTGACAGATGCCAGCAGAAACGATTTTGGCACGGGAGCAGCTTTCATCTCACTTACAAACAATAATAAGAAGTCCTTCTCCTTAAATCACCACACATCAGTAATAAATTCAGAACTGAACGGAATCTACCTAGCAATTAAACATAACATCACCGAAAACTACAAACACATTATAATACTCACAGACTCAAATGCAAGCTGCAAAGAATTGAAGAACAACATCAGCAACAAAAGGATAGTTTTTAAAATTATGCACAAAATAACAGCCACAAAAGAAACAAATTTTGAAATAATATGGTTCCCTGGGCACAAAGGCTGCTCAAAGTTCAAGGAAGTAGACAGGCTAGCTAAGGATGCAACTCTGAATGGAACAACAACGGCAACTCCCGAAGAAACGGATGAGATTCTTACTGAAATAGAAAATGAAATAAAATCCACATGGGATAATAAAATCAAAGAAAAAATGTGCAATTACAATAATATCCCTTGGTATCATTCAAACCTTCACTTCCTCAAGAAAACATGGTTTAATAACAGTAAACTCCCACCTAGAATTATTAAATGCATCAACAGAATCCTCACTAACAGAGCCTACACTAACGATCGGCTAAACAAAATAAAAATAAAAAACTCGAACTTATGCGAAATCTGCAACACCAAAGATGACATTAACCACAGAATCTTCCACTGCAGCGAACACTCAAGTGCCAGACAAAACCTTGAAATCTTTAGAAAGTGCTTCAACATAAACGACATCTGTGCCATAAACAATAGCAAATACCTAGAAGAGCTAGGCAAATTCATAGAACTAACAAAAATAGACATTTAAACCAATAAAACAAGCTTACAGATCTCAGCACCAAGTGATAAAGACTATATCTGGTAAAACCAGCCTCTAAGTAGTGCTAATCAAGTGAAACTAATAAGTAATATAGCCATAGTGCAAAAGTGAACCCGATGGCTAGTACGTATAACGTCAATACAGCCAACCACAGGTCCTTCATTTAGGATCTATCTCAACACAAGTGTTGAGACTAGTTTAAAAAAAAAAAAGAAATAAGATGTATGCAGCATGGTATAGACATTGTTTTGGCCTCCTCGGTTTTTACCACCAACGTTAGTATTCGTGTTATCGCCACAGGAAGAAACCAACTTTACTAAGATGTTGAACTTTTCAAGAGTGTTTCTCAGTAATTGAACAATAATGTCAGATGTTTCTCCTTTTTCGGCAATAAAATCTAATATTTTCGTTTTCATGCCCTCCAATGGTACAAAATACCAAACTAAAACAGGAAACATTTTTATATTTCCGTGGTGTGATGCATCAGTAATTATACTGACGTAAATGGCATTCTGCATTTCCTCGACTAGCTGTTTTTCAATGAATGGTCCGAAAACATTTTTGACAATCGCCTCACATTTTGTACGGGCATTCTGATACTTGGTTAAGCCGAAGCAATTCCGAAATATTTTCGATGAGCAATCTGCTGAACGAAAGTTTTCATTTTCATTAATTTAATGATAGGCCCAAACTCCTTCTCGGGCTGCTGTTTCCAAATCACTGTGGCTTGGTGTTACTGTGGCCTTGAAAAATTCGGGCAATGTTTTGCTTGTCAACGCCGCGTTGAGGCTTCTTTTGTGTTTATTCGTTTTGATATGATTCTCAATATCCGTTTTTCCACTGTGAGCATATCACAATGTAAGTCACTCAGTAGCGTACGCAGGATTTTGATAAGGGGGGTCATATTTTTGAAGTCTTGACTAGGTACGTTTGCTAGTGCTTCGGTGTAGATATGAAGATATAATTATGTAATCATACTTTTTCACCAGTCAAAGTTGGAGTCCTCCAAAAATAATTCTGGCAGACTTTAGCCCGATTGCATGTCTGGTTTCATTTACGTGGCTAAACTTGTTTACCCAAGGGAGGTTTGAACCCGTAGACCCCCCCCCCCTTGGGTACGCCACTGAAATCACTATCCGAAATAGTTTTGCTTAAAAATTTATATTCTTCTTGCAATTTCACATTAAAAATTCAATAACGTTTTCTCTTTGCTCTCGTATTTTGTGAACGGTCTGACATATTATTAAATAATATGATAAACGAACAAAATGAAAATAGTAAACAGATGTAATGTTAGCGATGCTCATCTCGATTGATTCACGATTTCAAACTGAGCCGATTTCAGCTCGCATTATATTCTCACAACAATAAAAATCCATCCGATCCATGGTGTAAAGACTAGCGAAGGTAAACCCATTAGAAAATCGTCATCCTATTTCGCTCGCACACTTGAATGACCTGCGTCACGTATTCAGTAAAATTAGGGCTACCAAAGTAACAAATCGGAGACGGCATGCCAAAATATAACGAAATGTCACATTTGAATCTGGCGTTGCAAAAACGCCACATATTAAAATTTAGCGAATTGTCAGGTAACAAAAACGAATGTTTACTGTAATCAATATTATAGCTTAGGGAACAAACAAATATTCTCTAAAGAATATACAAATGGCACATTATTTATCTTTTTCTTCCAATACGTGTCACTTCACCCAGCAGGCAAATCAAATCTTATACGCCGCAAAGTGTTGCTGAAATTCCTATTGGGCAAAATGTCATGATTGTCTGAACACATGACGTCACCGCAGCTTCGGAAGAGACTACCTGGTCGTCTTTATTGATTGATGATTAATTTCCTAGAAATTGATTAAAAGGTAAACAATGCTAACACAAAGAAAACTTAAATAATTTTTTCTTACTTACGAAGCAATCCCGTTACATTGCGCTGCAAACAATTTCTTGGAAATTAATCATTCGATCGGATGGATTTTTATTGTTCTGAGAATATAAAGCGAGCTGAAATCGAAAAGTTTATTTGCCTTATCTTGTTTAAGATAACACTCAGCGATTTCATATCATTTACGTGGTCGTTTTGTTATTGTTTTGGAATTGTGCAAATTAAAAACATTTCAGCAGATAAAAAATGTGAATTCTGATACACAGGTACCATCCAATGCTATTCCCGAGATACGAAATAAAATAACGATTTTTTTTTGAAAAAAAAAACGGATGACCCGTAAGCCTTCATCGCGACCATAGCATAAATAATACATAGCACGGACACTCCAGCCAATTTGCCGCATATCTGTTATACAACCCAAGTGGCCAGCCTGTGCCTAAGTATAGGTAAATGCATATCCGTGTATCCTAGCATGAGTAACAGAGTAAGCAAATTGCACGTGAATGGTTCGTGCACGAAAGACAGAGATGCACGCAGAAGCTAATTTCGTTAATTCGTTGAATCGCGACTGACAGCGAGAAATGTCAGTGTGTATTTGACAATTCGCGAGTCGAATGTCGTGTGTAATTAGATTTTTGATGTTTTTAATGAAAATTGCAACAAATCGTAGTGACAACTGCGGAAAAACAACGCGGTCAAAATTTGTGATCGTCTGTGGCCCGCGAAACAACGCGAAGTAACTGGCGAAGTGTTTTATGGCCATAATTCAAATCAATGTGAAAAGTGACCGATACTTTCCAAAAAGGAAATAAAATTCCTTCTTCGGTGCTCTATTTATCTAGGAAGATAAAGCAACGAAGAAGGGATTGCATTTCCTTGGAACTGCAACACGGAATCAGTGAAAACTCTTTGCTAGTGAATGTGTGCAGGTATTAATAGTTGGGTGAAATTGTAGTGAAAGACTCCGCCGTAACGCTATGTTTGTATGGTTTTCGTGTTCGCTTCCACTAATCAGCTCTGAGTGATGTGTAAAGCGCGCCAGATACCGAAATTTGGCAATTCAATGAGTGAGAAAGATTACAAAGAACTTTAAAAACCCAATAAAGTGTAAAATAAACGAATTCTCAATTTAGTTGATCTGGTAAAACACCTTATCTATGTTTTTCAACACTCACATACAACACTTTTCAATAAAATTTACTGAAATTTCAAATTGCAATGCCACGTATTTTCGTTGTTTCTGTTTGTCGGGCAACCCTAAATGGTTCGGGTACTCGCCGCATTCGTTGATTTCACGCACACTAGTGTCAAGTCAGCTGATTTTGGCATGCACACGTACACGGTTAACTAATATAAAATGGCGAGCTCGTCTCTATACATATGCACAACCTGGCCTGGAGAAATTTGAATACAAATTTCAACCTACGCTTTCGCGCGCGAACTTGAAAACGAAAACCAGAGCGCTCTCTCTGACAGGAGGGGTAATTTAGGCATCTTTTGTCTCAAGTCGACTTTGACAACTCGGAGTGTCCGTGCTATATATTCTTTATGCTATGATCGGGACGCCGGTACCATATGTAGAGAGACGAGCTCGCCATTTTATAAAAGTTAACCGTGTACGTGAGCATGCGAAAATCAGCTGACTTAATGCTAGTGTGCGTGAAATCAAAGAATGCGGCGAGTACCTGATGCGAATACGCAACCGATCGAAGCATTCAGGGTCGCCCGATCAACAGAAACAACGAAAATACGCGGCATATCAATTTAAAATAGCGATAAATTTTATTGAAAAATTTTGTATGTGAGTATTGAAAAACATAAACATGTAACTGATTAATTTTCAGCGCCAGACAATGGCGTCCGTCGTGCTTGACACTTTATTTCACAAATTACCATTGAAGTAAGAGAAGAGGTACTATCCCTTATACCGATTTCTTATCGTCTGGGAAGTACTATGTACTGAAATTTAACTACGGAAAATTACTGAAAATTTGGTGGAGAGAGTGATTGAAGGAGACGGAGGTGGTTTTAGTCGGTAAAAATCCGGCATGCCGAGAGGCAGGAGCTGATCGGTATCTTTTGAAGATTTCCACCTCCCAACGTTGAAAAAAAAAAAAAAATACCCGTTTCGGTGTGTATATGTGAGTGAAACCAAAAAGGTTTAAATTTATGGTCACACTCTTTTTCTTTTTGGTCAGCTGGTGCGTTGTTAAGTGTCAAAGTGCTAAACGATTAGCGCGCGAAAGTGGTAAAAGTGGTCATTTCGCAATTAATCTAGTGTTTTTTTACTGCGATAACAATAGCATTTGCGAATGAAAAGTGACTGGAGTCAAATCTATTGAAAGTGATTAAAATAAAGGACTCTAAAAATGATTATATGCAAAATGAAGTGCGCTGTGATTTCGTGCGTAAACAGCCTTCGGCGACGGTCAGAAGGAGTGTCTTTCCATTGGTAAGTGAAGACCTGTTAAATGAAGTGTAGTAATGATAACTTTCTCATTCATAATATGCAATTAATGTCGATTAAAAAATCATTAGATGTAAACAATTCGCCGCCATGTTTTGCGCGAAGTTAGATGCAAAGGCGGCGGTATTGTAGGGGCACTAAATTTTCGTTGTGAAAAAGTAATCAATTAGTTTGAATTTTCATATGCATGCATATATGAAGGTATTTTATAAAATTGTGGTGATGGCTATAGCTTTTGTAGTATTGTAGTATTATCAATCTCTGATCCAATACAAAAGTAGAGGCTTGCTTAAGGTACCATCAAAAAGCAGTGTTCTAATTTTCGGCAAACTGAAAAAGAGCTCCGTAAAATTATTCATTTTTCGACAAATATTTTACATATAAACCGATTCGATCAGATTTCATTAGTCGTGCAAAATTATTGTATAGGCAAAAATTTGTTTGATGATCATTCAACACATATGATAGACATTACAGGTCGCTAATAAAGCTTACCATAGAAAAATACCTTCAAACTAGATATTATTTTATTGCTAAAAAAAAAAGAGTCCGAAACGATTTCCGTACGTCAGCAAATGACAAAATTTATACATTTCAAAGGGATGTAGGACACAATCAAAACCCCACATTTTAATTAATTTATTTTGAAGTTTTATAAGAAAAAATAATATTTGCAGCAGCTAAGCCGTAACTCCGCCAAAGCCGGTCCCAAGCCCGGTTTCTTGTGTGTTTAGTTCTGTGAATGCATTTCTATTTTCACAATTTGGAAAATTCAGAACCAGAACTATGTACGCAATGAAAGGACGAGGGGGCTTACCATTACTTCTCTCTAAATTTTATTTTCCCATTTAATCGTCTACATTAAGCGCCTGGCTCATTTACAAACCAAATGAACTGCATTTTGCTGCTCAGCTTTTCGATGGAATACGGAGAATTCCAAATTTTATCCAAAAATTTCAAATTTTCAAACACATTAAGTGAAGCAATATTTTTAAAGATTCATGCTTAATGAAACCTTACATTCCTTCAACTTACACTAACTTTAAAAAAAAACGTGATTCAAAAAGATATTCAAATTTTTCCCTCCGAAAAGTTGCACCCATCCATCTACGCATTTAACTTTTTAGGTTGTATTGGTAGGCACAACTACATTTTAGCAATTGGGTACGATAATTTTGTTGATCACCGCTTCCTCTTCTCTTACTTCAATGCAAATTACCAAAAATGACATTTGTTAGGTTACAATAGGATTAGTATTCACAATAACAAAATTCACCATCGGTGACTACTCTACGTTATCGGCCCATGCACATCCCACTTTGCAGGTTACAGCTCGGCCAATCTGACTAAGGACCGTCCTCGGGCCTTGTGCTGGTGTTGACCGCTTCCTTGCTATTGCGATCCCTGACGGGGCAAGTCCAGCGCCTTAACCGAGCGGCCTCCAAGATTCCTTCATTGGAGGTCTGAGTGAGCTGGCAGTTATCGATATCTTTAATGACATTTCGGTCATGGGGCAAGACACGGTGGACGACGTAAGGTCCGCGGTATTTCGGAATTAGTTTTTATTGGTGCCGGCCGAGGTATCGACATTTCGGAATACGACAAAGTCGCCCACTTGGTATTTGGCGGGTGGATGACTTCTTAAGGAGTACTGTTGAAGGTTGCGTTCCTGTGAACGGCGGATAGCAATATCGGCTTCCTTTCTAACCAGGTCTAGATAAACTTGACTTGCCGTAGTTTTTGATTCCAGATACTCAGCCAGATCATCAATAACAGGGCCTCGTTGAGTGGTACCGAATAGAACAACGCTAGGAATTTGACGAGATGAGGAATGGATAGTGTTGTTCAAGGCATATTCTACGCGAGTAAGTAAAAGTGACCAATCTGCATGCTCCAGGGGCTCGGATAACTTAGCAAGCATGGGAGTTAAACACGGTTTGTTCTTTCCACCTGGCCATTAGCCTGAGGCGACGCTACGGCTACTTTAACATGAATAATGTTGTGCGATTGTAGAAAGGATGCAAATTCATGGGAGGTGAAGCAAGTTCCGCGATCTGACACGATACGACGGGGGCGATCATAGTAATCAAAATAACGCTGAAGAGAAGCACACACTTCACGAGTGCTGGTGGAATTTACGGCGTATAATTTAGTGTATTTGGTAAACCCGTCGACCACCGAAAGTATATATTGACGTTTCGAGCGGACATTAAGTAGAGGACCGTAGTGGTCAACATGGACTGTGTCCCAGGGAATAGGGTTCTTTTCGATAGGGTGTAAGCCCCTTTCATTCACGTACCTAGGGGCGTTATATCAAATGCATGGAATGCAGTTCTGGATGAACGATTTAACTTTGTCCGTGATCTTTGGAAACCAATAATGATACTTGATGTAGGATACGCTTTTCTCTACTCCAAAGTGACCTATTTTTTCATGCACCAGACGGATTATATTGTCTTCCATATCTTCGGGGACATATAAGCAAGTAGATCCGTCCGACATCTTTCGGTAAACAAGCCCATCTCTTAGTTCATATGGCTCGATTATTCCAATTGGCTACGGAGGGACATCACTTTTGGGTCGCGTGACTGTGCTATTTGCAGTCGAATGTCCACATCATCTTCTTCTACAAAAGCTATAATGGGTTGTCTACTGAGAGCGTCAACATGAGCCAGCCGGGTTCCGGGACGGTGGGATATAGTGTATTGGAAATTTTCCAGTTCGAGTGCCCACCTTGCAATACGAGGATTCAGGTTTTTCTTCGATAGGGTTTGGGTTAACGAATTGCAATCGGTTAGGATTTGGAATGGGATCCCCTCCAGGTAAACTCGAAATCGGCGCAGGGCATAGATAGCGGCAAGGGTTTCTAGTTCGAAACTGTGATAACGTGATTCAGGAGGGGTTGCGCAGCGAGAATAATAGGATACGGGGTGCCATTTTTCATCATCTTGCTTCTGCAAGAGGACCGCTCCAAATCCAATGGAACTAGCGTCCATATGGAGCTGTGTTTCCCGGCCGGGATTATAAATAGCTAGCACAGGTGAGGCTATTAGCGCGTCGCGGAGGGAATAGAATGCGCGTTCGCAATCTCGACTAAATACAAAGGGTTGATCTCGCCGCAGTAAGGAGGCTAAAGGGTCGGCGATGCGGGATAATTACGGCACAAAACGACGGAAATAAGAGAAAAGTCCCATGACGGATTGTAGCTGACGGGCATCTTTGGGCAGGGGCAATTGACGGATATGTTCTATATGGGTTTCATTAGGGCGAATCCCCAAACGGTTGGCGGAGTAGCCGAGGTAGTCTATTTCGTTTTGTAGGATTTTGCTTTTGAGCGATTAATTTCAAGTCCACATTCAGCTAAACGAGTAAATAATCGTGCCAGTAACTCAATATGGGTTTCAGGAGACGTGGTTGCTATGAGAATGTCGTCCATATACACTACTATTTCTCGACTTCTGATAAGATCATGGAGTTGAAGGGAAATAAACCGTTGAAATACTGACGGACCGTTTTTCAGTCCAAAAGGCATTTTCATGTATTCATACTGGCCACAAGGGGTGACAAAGGAGGTGTATGGAATAGAATCTTCAGCCATTCCGACTTGATGAAATCCGTTCTTCAGATCAAGAACGGAAAAGCATTCCTTTCCATCCAGATATTCCAAACAATCATCTATAAGAGGCAACGGACAATTGTCACGGACCGTAATTTTATTAAGTGCTCGATAGTCTACGCACATTCGAGTAACTCCGGATTTCTTCTTGACCAGTACAATAGGGGAAGCGTACGGGGACTGGCTAGGCCGAATGATACCGGCGGTAATAAGTTGGTCTATTTGCCGCTGGACCTCACCACGTTCATGGTAGGATAATCGGCGTGGGGCGCAGTAAACAGGACAGTCGGACGTGAGCTTTATACGCATTTCATAATTCGTTTGTCGGGAAGAATCCAGACCTCGGGGATAGCATTGGCTGATAGTTTGTCTACACTTGTCAACAAAAACCGGCCCAAAGCCAGTACCCACCGTAAACTCATCAGGTGAGTAGTTTTGCTTCTCGTCCACCAGAGAACCTTCGGATCTGGTAGTCGGGTCATCGGTAAGAGTTCCATTCGTCTGAGACTCTCCTTGCAACGAAAATGACTGACATTTTTGTCGGAAAGCAGTTGTACATACATACGAAGGTCGGTTACTCGAAAGAAAGCGTTTTATTAATTTCAAAGGTTTACATCTAATTTTCTCATTCGGTTTTTCGTTTCGTTCTCTTTGATGGTGTCCGGAGCATAACTGGATTCCGAATTTGCTAAGGGAATCACGTCCTAATAGGAGCGGGGCGGGGAGTATGTCGTCTGGAACTGTAAAAAGCGTAATTAATTTTCTTTTCGATACACATGAGATTGGGACGATAATAGTGCCACTAGTGGGGATAATTACTCTACTCAGACCCCTATATTGACTCTTAGTTGCTGTAATAGGAACACCGCTAGGCACACTACCACGGCGGATAAAACTAACCGGACTACCCGTGTCAAGGAGTGCCAGCACTTTAACTTTAGCAAAATTAATCCCTAAATGGTCCAAACCAACACTCACCTGCTGCAACAATGCAACGTTGGATTATTCCGGTTCTTCATGGGTAGGGGCTTCCTCCTCAACGGCAGCGGCTGATCCGATGGACGAGAGACGGTTGGGGCAATTTCGATATTGGTGCCTGACTTCGAAACAGTGAAAGCACCCGTTTATGGGGCGGCGGGGCGATCGGCAGTCAGCTGATAAGTGTCCATGGCGTCGGCAATTAAAACACCTAGGGTTGTTGAATTCTTCCTGAGGGTGAGCGGGGCGGGAACGGGCATCGGTCATCAGGCTGGCTTCTGACGGCTGTGCCTCGGGATATCGTCTCATGGGGCGGACGATTGCTCCGATTGGTGTTCGCTGGATAGGGGTATTGACGCTTCGTGACGGGGTGCTTACTCGTATGTGCTCGTGATCTTCAATGACATTACGAAGATCACGGAGGTTACGTATTCCGTACAAGGCAACGGGGTTTATTCGCGAACTCAGCCCCTTTTTTATAAACCGGACTAGTTCGATTTCAGTGACCTCCCCCTGGTTAGCCAGGGCCCGTATATGAAGGACATAGTCCTGGAGGCTCTCCGCCGCTTGAATGACTCGACTTTCCAGAGTCCAGTAAATGGAGTACTTGTCCACATCCCTGTGGAACTCGTTTATGAGAGCTCTCTGCAATTCCTCCCACGTGTCGGTAGTAATGACGTTTAATAACGTGGCAGCCGGGCCCTCTAATAGTCTCCGGGCAAACGCCAGGCGGGTCTGTTCGTCCGCTCCAGCTACATCAAGTTGCTTATTAAACTCCGTAATCCACCTTTTAATTGGGACGACTCCCTGCCCGGAGAAAGGTTTGATGGCATGCTGAATGTCGATGAATTCTACTACACGCCTAGGGATGACTTCTGGCTGATTCTTTGCTGGGCGGAGCTCGGATTGCAATTTGAGGATGTTATATTCCAACTACAGTCTATGAATTTCGGCCTGCATTGTCCCCAAATCCGGTCGCTCGGAGTAGGCGGATTGGTATTCAACTAATTGGGGCGAACCAAGCGGCGGTGTTGCGGGTGATAGCGGGGCGGGTTGTGCGGTGACATGCGGCGTCGTGTCGGGTTGAGCGGTGACATACGGCATTGTGGCGGGCTGTATTGTAACATGCGGCATCGTGGCGGACTTTGCGGTGGCATACGGCATCGTGTCGGGTTGAGTGGTGGCATAAGGAATCATGGCGGGCTGTATTTTAGCATGCGGCATCGTGGCGGACTTGGCGGTGGCATACGTCATCGTGTCGGGTTCTTACAGCGTCGTGGCCTGGGGTGGGTCCTCAGCGTCGAATCGGGTAAGTACGGGTGATTCGGGGTACTGTTCTTGGGATGCTGGAGTGGCATCGCCATCTTCTTCCTTGTTGGGAATATCCATAACCCCACACCTGATTTGTAACTGATTAATTTTCAGCGCCAGACAATGGCGTCCGTCGTGCTTGACACTTTATTTCACAAATTACCAAAAATGACATTTGTAAGTTTACAATAGGATTAGTATTCACAATAACAAAATTCACTATCGGTGACTACTCTACGTTATCGGCCCATGCACATCCCACTTTGCAGGTTACAAACAAGATGTTTTACCAGATCAACTAAATTGAGAACTCGTTAATTTTACACTTTATTGGGATTTTTAAGTTTTTTGTAATCTCTCTCACTTACTGAATTGCCAATTTTCGGTATCTGGCGCGCTTTACACATCACTCAGAGCTGATAATCGGAAACAAGCGCGAAAACCATACAAACACGACGTTACCGCGGAGTCTTAAACTACAATTTCACCCAACTATTGATACCTGCACACATTCACTAGCAAAGAGTTTTCACTGATTCCGTGTTGCAGTTCCAAGGAAATGCAATCCCTTCTTCGTTGCTCTATATTCCTAGATAAATAGAGCACCGAAGAAGGAATTTTATTTCCTTTTTGGAAAGTATCGGTCACTTTTCACATTGATTTGAATTATGGCCATAAAACACTTCGCCAGTTACTTCGCGTTGTTTCGCGGGCCACAGACGATCACAAATTTTGACCGCGTTGTTTTTCCGCACTTGTCACTACGATTTGTTGCAATTTTCATTAAAAACATCAAAAATCTAATTACACACGACATTCGACTCGCGAATTGTCAAATACACACTGACATTTCTCGCTGTCAGTCGCGATTCAACGAATTAACGAGACTACCTTTTATGGGCATCTCTGTCTTTCGTGCACGAACCATTCACATGCGATTTGCTTACTCTGTTACTCATGCTAGGATACACGGATATGCATTTACCTATACTTAGGCACAGGCTGGCCACTTGGGTTGTATAACAGATATGCTGCAAATTGGCTGGAGTGTCCGTGCTATGTATTATTTATGCTATGGCCGGGACATAGCCTCAAAAATTGGACTACAGTGGAATCTCTATTATCCGGCGGACACAGGACCAGCACCAGTCTTCAAGAAAGGACGGCTTTGAGTTTCATGTTTTCGCTTCCAGTGAGAATTATTCAACGCAACCGTTTTTAACCTCATGGGGAGTATTATTAGGTGCTTAAATCTAGGCCGGAAAACTATCAGAGGTAAGTCATGCTCAATTATTATGTATACAAGGAAGACTTGAGAGCTTCAACGTTCAAAATTTCCAGCGAGTTTCGAGTATTCGAGCACGTTTATGGTTGATTACATTCAAACCATACCCGCTCGAAATCGGATCGACTTGTGTTTGTTTGTGGGTACATCCATAGGTGTGCAGTTTTTTCACAAGTGGCAATTTTTGTATTTAAACGTTCTAATGTATACCTTAGGTTCACCGAACTCCACACAGTTTTCCTCTTCATTGTCTAACTATCTTCTGCAGCAACGAAAAAAAACAAAATAACTTGTTTTGACAAACGGCCACGGCTTAGACGTCTTTGTTAAACACACAACAATATTCTCACAGCTCTTCTTAATGCATTTTACAAGAAGAAAAAGATATTTTCGTCTTAACAGCCACATCTAATTAACATTACTTTTCACAGCCACATCTGTTTAACAATACTTTTTCCGTTCCCGCAAGAAAACTAAAACGAATCGTCATTTTTATTCTTTATTTTCTCATCTTATTCGAACATTATTTCTTACAGAAAATACAATATAAACAGGGACATAACTTGAAAATAGTAAGTTAGAGGACACGCTTGGGACGATTCACGATTGCCGCAGAGCCCGCTCCGAACACGCTTTTTTTGCACTACATTAGATTAAGTTTTGTATAGCAAATAAAAAGGTTTGGTTTTTTGGTAATACAAAATATAAATTGATTTATTAATTACTCTGCACTTGCAACCACACATACATAAGTCAATCTTTCAAGCTAAGTGTACATGGACATATTTCAAATTGACCCGATAAAATTTCATGATCGAATCGACTCGAGCTGGTTGAGTTTATAGACAGCTTGAAGAATGCTTCAAGCTTTCATGTCTGCTAACGGGGTAAATTAGTAATTACACTCTTGTGATTGTAACATCTTACAAAACAAGCCGTGAGGTGCAATCTTTGAGGTCCTCACGGTCAACTTCCCGGTAATATCTACATAAATATTAAAAATATTAAACACAATAATAACTATGAAAGTAATACTACTTTAAATAATAATAATGTACCTCTCATAACAGAATTGGAATGATTTAATATTAATCGTATCATCTACGGAAGCTTCCATTGATAACGTAAGGATTTTGGTGGATGGGATGTTGATTGAATATTCACGCGGATCGATCGGAGGGGGACAGGTTACAAAGCCTTTTCTACGTTATTTGTTATTTCCATATCGATGCTTGAAGAACAAAAGTGGGCTAGCAAAAATGAATGCAGATTTTGTTATCATGCCCACTGAAGAGATTTTGTCGCGAGGTGGCCATTTTAAATAATTTTGTTGAAAATTCCCACGACTTCGGCATAATCATTGAGTTTGCATTTTTTACGTTTTTTCATCAATGAGACTAATAATTATTTCTTATTTTCAGTTGATCTTGAAAAACATTGAAAATGCAGTCAATAATCAGTTTAATTGCATGTAAATATTTAAATTGTTTTACACATAATAATGGAGGAAGCAATTGAAATCTTACGAACATTAAAGAATAAATCTAATAAAAATTACAATTTTTTATTTGATGAAAGCTTTTTACAGCATTAATTAACAAAACTGCTTGAACGAATTTTTTTTTATAAATTTGAAAACATCACAAAAATTTTAATACGCGTCGATTTACACCTATATTATGCAAATAATATATTTGGTTAGCGAGGTATAGTGAATGACTTAAATGACCTTGGAGGTCATGATGACTTTTAATGATTTTTTAATTTTTTATTTAATTTTGTTTTTTGTAATCATGAAGAATAATTTTGCTGTTTTTTTTGTAACAACTGGTTGGAGCATATAAATTTTATAAACATTGATTACTGTCTTTTGCAAATCAGGCCAAAAATTTATTGTTTGTGAAGAAACCCTAATTTTTTGCACTTAATTTTAAAAATTTAAAAAACGGCCCCGATTTTTTTTAAATTTGATAGATTCACACCAATGTTAATACGCGTTCATTGGCACTTTGACGATGTGAATCCTATGTTTGATTCGTGCGATATAGTGCATGACAGAAATGACCTTCAAGAGGTCAAAACAGCAAACCCCTCGACCGAACTTTTCCAAAAACTAGTCAGCTCTTAAGATTGCAAAGACGCTTCGATTGACACCTCAACAAAGTCGATACGACTTTGTTTACGTGAGTTATGCTCGTAGAAAAAACTGTCCACGAACGTACGTACACACACACATCTCATTTTCTAAAAACTATTTAAATATACTCTTAAGACCTCAAAACGTAATGAAAAGGCGAAAATTTCAATTTCGATTTTCGAGGCGATTACAAGAATTTCCCATATACTGGGAAGTTAAAAAAGATGAAAGGCCGATTTTGCAAGTATGGGGCATTTGATGCTTACCTACTAAAGTAGTAGTAGGCAAGTTCCATATTTTCATGGGACAGGCTTTTGCTTTATTTATATCAAATGTTAAGACATAGCTGAGGCAGTAAGAAATCAAGCACAAGTGTGTACTTATCACTTATGTCTAAATGAATAAACATGTACATTTATTGTTGTGGAGTAAGGAGAATATGTTATCATACTTATTAAAACCCATTTTCCTCGAAATTTTTCCATCATTAAGTGTATAAGTGCAAAATATCATCGCTGTTTAGAATTTGGCTGCTTCTTTTTCCCTCAATTTCAAGGATGAAGAACGAAGCCATAGGTTGATTTTCACTTATTTACATATGTTCGCTGTATCAATAACAAGGAGCAACAACCGTTAACTTATTGCTCAAAATTTACTGCAGATGGTGTGCACCTGAAATGAGAGCATGCGTACGATCATTGAAAACACTACTGCAAATTTTATCGCATTTTTTGAATGACAGAATAGTAAATATAATAAAATGGTCATTTATTTCCACATTTCGGTATATATTCAAATCGTAGAATCCATTCATATAAACGTGAAAGTAAAAAGCAAATGTCTTCATAAAACTATTTGAATCATTAACAATAAATATATTGACAACTTTATACAGCGCGCTTCCGATGTGGATTTTCCTTTCTTGGAAGCTGAAAAAAGAAAAACAGAAGATTGAAAATATTGATTTAACAAATACCCATTGCATTTACCTTTTTCATTTGGATCTTGTACTTCACATGTGCGGTAGGGTAGTGTCATTTTTCTTTTGATATTCGAATAACCTGGAATATAAACGCTTGGTCGAATCAAAACCCCACCGGCCAAGAGACTTGTTATATCCTATAAAGAACATATTTGTTAATTTGTATCATCAATATACGTAATTCAACTGACAATCTCCAACTGATGAGCGTTGGGACCTTTGAAATGCATTATCATTTGAATGCAGGCCCCTCCATGCAAAGTTTTTATTGTCCTTGCATCAACATTTAGCATCCACTCTGGTGCTTCAGTAATATGCCTAACGTCTTCTAGAAACTGAGCACTGAAAGAGACAATTTATCAACGACATTTTTTATTTAATTTATTACTAAATTAAAATATTAAGGTACAATCGCGCTATTAAATACCAGCTTAGAGAATGCGAACGACTGCAACGAGAAGTAGTGCTCCGTGAGTTTTGCAAAGTGGGTGTGCCATCATAAGTCAATTATTTGGCTTAAAAATGCGTTTTCCACGTAACTTTTCTCCTTCGAATGCAATAACTCCCGCAGTGATTAAAATAAACAATAACGCGAACGGCTTGTGACAAAATTGTTTTAAACTAGATTGTCAACGTGTTTCGCGGTAGAAGCGAAAACAAAGATGTGGCGCTCGAACGTTTTTCCTCCCTTTTGTCGGTTTTGACTTGTTACTATTGAATTATTGCCACCAAGAGAAAGTAGTGTATTCACAAGTTGCTGCAAATTGAGTATTTCAAAAGTTTGCCATATACTATTTTTGGTGGGAGCCATGGTTTCCGAGGTTTGTGAAACTTTTTTTCTTTTCAAGATGGCGCTCATCACTTGAACTTAAGCTAACTGTTGAGTTCGCCACACATTGAAAAAAAATCTGCTTGCCAGTCCAAAATTCACGATTAAACTACCATTTGAATGGACTACTCCGAAAACATAAGCAATTCTATCAATAAATGTTGAAAAAATTGATAACTGTACAAGAAACAACTTTCAGAAGTTTATATTATTTGAAAACAAAATATTGTAAGTCAAACAAACGGATTATTTTGGATAAATACACCAAAGATAGGCATTAAAATAATGTTGAACAATTATTTCACCTTGAAGGAAACAAACAACAAACAAATCGATTGATATTAGTCGTATAGTTTCAAAACACGCCATCTCTGTATGTAACAAAAAACAAATGTTGCACTGTTTGTATTATGCTTTTGAAAATACAAATTCATCGAAATTCTAATTCGAATGTTCCTTGTGATAGTATTCAGTAATAAAGTATTAACTTTTGATTACACTAAAAGCTAAATCTTAAGAAATGGTAGGTCGAAAGCCGCCAAGTCCAAAGCACAACTTTTATCGTGCGAAGTTAGTATTAATCTGAATTTAATTTCAATTTGTTAAATAAATCAATGTTAGAATGTTTGCCCAAATAGTTGTGCACAATTTTTTGATAAAAGACGACTTGATTGTACATTTTTAAATATTCCGCGAAAGGTCTGCTCAATCTTCCAAAATGCACTCACAAAAATAATTAAACATATATCGACCAAGATAATTTTGCATTAAAATATTGTCGTCTGAGTGATTGTTTCCGGCGGAGACCAAAGAATTCCATGAGGCAGAATTATTTGTCACTGCTAAATATTCTCATAAACAGGTTCGTAAGAGCAGTTTTGTATAGATTTTGATCATTAGATAGAAAGAAAGATAGGGTAACAGGTGTATTACAACGACCTTTTAAAAATCAAGAGAGCTGGCGGAAGAAAACCGCGGAGGTGGTCGCAAAACAGTGTTATTATGATAAACGGAACAGTGCTTAGAAGTTTATAGAATCATATATATATATATATATATATATATATATATATATATATGCGGCTGACAGGGACAAAAGATCTGCCTTCAAAGTCCTGAAAAGGTTGAAAGATTTACCTCCAGATCGTCTTTCCCAGAAGGACACAATCTCCCTGGAATGGGCAACCACCACAGTAGAGGCTTACAAAGCCTCTGTTCCAAAGAAAGAGGCAACTCATAAAAGATGTAGATCTAATGAGTCTCCCCCAAGTCAACCGAGCATCCAACTGCCGGTTAACACAAGACCAAGATTGGTCACACCCAATCCTGTTAAGGGCAGGAGTTTCAGTGAAGCTGCCAAGGACAGCCTGGCATGGGCTGTTATCGACAGAAGCAGTAGCGATGGCGCCATCTCACCGTCAAACTGGAAGATGGTAGAAATCGCGCTTCTTCGGGTGTACAAGCCTATACTCGAGGCAAATCCTGGCATTCCACCAAGTTTTCGTGAAGCTGGCTGCTACCAGGGTCACGTTAAACTGATAGCCTGCACGGATCAACGTTCGGCGGATCTATACAAGCAAGCTATAGGTAGATTGGGAGAAGTCTGGCCTGGAGCAAAGCTGGATGCTGTCTCCAGGGAACACATCCCGAATCGGCCTCGGTCCAGGGCGTGGATACCAGCGGAGCCATCCACACCGGAGGAAATTGTTGAGCTAATTAAGCTCAGCAATGCTGACCTCCCGGTGGAAAACTGGAAGATAGCTAAGGTAAGCGAGTCTAGCAATGGACAGCGAGAGGCCCTAGTAATCCTGAACGAGGAGTCGCTAGCTCCATTGGAGTCGAACGGCGGGTTGATAAGCTACGGTTTCTCGGCTACCACCCTGTGAGTATATCGCAAGGATCTTACTGGGAAGCCAGTACGGGAACCGATTTAGGAGAGTGGGAGTGAGGTGACTGTGGAAGCATCAGTAGACTCGACCGTGGACCTCTTTGAGTCAGATTTTCTCTCCGATGACGGGAGAAGTACCACCTCCACTGCGAAGTCGGCTGGAGACCTCCTCAAATCCCTCGACTTTGTTGAGGAGGAGGGGATGTCCTTATCTGACGAAGAGGTGGATAAAACCTTGTGTCGTGATGCTGAGATTTCTCCATCATTCTAAGGCAGCATCCGCTGCACTGCTCCGCCACCTGGCCCAAAAAGGAGAGGAGCGAATACTGGCCCAGGAACCTTGGGTTGTAGGAAATCGAGTTTGCGGGCTTAACATGAAGGGATACAATACAGTATCTATCAATACAGCAGGTAAACCGGGAGCTTGTATAATCGTAAAGGAAAGCTTGAAGTTTTTAACCTTGTATAATTTCAGTGACCAGGACACCGTTGCCATAGCAGTGGAAAGGCAGTCCAAACCCCTTTAGGCCTGTCTCCTGCTATATGGCACATGATGTTCTGCCACCTCTAACTAGCCTGCACAGGATCACAAGGTCGGGGCGGACGCCAATGCCCAACATCGCATTTGGGGTAGCACCGACACGAATAAACGGGGTGAGTCACTATTTGAATTCATTTTATTGCATGACTTAGCCCTAGCAAACAAAGGTAAGGATCCTACCTTTATTACGGCAAGCCGTAGAGAGGTTCTGGATATCATTCTTATGAACGAGCCTTTGTAACAGGCTATCAAGAGATGGCACGTATCACAAGAGTGCTCGTTCTCCGACCCTCTATACATAAGGTTAGATTTGGCATTTGACCCTCCGACAAATCCAACCTTCATTATCAAAAGGAGGATGGATTGGGCCAAATACCAATCAGTATTCGAGTCTGCATTTGAAGGCGTCTCTCCAGAGATTGAAGACATATGCGGTCTTGAAAAAGTCGTTGGGACCCTTACATTGGCCTTCAATGACGCAGCAAGGTCTGCATGTAGTCCAACGACGCCTAGAGGGAAGTACAAACCCCTATGTTGGAATAGTGACATTGCGGAGCTGCGGAAGGAATGCAGGAAGTCCTTTAAGCGGGCTAAAGAATCTAATGACTGATCTTCTTATAAAATAAAACTGAAGAAGTTCAAATCGTCTATCAGAAAGTCCAAACGCACCTCTTGGAGAAGCTTCTGTGCAGAAATAGAACACTCCAAAGATATCAGTCGCCTGCGAAAAGTCATGACGAGCTCCCCCTCATTTGTAGGGTCTGTTAAAGACGCAAATGGAGTCTGGAGAAAATCCAGCCCCGAGACGTTGTCCGTTCTCGTGGATACGCACTTCCCGGGTAGTGAGGATGTGGGTGACAAAGCGGATCCACACACGCTCCTGGGATTTATGCCAACCACTGTGCTTGTAAATGATTCTTACGCTGGGCAATCAGTACATTTCAACCCTTTAAATCCCCTGCCATTGACAACATCTCACCTGTTTAGATCCAGCAGGGTATCAATATAGCATTGCCATGGCTGAACGCCGTTTTCAAAGCATGTGTACGAATGGCTTACATTCCACAGCAGCGGAAAGAAGCTAAAATAGTCTTCATACCTAAAGCGGGTAAGACATCCCACTACTTACATAAGGATTACAGACCGATCAGTCTCACCTCTTTTCTGCTGAGAACTCTGGCACGACTGATAGAGATCCATTTGAGAGCTGTTCTGAAACACCTATCCATTGCGCAGCACGCTCACAATCTACATCGAAAAATCGCTAAGCGTCAAAGAATACGCGCAAACGGTTTTTATAGACATTGAAGAGGCTTTCAACAATATCAGTCATAAGGCTATTGGCAAAGCACTCGGGGAAAGCAATGCCGATGACAACCTGATAGGGTTCATCGGACAACTGTTTAGCAACAGGAACATCAACTCCACACTAGGAAACAGTACCTTAAGAAAGAGGATTCGCAGAGGCACACCACAAGGTGGAGTGCTATCACCCCTTCTATGAAACCTAGTGGTGGATAAACTCCTATCAAAAATGGAAGCGACTGGCTGCAAAGTCATAACTTATGCCGACGATGTTGCAATAGCAATATCGGGAATATTTGGTAACACCCTATCTGAAAGACTAAACTTTGCCCTTGGTATTTGTTGAGATTATCGAAGGGACAGAGGAACGATGGGTTTGAAAAGAAAGATAACTTTAAGTATATGAGTATGTTTTATTTGTTTTACATAACACACGTCGCTCGTATTTCTAGTCACGGACCAACTGACAGTTCAAACCATTGAACAGGGAACTAATAGGAACGGTGACGCAAGTAGTGCGCTCCGGCGCCTATCGACGTACGATAACTTTACTTTCCAACAGTATTCTTACCAAATGGAGCAAAGAGTGCGGTCTAAAGAATAATCCGCAGAAGATGGAATTTATGCTCTTCACAAGAATGCACAAAATTCCACGATTTGTCCCACCTAAACTTGATGAGATAAGTCTCAACCCATCTCATCAGGTCAAATATTTAGGTCTAATTCTGGACTCTAAATTCGCATGGAAAGCGAACATAGCAGAAAGAGCACACAAAGCGGCATGCGCAATATACTGCTGCAAAAGAGCTATTGGGAAAAGGTGGGGATTGAAACCCAAAATCGTATCATGGCTCTTTACGGCGATAGTGGAACCAATCCTTCTGTACAGCACAGTAGTTTGGTGGCCAGCTTTTGCAAAAATATCCTATGCAAACCTGCTAAACAGGGTCAGAAGGATTGCAGCTATTGCCACAACAGGGTCTTACGCACTACCCCGACAACAGCACATTTATGCTATTGAATTGGCTCCCGACGGAGCTTCTTACCAGACAGCAGGCCAAGTGCTCTGCGATTCGATTAAAAGCACTACATCTCTGGCAAGAGGGAGATATTGGCCACTCCATCATACTTCGGAGGGAAGGACCAACGCCAGGGGAAGTAGACCTCGCGTCCCCGATTTCCTGCTTTCATCATGGTTTCAAGTCAGTCATCCCAAGCAGGGATGGACTGACTTGAAACCAAGCAGTCATCCCAAGCAGGGATGACTGGGCAATAGAAAGAGGTGGGATGCAGGAATCGGTCGACATCTACACTGATGGCTCCAAAATGGATGGAGGAGTTGGCTGTGGCGTCTTCCCAGAACAGCTAAGCATGAAATTACCCTTCCGAATACCAAACCACTGCAGTGTCTTTCAGGCAGAGGTCATTGCGATTTATAAGGCAGTAGACTGGCTGAGAAGTCAGAAAATTTCCATTAGAAATTTAAACATCTTTTCTGACAGTCAAGCTGCTATCCAATCACTATCCAGCGTGCATACCTCATTTAAAATTGCTATTGAATGGCGCTCAAACTGAACGTGATGTCTCTTCACTGTGAAATAATTCATAATGCATAGTAATATACCTGGAAACTGCGCAGCAAATGCTCTAGCGAGAGCTGGCACTGAGCTTCAGAAGTATACACTTACCCCCAAATTCGGCCAGCTTCTAGCCTCCATAAAGCTAGAATTTAAGCAGTACTACGTGGAGGCTGCGAATAGGGCCTGGCGGCTCGAAGTAACTCCAAAGCTCCAAACGCACCAAGCGGCTCCTCAATATAAGCCGTGAAACCCCGAGTTCCGTCGTTTCCGTACTGACGGAACACTGTCTGATCGGCAGACACGCCTTTCAATGATTTCTGCCAAAGTTACAGATCAGAGGAAGAAACAATCAAACACTTTCTGTGCAAATGCCTAGCACTGTCCAGGAAGCGCATGCAAACCTTGGACACGCCCTTCTTGGACAGCCTCATGGATGCAGCTGATTTAGACATTGATTGCATAGCCGGCTTCATACGAGAATCTGGATGGTTCTCGTCATTCCGCAGGTTCTAGTGCCGCTTATCTTCTGTGGTACCACAATGGGCCTATCATGGCCTAAGTGAGCCATCTTTGGATAAAAGGGGTTGCCACTACAACCAACCAACCAACCTGCTCCACTTCAGTGTACATTAGATGAATAGGTATTCCTTTAAAAAAAATTTTGATATTCCTTCGCTATTATATACTTCAGAGTCAATAATGGTTGACAATAAAATATCATGTTATAATTCAATAAAAAAAAGAAAGTTGATTGTACACATTAAAAAGAGAAACGGACTTTTCCCTTAAATTTTCAAATTATACCTGCCAAGGATCAATGTTGAAATGAACATCAATCAATTTATTGAGTTTACTAGTCATTACTGCAATTTATTTTTTTCGCAATGAACGAAATCGCAAGTCAGCAAAAATGCATCATATTTTATTCGAGTTCGAGAATTCGTTGAAACTTCATTTCTTTTATATAATTGATCAGAATAATTACCGAATGACAAAACAAGTACTAGCAATCTGAATGAGTGCGTCAAAATTTTCGACTGCACTGACATTTGAATCGCAAAATATGAAATGGAATGCAGTTTTGATAGAATAGTCAACTGATACTTACACCAAAAATCGGGGTGGCTTTTGCAGATTGATGTATTTAATGATATCATGATCATACTCTATATTTGCACAAGCAAACCGTTCTCCTGAACCGTTTGCACCGAAAATGACTATTGAGCGACCTATTGCGCCAACAGGTCCGTCTAACGGTAGATTGGAATCAGTTAACATGACTCGTTTGTCGCCCAGATCTACCAGCTGGAAATTTTAGTTTGGCCAAAACGGAAAATTGAACTGTTTACCTATTTGTCCTGTTCTTGCTGATATGTCGCCAACGTAACATCGAAGCGGATTATCTGGCCCACATTCTTGACGATACAATTCAGTCTGCAAAGAGGTTTTTCAAGTTACTTTCTTAACTGTTTTGTGCAATTTACGTTGAGGGGATCCGCCAACTGGGTATAGTAAGGGTTCCAGACATAGCCCCCTGCTACACATCGAGTCGCCGTTTGCTTGACAGTTGCATCCACCCCCACGGGGTTAACAAATATTTGCCAATGATGGTTTCTAGTCTGAAATGTTTCGGATCAGGAGCGAAAAAATTAAACGAATTTATTCTTACTATATTTCGATCATTCTTTCCCGGGTGACGTAGTTTCACCTCCAACATAGTGTCGCTAGTTCCACCATCCGGATATATAAGTTGTTGCAAACGTATATAGCCATAGGCATATCCTCCTGGATGGTGGAAGGATGCTATCGCAGTTACTTGTCTAGCTTCACTAGGACTGTAGCCTGCTTCTATTGTACTGCATGCCCATCGTCGATTATTGTCTTTCTTGTGGATCACAACCGATCGACCAAGTATGCTTTCATATCCGAATAAGGGAAGAGTTGTGTCATTATATGATGCTTCATACTCACTCAGCCCGTCAAGTTTCCCGAATTTACCACTTAAATCTCCCATCATATACTGGTCAGTACTACCCTTAGCTGGCTCTGGCGAATGCTTGACATCAACATTTCTAGGGTTCCAAGACTCATACAAAGATGATTTTTCACAAGGAAATGCCAGATTTGTTTCCACAGGCGTCTGTTTATGACAAATTTTGTAAATTTAGAATATATTACACCAAAAATCAGCTAAATTTTATTCTTCCGGAAAAAATACATTATAAGTACAAAATCCACATACTAGAAAGTCTGCGTTCTACTTGTGTCTAGTATTCCATGTTTTCAAATCATAAAAATAAGATTTTTATTTTGGATGATATCTATAGCTTATTTTAGAATTACGTCTTATATTTGCATGCTTCATTAAGACTATGGATAAATAAAAATGTTCAAAAAACTTTTATCATCTTTGAATCAATACTATTTTGCCAAAGAATTTCACGCAAATTAGTTGAAGTACTTCTTCTCTTTATAAACTCTTCAAATCACTTTAGTATGAAATGAACTAGCTTTGTCGCCACAACTTTTTGAGAATTTTTGTTAGTATTATTTTGATTGTTATAAAGTGATATTTTTTCGGGGAAATTCTACAAATGCTTGATTGAATTAAAATCCGGCGACTAAAGAGAAATGTGCAAGAGCTTTGTTAAACCATAGCTTCACAGCTTCATCATATATTTCAGCTCATTATCATTAGCATTTTGTATTAAATCGTTTCGCAAAATTTCAAAACTATAAAATATTTTCCACTACTGAGTCAATCAACTGTAACTTTCTACCACCACCATACACCCTCACATTATAATACCACTACGAAACTTAAAAGTAGATTGTAGTTTTTTATTCAGTGTCGTTCCTTGTTTTCTTCAAATTATTTACCATAAATTAAATTATTATTATAATTCATCCGAAAATACGATATGGTTACTAAGCTATATTTGTTTATTTATACATTGTAATTTTCGCCACTTATTGTAATTTGTCTAAATGAAAAAGAGTAGCATAACTTTCACTAGAGGCAAAAATTCCTCAACGCTGACATAAATTGCCTAAACTACCCCGAGGAATAATATCATCCTATTATTAGCAAGTACTTTATTCGGTATTCAAACCACTCAAATGAGAGATTTAAGTTCTATTAATAAAATTGGAATGTACATAATTATATTTGTACGGATCAGAGGTAAGATTAAGCTTGAAATAAACTATATTTATTTGTGAAGTAAGATAGTTATAGAAAAAAATATTAAATAGCGTCCAAATCAATGCCGGAAGTAACAGCGACACCAAAATCTAGCTGCATTTAGCGTTGAAGTGAAGGTATTTACCTATAACCATATTTCATGCATCTTTCCCATGGGGACGGTGCATGTTAGCCGTAGAATGACCTTGCACGAGAAAAGTTGGCTGCTAGTCTCAATATATAAACCGAATCGCTTACACACACACTACACACCCTTCCTGGGGAAAAAGCATTACGACGATACTTCCGTTGAGTAGATGAATAGCCATCCAATCCACCGTCGTGGGCAGCGATAATGACTGGATTTGAGAGGTGTGGCGGCGGCATCATCGCTTCACGGCACACAACTCCTGTCTGGTAGCGGCATCACAATTCCAATAAAATATCCCATGATCATATACTATGTATAACTTGAAAACTGTCATATAAACTCAATTCACAGCGATTGGATCACAGCATTTCATTCCGATGTTTGCGAACTATATGTTCTGTACATGGTGGTTGTGACGACGTTGGATTATCCTTATACTGTATGGCCATAGCCTTATCACCGTTTTTCGTATTCGCGTCACCAAAGCAAACGATCACGTCAAGATAATACAGCAATACATATGTCATGTAAGTCACAACAATGGAACGCTCCTAATAGTTGGTCCACATGGGAAGGAAATTTGTTTACGCAAACATGTGATATATATTCACAGAATGAATTCAGATGGCTGCACATGAGACACAATTTGAGTAAATGACTAAATCCACAGGAAAGTCCTGTCCAAACAGTCATGGACCGGTTTGCAATTTACGCAGTGTTCACAGCGCTGAATTTACGTTAACAATTGCAAACACTGCAAATTTTTGCTGAACAAGTCCATTGCACAGTCATCAGACTCATGCTTCTATAGGCAAATAATCATGTGCTGTGGGATGCGCTCTGCCGTGCAATGGTCAAACCGTCTAAATGAAATTTTCAAGATTTTGAGATATGTGCGTTTAGGGACATTATACCTTCCCTTCTTTCATATGAGCTTAACATTTTGTTTCATTTCCCTCCCCTTCAAGAGTTATGACCATGGCCATTCCATCTATAATACATCTCCCTGCTAATTTCACATAAAAAACAAGTGGCAAACCATCTAAAGTCCTTTAGATGGTTTGTCCATTGTACAGCTATACAAATCAGAAGGAAAATAAACGTCTATTAGTACAGTCAAAGCGTCCGAATTTTGATGTAAGCCAAGCATTTTGGGTAGGCAGAATTTTTTTTAATGTAATGCGTGGGCAATGGTATAGATAGCTTAAGTTCAAGTTTCTCGGATCGCAGCTCCTGTCCTTTGGGCTCCATCTTCAATGCAAAAGAAGTTGGGGCACCCTCATATCTCCGAAACCATGGCTCCCACAAAAAAGTTGTGTATGACAAACTTGCGTAGAATAAAATGTTTAGCAAGTCTTTCATACATCACTTTTACGTTGGGTAAATAATAAAAAAGTTACAAACCAAAAACCACACTCAAAAAGGGGGAAACATCTTTCGGGCGCCACAACTTTTTTTTTCACGTTTAACGCGAAACACATTGAAATGCTTTTCAAAGATAATTTTGTCACAAATCGTTTGCGGTGTTGTTTGCTACAATCACTGCACATTAACGGGAGTTATTTTATCCCAAAGGGGAAAAAGTCGCGTGAAAACCCGTGTTTAGGTCAAATAGTCGGCTTTTGATGGCAAACCCCCGTTGCGAAACTCGCGGAGCATTTTGGTAGGCAAGCACATTTTTGGTGCAATGTGTAGAATGCCTTACTGTGAGCTTAAATCCAAGTTTCTGGGGGCGCAGCCCCAAGCCTCTGGGCTCCATCTTGAAAACAAACAAAAAGTGGGGCACCACAAGAAAATTGTATATGACAGCCTTGCGTAGAATTAATTTTTTAGCAAGTCGTCCATACATCACTTTCACGTGGCATCAATAATTAAAAAGTTATAGGCCTAAAACGACATCTAAAAGGGGGGACATCTTTCGAGCGTCACAAATCCCTTGTTTTCACTTTAACCCCAAAACACACTGAAAATAACTTTAAGGCAATTTAGTCGCAAGTCGTTTGTGGTATTGATCGTTTTGATCGCTGTACACTGGCGGGAGCTATTACATCCCAAAGGGGGAAAACGCATTTTAGGCCAAATAATCGGCTTCCGATGGCAAAGCCCCCATTGTAAAACTCACGGAGCATTTTAATGGGCAGAAATTTTTTAATTGCAATGAGTAGTATGCCTTTATGTGAGCTTAAATTGAAGTTTCTGGGGTCGCAGCTCCAATCCCCTTGGCGCCATCTTGAGAACAAAAAAAAGTGGGACGGCCCCATATTTTGGAAAGCACTGCTCCCACAAAAAAGTTGAATATGACAAACTTGTGTAAAGTTCAATTTGCAGTAAGTTGTGGATACATCGTTTTCACGTGCTGTCAATATTAAAAGAGTTACATGCCAAAAACGACGTTGAAAAAGGGGGATCATTTTTCGCGCGCCACAACTTCTTTGTTTCCCCTATTACCGCGAAATTCGTTCGAAAACAACTTTTAGACGTTTTATCACCAAACGTTTGCGGTATTGCTTGTTTCGATCACTGTACCATGCCGGGAGTTACTGTGTCCCAAAGGGGGCAAGTCATAGGAAAAAAGCATTTTAACACCTGTTTATCTGGTCCTAAAATGTTTTTTTCCTAAGACTGTCTCTTACTAATCTGTGGTGTAGATCCAAGGCATGGTATGAAGACTAACGAAGGTAAACCCATTAGAAAATCGTCATCCTATTTCGCTCGCACATCTGACTCACATGCGTCAAGTATTTACTGAAATTAGGGCTACCAAAGTAACAAATCAGAGACGGCACGTATGGCATGTCAAAATATAACTAAATGTCACATTTGAATCTGGCGTTGCAAAAACGCCACATATTAAAATTTAGCGAATTGTCAGGTAACAAAAACGAATGTTTACTGTAATCAATATTATAGCTTAGGAAACAAACAACTATTCTCTAAAGAATATTCAAATGACACATTATTTATCTTTTTCTTCCAATACGTGTCACTCCACCCAGCAGGAAAATCACATCTTGTATGCTGCGAAGTGTTGCTGAAATTTCTATTGGGCAAAATGTCATGATTGTCTGAACACATGACGTCACCGCAGCTTCGGAAGAGACTACCTGGTCGTCTTTATACCAAGGTATATAAACTAGACATGGTAAACCCATGCGCAGCTTTTCTTCTATCTCGCTCGCACAGTTGGCATTACGTGCGTCATTTTGGCCAAAAAAATTTGGCTGCCAAATGAACAAGACATAGGGTGCACATCTGGCAAGGCGAAAGAAAACGAGGCGCCACAATTCAAAATGTATAAATGGCAGAAACCGGCGGCAGATAGTCGGTGTATGACTGAACGATTTCGCATTTTCTCTTACCGAAACCCTTTCGAGAGTGCAATTGTGCCCACTAATAATTGTTTCTTGTACGATGTGCGCCGTTCCTGGGGTTTTCCCTTTCCTACTGCGCGGAACATGTTTTCCAAAAAGTGTTGATGCTATTTTTACTGGGCGCTTTTCGGCGACTTCTGGCATCAGTGACGTACATGCGCAGTAGTGAACGCATTTGGGAATCGGGAATAGACTACCATGTCTAGTTTATATACCTTGGTGTAGGTCTACTATTTTGGAGAGCGCAACTCGAGGAAACAGTTGGATGGCAAGGTCAAGGCCAAGTTCGATAGGTATTCCCGAACAACATGACAAGAAAAACATCACTACAAAGCAGATAACAACGGTCTCAACTATTAGGTGAAAACGGCTACGGGGAGCGAAGGACAACATTATATATGAATAGAAAGATTAGGATTTCCACTATCGAATAATATTGTGGTAGACCGAAGTGAAATGTGTGATTATTTTTGATACCTCTCGCCTTAATCACTGATAAAAATATATGTAAATATATTAACATATTCCACCATTGCGTTGGAAATGTAGATTTCAAGAAACCCGCAAATATTATGGGCGAACGCAGATTTTTTCTGTGTTAAATTTGTGTTTCAACTTATTTTTTAACATTCCTAATTTTTAGACAGCCGGTAGTGCCGAACAGGATTTTTTTTTAAATGAATCCAAGCTGCTCGATTTAAACAAGGGCCCAAGCAGGGATCGTTCGAAGGTAGACTCCTTCGTTGAGTAAATTTCGCGAAAGGTAAGATGAATCTCCGAAATCAAAATTCAGCATAAAAATTCGAAAACACGCGGTGGTAAACGTGAAAAAATGGACAAAGGAGGTCCCAAGTGTTCCGTCACCATGAAAAAAGAAGTCAGCAAGACACTCCAGCAAAGAAAAATGATGAAAACTGTAATTAATTATTATGACTATTATTATTTGCAATGTGAGTGATTTCATTTATTCCAGAAATTTAAAAAATATCTGAATTAACAACTAGAAGATGAAATATCAATTTTGAAACTGTAATGTTTGGAGTGTGTGATTTTAACAAATTTGTTTGTGACAATGTTAATTGTTAGAGTTAGTTTATAATTTTTAAGTGTTGCTTTTCGCAATCAACAATACAAAAAAGAGTCTGTTGAGAAGTGTATATTGAGTTTTTAAGTAACTTGCTGTGAATTCATACATTCCCTTTTCGATAGCTAACGCATGAGTTACGCAACGTGAATATAATCACTGCTCGCGTCCACAATGCCCCTTCAGTTTTTGCAGCACAGCAGGCCCATGCAGAGGCTTTTCATCCTTAAGTTCCTATGATTCAAATCTTCTAAACGTACAGTCTCAAATAAAGGCTCTAATTACGAATTTACTATGTCATAAACGCATTTTAAACCGAAACTCTATCCCATCTTTAGAAATATATCAACAGATAAATGCCAACTAAAATGGTTAATCTGCTCGATTTGGATCTGCATTTAAGAACCTTATGGAATTCTCCAGTGCTCCTGGAAGAATTGCGTAAAACTCATTTTAAGAATGTAAACACCACGAACTAGATCCGTCCGCGAAAGTAAGATTTGCTATACCAAGAGTAACAGCGACTCCGAAATCAAAAATGTGCGGCCAAAATATTATTGTGCGCGTTACCTCATCTCCATGATTACATCCCTGGATACAAAGCAAGGCTTGATTTCGATCAGAAAAATTTATTTCAGCTGAACTATGTATTTTCATCGAATCTTTCGCAGTGATCCTAAGCCTCAACATCACCAAGAGCCGAAGGATGCTGATCATTTCATTTAGTTCCCTTGATCTTGATTTTGCTCGTGGGAAACTTCAATCGTTTTTCGCTACTTTCGACTTGTCTAAATTAAACTTAAGCCTCAATGTCAAGAAAGGATCAAAAATCTTTCGCACCTTGATCATCACTTGGTTAACAAATTTCATTCGGGTAGAAAATGAGCCGCGGCAGCTTTTTAATCTTCGTATAGTTAAGTAGGAAAATTTGAAAATTTAGAAGCTTGTACTACCAATTTTTTGATCAGAGTACCTATTGAAGAAATACGAAAATATCTCCTTAGAATTTGAAGAATCCAAAACGTTTTAGAAATACTGAATGCCTTATTTTTAAAGGATATTACTGGGAACGTTTATTAATAACTACTTTTAAAAAGATCTTTTTTTATTATAAGTTTTGTTGCATCTTTTGTACCTAATAATTTCTTTTTCCCAATATTTTTCGACGTATCTGAGGCTAGACTGTGTTTTTCTGCTTTTTATGGAACATACAATGGATAGAACATTAAAAAATTAGTTAATTTATCGAATCTATAACGAAGCATCAGTATTGTCGGTTGATGAAAATATTTAAAAACACTGATCAGTATATGGGAAGTTCTTGTAATTGCCTCCAAAATTGAAATTGAAATTTTCAACATTTCTTTACGTTTTGAGGTCTTTAGAGTATATTTAAAGTGTTTTTAGAATGGGAGTTGTGTGTGTGCGTACGTACGTTCTTGGACAGTTTTTTCTACGAACACAACTAACGTAAACAAAGTCGTATCGACTTAGCTGAGGTTTCAATCGAAGCTTCTTTGCAATCTTAAGAGCTGATTAGTTTTTTGATTTTGATGTTTTGACCCTTTGAAGGTCATTTTTGTCATGCGCTATATCTCCCGAACCAAACATAGGATTTGCATCGTTAAGGCGTCGCGACGCTTATTAACATTTGCGTGATTCTATCAAATTTTCATAAATAATAATTTGGAAGCGTTTTTTTTAATTTATTAAATCAAAGTGCAAAAAATTTGGTTATTTTTATAAACAATAAATTTTTGGCCTGATTTGCGAAACAAAGTGAACAATGTTTATAAATATTATATACTCCACACAGTTTTTGTAAAAAAAAACTAGCAAAACTTTTTCTGTTGATTACAGATAAAATTAAATTCAGAATAAACAAGCCGCGAGGTGAGACTCTTGACCGTGTGGACGGTCAACTTCCCAGTAATATCTACATAAGTATTAAAAATATTAAACACAAAAATATTTAAACAATAAAATAAAAATTAAATAAAAATAATGAGAGGTACTCATAGCAGTAATTGAAATGAGTTAATATCAATCATATCATCTACGGGAGCGTCCATTACGTAAGGCTTTTGGTGAAAGAGGGGTGGTGGGGTGGTTTGATTGAATATTCACGCGGATGATTCGGAAGGGGTGGCAGGTTACAAAGCCTTTTCTACGTTATTTGTTATTTTCATATCGACGCTTGAAAGACAAAAAGGATCTAGCAAAAATGAATGCAGTTTTTGTTACTATGCCCACTGAAAAGATTTTCTCGCGTGGTGGCCATTTTGAATAGTTCGAAATTGCCGTGACTTCGGCATAATCACTGAATTTGTATATTTTTACGATTTTACATCAAAGATACTAATAGTTATTTTTTATTTTCAGTTGATCTTGAAAAACATTGAATATGCAGTCAATAATCAGTTTAACTGCATGTAACAAGTAAAATGTTTTAATCATTATGATGGAGGAAGTAATTCAAACCTTACGAACACTGAAGAATCAATCTATTAAAAACGACCTTTTTTATTTGCTTTTTAAAGCATGTGAACTTGGAAAGTGTTGACTGCAAAACATTTTACCATTCAAAGCGTTGATTACCACAAAAGCAAATTTGATTGAAATTTTGTTGGTTTTAAAATTTAAGCAGTTTTTTATTAAACTTAAAACATTGCGAAAACTATTCAAAATCTGCTCAAATTATGCAAATATTATAAACCTTTTATTGATGTGTTCTTATGAAACCGATTGAGAAAAAAGGATATAAACATTAAAAGGTATAAATTATTGTAAAAGTAGAATAAACAACTTACGCATCACATTGAAAGGGCTTTAAAAAATTTCGTGTTGCTGCATGGCAGTGGCGTTTATCTTTTTTTAATTTTTTAATAGAAACTGTGTCACACAAAAACTACAAATATCTAATAAATCTTCTTTTGCTAGCTAAGCCAGCGAGAAAGTCGAAATTATGCATATTGTTATCATAAACCTCTTTGCTGTTAGCAATAAATTTAATGAAAGAAATGCTATCCCTGGAGATGCTTATGGAACTTTAGCTGAACAATATTAAAATCGTAATTCAAACTGAAAAAAATAGTGGTGCATGGACCAACTTTAGATTCTCCATCTTATAACTGCTGGCAATGATAAATCTGAAGACGCTGATATTTGAAAGGACCTTCCAAACAGTACAGATAACAAAACAAACATATAGTCGCTTAGCCGACAAAATAACCGAGACTTCCCAACAAAACTTAAGTCAGAATATGATGATGAAACTCCAAAGCATAATCGAGAACATTAAATTCTTTTCACTTTCTTATGAAAATCTCTCATTCCCTTAAGTTAATTGGTGTTTGATTAAGAGGTAACACCCCACAATTTTCAAATCGCAGTTTACATGAAATTACACATTCCTGAAAACATCAGCAGTAGGTAACCATTAGAAACAAGCTCCCACGTTTCTAGCCAGGCGCATCTTCAAGACGTCAGCAATCTCACGGGGTACGCAATACTTTGGAATACCTGGGTAGTAGCAGAAAGTCACGTGAGTTACGTCATCAATGCCTCCACCTATTAACAGCATGATACCTCCACCCATTACATTACCAATGTCCCCTTTGGTTTCATCACCCTGTAACAATGTAAATGAACTTTGTGTGAATTGGTCAGCACAAATTCCATAAATTAAAATTCTTTTTGCCATTTCACTAACAATTCGCATTGTTCGGAATGCCGATAATTGCAACAGAGGGCATTCCATTGAAATGTAACACTGTACTCTGAATTGTCAAAAAAGATAAGACGAAGGATGCAAAAAATACTCCTTCTTCAAAAAGAGCGCTCTGGGTTTTGTTACTATGTTTGCACGCGAAATAACGAGTGAAAACACGCAGTGAAAGTACGGTTTCGACCATTGTTATAGCATATATAATAAAAAGTACGGAACAAAGCATAAATTATTAGTATCATGGACACTAGAGCCAAATTCATAGCATAGATAATAAGTTGCACGGACACTAAATCCAAATTGCCCCACATCTGTTATACGACACCTGGTGTGGAACTGTGCACTCGAATTAGTGCTCTAATTTGCATCGGTACACACTAGGTCGCGGCGTCCATACGCACTTGAATCGTTAACACACAATAACGGCCTCGCCACAATACATTTGCGCGATTGCACATGGAAAAATTTCGCTGCATGTTTTCACCCGTTTTTTTCGCGCGGAATGACCGCGGCTTTGAGAATTGATAATCCCCTTTTTACTTTCGGTTTAACGACTAGGTTATACATAGACTATGACTGTCGGCCAAGGTATAACTGTGAAACCGCCCAAATGTCGCCAACACGTTGATAAGTGAGCACATGTACTTTGGAGCCTATATCTTTTTATTTTGGAAAAATGTGACAGAAAAATTTAACATTTTTTGGCGTTGTTGAAAATTAGTCGATTCTCATACTGAAACAATCCTGAAGCTTCCAAAAGTGTTTGGTGATGAATCAATGCACATTACATATGCAGAAATTATTGCAACTTTTACAAAGATGGCCGTTGGTCAATGGACAGCGAACCACGTTCTGATAGGCTCTCAACATCCACAAATGATAGCCTATTTACACTGCCACGAAATTACGAAGTTTTGACTTCATTCGTGATTCCACATTTTGCTATACCAAGTTACCTTCGGAAGTAATTTGAAAAAAATTACGGATTAAAACAAACTTTTAGTCGATGTGACATGTGCACAAGTGTCGTAAGTAGATGTCTTCGGATTCAATACTCTGTTTGAAATGAACTGTTTCAAACGGAAGTTTGTCCACTGCAAAACAAATAAATCGAAACCAAACAAATGCAAAGAACTGCTTCAAATATATTTTCATCGACTTTTCCGTTGGTTTTCATGAGGAACCATGACATCTTCATTTATAAGAGTTTTTTTTGTTATTTATTTAGGTATCCATCATTTTAAAACCGCAACTGTTAAACATTTGTATCCGACAAACGAAACCATCTTAGTTCAATATAAACGATCCATTCGTAATGCGTCAATCATAAATACGTATTTGCGAAGGAGTGTAAATAGGCTATGAAGCTGTCATTGATCAAGTTAGAACCGTGATGATCCATAACCTTCAAATCACAACCAGATAAATGGAAGACAAGGTAAATTTTAGTATTGAATCTATTCATTTAGTTTGAACTGAACTTTTAAACCTCAAAAATATCGCTGCAAAGTTTTTGACGAAATTGCTATCAGAGTTTCTTGGCCAAACATCCTCATCCTGCGGTCCGTTAGCTTCTCTACTCTTCAAACCTAAGAAGTTGGGGATTTTGGCTTCTCCTCAAGCTCAATATGCCACCGAAGGAAACCAGATATAGAGCAGCGAAAAAAATAACGCAAAATGCGATAAACCCGTTACGCGCCACACTATACGAGACCTTTCAGTGATGTCTTTGGCAGTGGCAAAATCGTTGGAAGATATGTGCAGTACCTCAAATGGATTACTTTGATGGGGATCATTACTAAATAATTGTATCTGAATTGATTTTATTACTTATTGATTTTATTACTTATGTCTAACACTTTTTGAACAGACCTCAATTTTCTTCATCAGCTAATATACTTTTCAAAAAAGGACTGCTTCATTTGTTATAATGATATGAATTTATGCTTACCATATGTATATGATAGCTGCTTGCATTTTTTAAGCCTTTGAAATCTATTTCTATATTGCTAACTTCGTATTCGGATTGCTGAACTATTTCTATTTTTCCCTTTACCGACAAAACATCTCCATTAGAATACCAGTCACGAGCAACTACTTTTCGGCTGTGATATCCTGAAATTCTTAAACACATATTATAATAAATTAGTGAAAAATAAATGATTTTGGCTTACAATGAACACCCTAGCCGTTCACCTCTTGCTTTAGGACCAAAGTCGTCAAAAATAGTTATTGACTTTCCCAAAATACTATTAGTTCCACTTAAAGGTATGTTGTCATCCACAAATAACTTCCGGCTTAAAGCCGCGTTTACTCTACTTCCGGCGATTGAAAGCGGACCGTGTCGATTAAATAGATCTCCTAATCGACACAATCCAGAAAAATAGGGTTTACATGTATCTTCAGCTGACGTTTGAATAAATGAAACTTTATAAGGGTTATCCACCTCTCCAGCGCTTAGGCATCTATCACTCCAGTTGTAAAAGTCTTTTCCAGGTGGATCCAAGTGTATACTCCAACGATGAGAATGCGATGTGTTTTGAGTCGATCCATCAGCATGAATAAGATACTCAACTAATATAGTCGTGTCGTGCCAAGGTTCTTCTTTTGGTTGCCGAAACAGGATGCGTCCTACTATTGGGTATCGAAATAGTACTTGGGCTGTGAACATTGGCTTTTGGTAAAAACCGTTTTCTTGATATTGCAAAATTGAACCACAGCCCCATACTTTCTCAGTTATATGCTTAATGTCATCACGATTAAATCTATATAATACAAGACCCCGGTGAGCTATACTATTTTTTCCTTTTAATGGTAGAAACACATCCCAATAAATTCCATTAAGCTCCGAACTAGCTCCAGGTAGTACATAGTTATGATAATAATTCTTGTTTCTACTCTGTAGCTTGCCAGATAAGTCACCAATAGCGTATTGGTCCTGCGTTCCAAAGCCTGGAGGAGGAAAATCACTTTTTTCTATCATTCTTGGATTAAACAAAAATCCAGTGGTTAAGCAGTTGTGTTCAGTGTTACTCCTCAACATCTCTGGAGGTAGTTCGTGTATTTTGAAACCAGCGACATCTTCTGCGTATCTTCTGTTCTGATCTAATTGATTGCTGGCCGTTGTTATGGTAAAGTTTATTTTGGTAGGATCGAAAATGGATCGTTGAGAAAACACAATGTCGCCTTTTACACCATCAACATTAAAAAGCGACCTTAAAAAAATTAACTTTAATTTTTAGTCGGAAGTTCTGTTTCATGCAACTTACCTGAAAACTAAAGGCTTTATGTGTTTAATTTTAGCACATGCTAAGAAATTTTCCGGATCCACAGGATCAATAATCACTAAATACAGTGTTCTATGTGGAATACTCAGATCTGAAGGTAGGAGCATGAGTTTTTTATCATGAAATAGCATTCGTTGCTCCTGTTTTAATGGATTTGTCGCCACTTTGACTGTGTCTAATCTAGCATGCAGATCACCTAACGCGTTTGCATCTCCAAATCCTTGTGGATCAAAAAGTTGTTGCAAAAAATTACAATTGTCTACAGTTCGATGATGATCATGTTGAAATATATCTGTAACATATATCTTCCAGACATGCTTGGTAAAAGCCTTGAAGCCATTTGCTTCAAAAACTCCGTTCACATAATAAAGGTTCGAAAAAATCACAGTATCCCAGTTTCTTTTATCCTGTTGCGTAAGCCATCGAAAGTAAACAGAACCAGCTATTGTTGAAGTGAATCTAGCTTCAGCTATATTTTCTAGTGATGAGTCTTCCATTGAGATTGTTCCGCATATACGTATCCTCCGTTCAAAATTAGATAAAACCAAAGACTTCCCCCAGATACCGGTTGTTCCTTAAGGAATAAAAAGCATAATTAAATAAATAATATTATCTGTTGCTTTTTTTGCTTGGTATAACATATGATCATTTTAAGAACGGAATTCTTCATGCAAAATTAGCTCCATGTGTTGAAATTCATGTCTGCTCTATTCTAATTTTAAGTAAATATTTTAGCAATGGCTGACGTTACGGGCACGAAAAATAGTTAGCCTGGGAATAAATTAATTGAACATAAATCAAACACATACAAAATTTATCAAGAACACAAGAATGTTTTCAAGAAGAAACTTTTAGCCACAATTCTAATTTTTCCTAACAATTGTTTTCATATGAATGCAAAGGCTTCAAAAAGTTGTTGAGGTGTCAATCAAAGCGTATTAACAACTTACTAGTTTCCCAAAAACTAATCAGCTCTTAAGATTGCAAAGACGCTTCGACACTTCAACGAAGTCAAAACGAATATGTTTACGTGAGTTATGCTCGTAGAAAATTTTTTTCACATACATACACACACTCTTTTTTCTAAAAACACTTTAAATGTACTCTTAAAGCCTGAAAACGTTAAGATATGTTGAAAATTTCAATTTCGATTTTCGAGGCCATTACATTAAAACTTCCCATATACTGGGAAGTTGACAAGATAAAAGACGCCTTTAGAATGGAATATGGCGAATCGACATTTACATATAATTTCGGAAATATGGACTAAGTTGGTGTTCATCTCGCAAAAGACGATACCAAGACAATGAGATGTGCTTTTTCCCTTTTAAAAGATCAAATCTACACAATAAGTTAAGTTACAAATGTGTAACAAAATATTTCCATATGCTGCAAGGTTGAATGGCTTAGACAACTTTTGCTACTTCGCAAATCTGTCGCCCAAGTACAAATGGCTAAGCCATGTGTTATCAGCAGGAACTGAAAAATACATACAGCTACATGTAATTGGAATGCGATCAAATCCCAACTTACAAAGGGTGTCGATCGACGAACTCGTTGGCCCTGGCGTAAAGTACCACTGCACATGGACCGTGAACGCACTGGAAAGGCAGGTTTGGAGGAGTCGTGTTTTAAAATTCTAGCAATGCACAGTTACCTAGTTCTCACGTGCGTCCTTTATACATTTGTTACTTTATGACATTGTCGGCATTCCACAAGAATCTTTTCCAATTTAATTATTTTATGGCATTGTCGGCATTCCACATCATCTGGGCAAAAACTGTGTAAATAAAGTTTTTATTACTTTAAAGGAAAACGCCGCCAATGTATACAGTCCAGTCGATTGGGAGTTTGACCGTGCATTTTGGGTAGGCAGAGAAATTTGTATTGCAATGCGTGGGCAATGGTATAGTCAGCATGAGTTCAATTTCCTGGGGCCGCAGCTACAATCCTCCGGGCTCCATCTTCGAAACCATGGCTTCCACAAGAAAGTTGTGTATGACCAACTTGCGTAGAATTAAGTCGTGCATAGATCACTTACGTGGTGTCAATAATAAAAAATAGTTACAATTCAAAAACCACACCCAAAAAGAGGGAATAACTTTCGGGCGCTACAACTTTTTAAATGTCACGTTTAACGCGAAAGGACCAGATAAACGGGTCTTAAAATGCTTTTTTCCTTTGACTTGTCCCCTTCCAGACACAATAACTCCCACCATGGTACAGTGATCGAAACAAGCAATACCGCAAACGTTTGGTGATAAAACTGTCTAAAAGTTAAATTCGAACAAATTACGCGGTAATAGGGAAAACAAAGAAATTGTGGCGCGCAAAAAATGATCCCCCTTTCCAACGTCGTTTTTGGCGTGTATTTTTTTTAATATTGACAGCATGTGAAATTGACGTATCCACAACTTACTGGAAATTGAATTTTACACATATTGGTCATATTTAACTTTCCCAGTTCTTTGTTTGTTTTCAAGATGGCGCCAAGGGGAGCTGCGACCCCAGAAACTTCAATTTAAGCTCACATAGTGTACAGCGATCAAACCATTCAATACCACAAACGACTTGCGACAAAATTGCTTTAAAGTTATTTACAATGTGTTTTGCGGTTAAAGTGAAAACAATGAAGTCGTGGCGCTCGAAAGATGCTTCCCCCTTTTTGAATGTCGTTTTAGCCTTGAAACTCTTTTATTGTTGATACCAAGTAAAAGTATTGTATGCACGACTTCCTGCAAATTAAATTCTACTCAAGTTTGCCATATTAAACTTTTTTGTTGGACGCATGGTTTCGGAGATATGGGGTCGTGCCACTTTTTTTCGTTTCCAAGATGGAGCCCAGATTATTGGGGCTGCGACCCCAGGAAATTGGACTTTAGCCAATTATATCATTGCCCATGCATTGCAATAAAAATTTCTCTGCCTACCCAAAATGCACGATTCACGTCAAAATTCAGACACTTTGACTGGACTAATATTGTAAGTATATTGAAGAAAGGTGGCTAGCATATGTTTAGATGTAAGATACTATATACATAAGCGGGTCGTTGAATAGATGTTAAGAAATAAACTATCGAATTTTTGAATCGTTTTTATCTTAGCCGATACGTTTATTGTTATTTGACTGAACATAGTAACGAAAAAAAGTCCGCGTTGTGTTGAAAGATAAAACGGCTGCTCGTCAAACACCATTTGTAATCTTTCTTTTTTTCTTTTTCTTTTGTGAATTTACACCGGATTAGAGGCGCCTTTCATCTATTCGTCGTAGGCTGTAGACCAAGGATCCAGCAGTGCTTCTAAATTTTAACGGTGCTGAAAGAAGGTCGTACACTTGATTGTGATATCCCGTTATAGCACTCGATTGCCCTAGGGTTGCTTCGCGGCAAGTCACAATTTTGATTCCTTTGGGTTTCGTTTTGAACTCGATTGTGCGTTGCGATCTAGTATCGTGCCAAATTTGTCGGTCTCGTGTGAATGTGATTGCATACTTGCAGCGAATTTATGCAGAATTATAATTAATCACCGAAGTAGCCAGAATATTTTTAGGTTTTCCGTGCACCTCGTCCAGACTCCTTTTACCCCTGGCAGCCTGTACTTATGGAGTTGCCGTGATTAGATGTCAATCGATTTCTGCAGTTGTTTGGTGTTGCATACATTTGTGTAGCTTCATTAGAACTTTTAAAAGCCTATCACGCAAAGAAGTCAATAAACTTCTGGGTCAAGTAAGTTATTAAAAAAATGTGAATATAAACGCACGCACCCGTACCAGCTTCTCGTTAAATTTTTACATTATCATGTAAAAGTTACAATGCAGCTGCAAATGTTGATTCAGAAAATTATAGTCCAGTCAAGTGGTCTGAAAATGATGTCAACCGTGCATTTTGTGCTGGCAGGCAAATTTGTATTGCAATGTGTGGCCAGCTCAACAGTGAGCCTAAGTTCAAGTTTCTGGAGCCAAGCCAATATTCCCACAAACAAATTAATGAATAACAAAATATTGTAGAATTAAATTTACAGCAACTTGAACATACACTACTTTGACGGGGTGTCAATAATAAATAAGCTGCAATCAAAAATCGACACGACTCCCGAAAAGAGAGATCATCTTTCGGACGCTACAAATTTCTATTCACTTTTACCGCGAAACACATTTGGAATCTATTTTCAAGCAATTTCGTCCGAAACCGTTTGCAAAACTCAAGGAGCATTTTAGTAGACATGCAAATTTTTGTTGCAATGTGAAGTACGCCTTAATGTGAACTTTAATCAAAGTTTCTGGGGTCGCAACTCCAATTATATGGGCCCCATCTTGAAAAGAAGGAAAAGTGGGACACCCCCATATCCCGAAAACCATGGATCCCACTAAAAATTGTGTGTGAATTCAACTTGCAGCAACGTATGAATACATTACTTCCAAATGATGTCAGCAATCAATACAAGCCAACAAAATGGGAATATTTATATTTCGGAAACAGGGTACAGGTTCTTTTCTAATGTAGTCAAATGCAAATCGCAGCCGGATAAAGCATAAAGAAACTGAATATCTTTTTCAACAACAAATTCATTACATTCTTGGTTTACTTTCTGCGCTTGAAAACAATCCTAACGGATTCATTTTATAAGCTCAGAAGGTCAAACACTTCCCAAAATATATAATACCTCAGGGTTAGCGCATACGAGGGGGAGTTAAAATAGTTTAAAAATTGCGTTACGTAACTAATGGATGGCCTCCAATGATATAATTCTTTTCAGTGTTACTCAAAAGATACTCCTACAAAATCTTGAAAAGTTAACTTCGAAATTAGACGAAGCTAATGTAGGTATAATCCTAGATAAATCGGTGCTTTTCACGACAGAAACAAATTTTGGTGCATATAATTAATAGTGAAAAGGTAAATGGAACTAAAAAAGTAACGTATTATGATCAAAGATTATAAAAACTTTGTCAAAATAGCAAAACCTCTAACCAGCTTTACACGTGGAGAAAACGTACAAATTAAATCCAGACAATCCATGAAAGTAAGGGTAGATTTAGAAATTAATGAGAAAAAAACATTTAATGTGCTGGAAGAATTTCTTGCTTCTCCAAAGTACTTATTTCTCCAAATTTCAGCAAGCCATTTATATTTACGACAGACACTGTGAATAACGAGATAGGAGCTGCACTATTTCAAGACAAAATTGAGAAAGAAAACCGATTATGTATTTATATATCCCGATCTTTCAACAAGATGGGGACTAGCTACGTCACTAATGAAAGGGATTGCTGGCAATCGCCTGGAGTCTGGAAAATCGAAATAACTATCTGTATTGAACACGCAAACCAAAAATATTAACAGACCAACAGCCACTTACATTCAGCTTAAGCAGTAAAAACGATAATGCAAATTGAAACGATGAAAGGCAATGGGTGGGAAATATACGAGTAGCTTTGAGCTTATTAACAGCCCAGGGAAGAATTATCACGAGCACTGCCTAGACAAGAAATATAGGCAAATGTGTTAAAATCATCAGCACCAGCAGCAAAAAATCCGAACATTCCCAATGGTTTCAAAATTCAGGAACGCAATTTTTAAATCTCATAAAATTCATCTCTCATGTTCAGGGATTTTTTTAAGTTTTGATTATGAATCGCTCAAAAAATTGTAAAGCATATAAGGGACCTCAAAAGGTTGCTAGCGAAAATGAATGCAGTTTTTGTTATTACGCCGACTGAAGAGATTTATAATTATTACTTATTTTGCAGTTGGTATCGAAAAACATTGAATATGCAGTCAATAATCGGTTTACTTGCATGCAAAAAATAAAAAGTATTTTCATAGATAAACTACTAAAAACTAATTTTTTTTATTTGATGAAAGCCTTTTAAAGAAAATGATCTTGCAAAGCATCGACTACAAAACGGTTTACCATCCAAAGCGTTGATTGCAAATCCCAATTTGATTGAGAAAAAAATTGTTTATTTATTTAATTCTTTTAAAAATAAAAACGGTACTGTGAAAACGATTGAAAATCTGCTCAAATTATGCAAATAATAATAAGCTTTAATCAATACAGTAGAATCTCGAAAAAGTTAACTCGCGTAAAAGTTAATCGCTCGGTTAAGTTAACTGAATTTCAGCTTCCACGTGCCGCTCTGAAAAGTTAACTTTTCAGTTAACTTTTCTGAGCGTATGAATTTTTCAAACCAACCGCTTTTTTCGGTCACTAAAGGGGCAATTTGGCTCCTATCAATACGATAGTGAAGACGACATTCCGTTGTCTAAATTGATTAAATCAAATAGTGCTTACGACGATACACTTCGAGAAGTTCAATTGTTGATGTCGAAGTTGGGTGATAATGTTGACATCAGCATTGATGTCATTGAAAATTGGAACAAGGATCAAATTGCGGAAGATGACGATGATTTCGAAGTTTTCGATAATGATAACGACGGGTCAATTATCGAGGAAGATATTCAACAACCAAAACTGAGCTTCTCGAAAGCAGTTGAAAGCATCAATATCTTGATAAAATTGTTTGAAAACAATAACGATGCAAATCAGGTGGCAGACCTTGTCCATATGCGTACGAAAATGATCAAGAGTGACTGAGAACCATAAACCAGCCGGTACAAATTTTTTTTGTAATGATGAAAATTAAGTCTTTGAAATAAATTTAGCGTGTTATTTACGAAAAATCTATACTTATTATTGTATTTTTTTCAATTTTGAAAACCACTTAGAAAAGTTAATAGTTCGAAAAAGTTAATTACCCTTGGGACATTTCGGTTAATTTTTTTGAGATTCTACTGTATATCAACAATGTCTTTATAATAAAAGACAACAGGTAATATCATTCGTATGAACCTTTTTTACATGGTGGCTTTTAATGATTTTTTATTTATATCAAATTTTTTATTTATATCACGTTTTTTATTTATATCAAATACCAAAAAAATTAATTGTTTTTAAAAAGCTTTTTAGAGTATACAAAATTTATAAACGTTGATTACTGTGCTGTGCAAATCAGGTTAAAAATTTGTATTTTGTGAAAAAAACCTAGTTTTTTGTACTTTATTAAACTAAAAAACGGCTCGAACATTCTTTAAAAATCTAAGAGAACCATAGCATGTTAATACGCATCGGTTGGCACCTTAAACATGTGAAGTTTAACAAAAAATTAACCAGCTCTTAAGATTACAAAAACGCTTCGATTGATACTTCATCAAAGTTGATACGACTCTTTCATGTGATTAGCTCGTAGAAAAAACACACACATTCATACTTCTTTCTAGAAACACTTTAAATAATTCTTAAGATCTTAAAACATAGAGATATGTTGAAAATTTCATTTTCGATTTTCGAGGCGATTACAAGAACTTCCCATATACTGAGAAGTTAAAAAGAAAAAAAGCTAAGGACAGTAAAGTCACTGTTACCACAAGTGTAATATAGACCTAGTTAAGTATAAAATAAAATAAAACAGTTTTAAAATTAATATTCATATTGGAAATATTCTTTTATTTTTCTATATTATATTTATGGCGAATCAAAAATTTATAATTCTTGAAAGACTAGTAATTTAAGCAGATGTCATATTTTAACGTTATGTGCAAACAAGTTGGGTAGATATTTATGTTGAATTTAAAAGAATAATAAAATTTAATTAATCTTCCGCCACATAATCTTCTGAATTCAAGAACAAAAATGTTTCGTTTTCGAAACATTCGTTCCATAGGGATTAAACAATACGCTACATTTTCCCATTAATAGATTGGCGTAGATATATACGAGCTGGCTAGTAATACCTAATATCAGCATCAGCATTAGCATTAGAAAAGCATGGCACATAAAACATATAATAAATCATTGACTTAACTCATTATGAAGAAATATTGAAGAGCACGATACTATTGGTAAACGATGTAAATAATACCAGCATCCTGAAGCCACATCTAGAATATCCAGTGAACAAGATAACACGCTCGCTCCAGCAATTAAAAGGAAAACCTTCAAGAATTAAAATAGCAGTAAATTGGATCGCATCCCCTGGAAGATGGGCAGCTAGATCACCAGACGACAATGATTGAAACTCGATAGTCCAAGTAATACGGTAGTCAATATAGATTAGTCACAAAGAACAATGTAAAATCAATAATACGGTTGTGGAATCAACAAATGAAACCTTACAGGAATATAGCTATAGTTAATAGAAATGAGTAAGACCGTTTTTCTGATAAACAGGAACAACTGATAAAAAACAAAACTGTTGTGTTTCCTTAGACGGAATATTTATTATTTTATTTTTGTATATACGTATTTCAAGCACCAGTTGTGCCCTTCTTCAGTACATTTCACTACTAATTCAATGCAGCCATAGATCGGTCCATATAGAGCCATCTACCATCAACCTCAGCAAAGACGAAAGGTATCAAAAAATTTAAACTTAATTACAATCCTTAATTGCAATCTTTTTAGGCAGGTGGATTTCCAATCGCGGGTGGTATTATATCTTTGGAGATAATTCAGCCATTTTTTTCTCTTTCGATTTCCTCCTTCCTTCGCTACTGACCTCAGTAGCTTCGATTACACATGTTCCACATCGTGGTTTATTCTTCGATGTTCAGGTTCCTTCAGAATTGCAAGACTTTCTTGCGCATCTAATTTCCTGAAATCTGCTCCCTCTTGAATCATCACTATATTGTCCCAGCCGATGTTGTGTCCATCCCCAACGATGTGCATCGCTATCGTTGACTTCAGCGACGCAGGGTCCCTTCCTTTCTTCCTCGCAAGTTCCGCCTCTTACATGCTCCTCCCATCATACAGACGCCAGTCGCTTGGTTTGACATATGCATTCAAAGCGATACAATTTAAACAAATAATTTCATAAATTCAATAGTTTTTCCTTGTTATGAAACTGTTTCAAATATCACGATATTTACGCGTCTAGCAAATGGTTAAATTGTGCAAAAATGTAATAAGTGTTGTAAGTAACAATGTTTTTCTTCGGCGTCTATTCATATCTACCAGAATCCTCTGAGGCAGACAGGTAATGTGGCAGACAAGCAACATTAATTGCCTACACTACCTGTGAACCCTTGCAAGTTTAGCGTGCTGTGTCCGTGGTGACATACAGAAGACAGGTGTAGTCAACGGAGGAAAATTTCGATTAGAAGATATTGTATGTGGTCTAGAATTTCGAGGATTGGATTTAAAGCAACTCGTTGTTTACGTTTATTTTTGAAACAAAATTGAAATTGCGGCTAGTACTTAGGTAAAAACAGTCGGTGTGTGCTTACGCACAGTTCCTCAGGGTAGTTTGTGATTGCGACGGTGTAATGTGAACGCTTGCGTATGTACCGTATTATTCTCAATTCAAATCAAGTAACACCGTGCATTGAAGACACAAAACTTGGTAAATCATGCAAGTTTTCTAATTCCGTCGCCGCATCTCTAAACAGGCTGAGAAACGGTGCGTAAGCCACCTACGCATATCAAACAACATTTTCAAGATTTTACTACGGAAAAACAACCAGTAAAGGTAATTTTGCTTCAAGTAAAGCGGACATGCGACAGTACTCACAATATTTTCTAGGAGAAATTACCAGCCGGTGTCGGCACGGGCAACTAACTCTTCATTTAATTGTTTATCGCACAAAATATTGTAACCATGTTTTCCATTGTGGGCGTCCGCTGTTATATTTGTCAATACTTTTAGTACCATTACCGCTTACCTGTTAAACTCAAGTTCTTGAGCCATATCGATGACTCATTTCCAGGTAGCACGAGGTAGCCCAGGGTGTCATCAAGATCTACTATCACATTTCCAAGCTTCTCTGCGCTGCACCTCCGCGCAGAATCGACATCAGTGTAATCAACGGGGAATTCCGATATACTCCAGCTCCAGGCTTGATCCGGGAACTGCAGCGTCGTCTCGAGTTCGGTGCGAACCTGCAAAGTCGTGGAATTGTGCTGGGAAAAGTGAATTTCGCCATGAAGTCCATTCTGGGAGATATACACGACAAGTTGAGCGCCACCAACTGAAAAAGGTGATTTTATCACTTTGAAAGTAAAACCCTTCCTATGTTGCTGCGAACCTTTCAAGAGTGCGATGCAGGCAATTAAAATTAAATAACTTGAGACTGATAACATGACCACTTCAGAAAACTCAGCACTACCTTCCACACATTCTTGGCAACTCACGGTGAAAGTAGCAAGCACGACAATACTGTACAAGACAGGTTTCGAGTCCCCACCGTAACGTAACCATGAACCTAAATTACTTTTTCTCGTGCTTAAGAGGCACGTTCGTAAATACAAGTCTCAAGTCAAGTCTCAAGACGCTAAGAAAATTAAAGAACAGCAGACTCCAACTTAATGAAAACTGTCCATTAGTTCCGCTGCTCTATCTGCAACCTCAACTTTGCTTCATAGTGCTGAATGTTAAAGAGAACGTCTGTTTTGGGGTATTCGGAATGCATATTCCCATTTCCACTTCAATTCGCAGTGGTCAGCTTCCATTAAAAATTTTCTATGGTGAGAACATGTTCATCAAACAGAATGCTACCAAATACAAATAAATTCAATTTATTCGCAATCATTTTTTTTTTGAATTTGCTTATTACTTGTTTCAATTTTTACGGTGATAGTTTCTCTGCTTGCTTTGTATGCTGTTGTTCGTTATTGGATATCAGAAATCAAATTGAACACCCGATAATATGTTTTGCGAGAAGCTCTAGTAGATAATATTATTATTAGTGGTATTAAGTCGGTTTCGGATATGAATCCAAATTTTGCAAATACATAACTGTATCATTTATTTTGATTATTTACAAGTTTTGATATTAAAAGTACAAGGTATGTATATAAACTAGAAATGGTAAACCCATGCGCAGCTTTTCTTCTATCTCGCTCGCACAGCTGGCATTACGTGCGTCATTTTCGCCAAAAAAATTTGGGCTGCCAAATGAACAAAACATAGGGGTGCACATCTGGCAAGGCGAAAGAAAACGAGGCGCCACAATTCAAAATGTATAAATGGCGGCAACCGGCGTCGGATAGTCGTTGCAAGTTGCAAGTGAAGTGACGATGGTGACTTGTTCGGTGCGTGTGTGCAATAGCAGCAACAATAAAACTTATTTCCAACATCAGTTGCCATTTTCCCTTTCCTACTGGGCGGAACATGTTTTCCAAAAAGTGTTGATGCTATTCCTACTGAGCACTTTTCGGCGACTTCTGGCATCAGTGACGTACATGCGCAGTAGTGAACGCATTTGGAAATCGGGAATAAACTACAATGTCTAGTTTATATACCTTGCTAAAAGTACATATACGATTGCCGGTGAACTGCAATTGGGGCTGTTAATGCGCCTATTGTCACAAATATTTATAAGTTTAATTGGAATGCAAAATATGTCTTTGAAATGGAAATCATTTTTGGAACTATAATAATAAGTTATGCTTTTGTAAAACACATGTATCTGATTCTTCAGCTATATACATACATTTTGAGATGCTTGACACTAGAGGAACTATTGATGAAGCTATATTATTAAAGCAGCTTTTTGCATTTAAGCGTGTTTGAATTCAATTTATTAACTTTCCCGTATTTGTGAAGCTCTTGTAATCCGTCCGAAAATGGAATTTTCAAGATATCTTTACGCTTTAAAGTGTTTTTGGAATGATCTCTGTAAGGGCGTGTATGTTTGTGCGTACCTACGTTTGTGGTTATTTTTTCTACGACGAAAGAAAGAAAAAGTTGTATCGACTCTGTTTGGGTGTTAATGGAAACATATTTGCAATCAGTTGACTGGATTTTGATTTGACACTTCGAAGATCATTTCTATCAGGCACCACAGCTCGTGAAGCAAACGTAGGATTTACGTTATTGATGTGTCAATCGAAGCAATAGCATTCATACCATTCCGTCTAATTTTGAATAAATTGGTTAAAGTTCATTTTAATTTAAATAATTGTTTTATCTATCAATGCTTGTAAAATTCAGAAGCTTTAAATATTTCTTGTTCAAAAATCAATTAAAGTTTTTTTCCAAATTACCAAACAACAAGCCGCGAAGTGCGACCCTTGAGGTCCACACGGTCAACTTCCCAGTAATATCTAGATAAACATTAAAAATATTAAACACAATAATAATTTTGAAAATAATACTACTTTAAATAATAATAATGAGAGGTATTCATAGCAGTAACAAGAATGAGTTAATATTAATCATATCATCTACAGAGCGTCCATTGATTACGTAAGGTTTTTGTTGGATGGGGACAGATTGATTTGATTGAATATTGACGCGGATCAATCGGTGGGAGCCTTTTCTACGTTATTTGTTATTTTCATATCGATGCTCGAAGGACAAAAGAGCGCTAGCATAAATGAATGCAGTTTTTGTTATAACGCTCACTGAAGAGATTTTGTCGCGTGATGGCCATTTTGAATAGTTGCGATCAAAATTGCCATCACTTCGGCATAATTACTGAATTTATATATTTTCACGATTTTGCATCAAAGAGACTAATAATTATTTCTTATTTTCAGTTGATCTTGAAAAGCATTGAATATGTAGTCAATAATCAGTTTAATTGCATGTAAAAAGTAAAATGTTTTACACATAGCGATGGAGGAAGTAATTGAAATCTTACGAACACTAAAGCGTTGATTACCACAAAGGCAAATTTGATTAAAATTTTGATGGTTTTCAAAATTTAAGCCGTTTTTTTTAGTTAAAAGACTGCAAAACTAATAAAAATCTGCTCAAATTGTCCAAACATTTTAAAATTTTGATTGAATTTACAACAAAGTCTTTAGAATAAAAGATATAACGTTATATCATTCGGAAGAACCCTTTTCATATGGTAACTTTAAATGATTTTTTATTTTTAATTGAATTTTTTTTCAGAATCGTCAAAAAAGTTTTGCTGGTTTCTCTTCAAAAACTGATAGGAATGTATAAGTTTTATAAACATTTATTACTGTGTTGTGCAAATCAGGTTAAAAAAATATATTTTTATGAAAATAACCCTAATTTTTCGCATTTTCTGCTAATAAATTGAAAAAAAAAGGCTGAAACGAATTTTTTAAATGTTAAAAAAATCACAAAGATACACGTCGATTGACACCTTAATGATGCCAGTATTATATCTAGTTCGTGAGATATAGTGAATGACAGAAATGACCTTGAAGATCATGATGACTGTTAATGATTTTTTATTTAATGTTTCTTGTTATTGTTGAGGAATTCAAATGCTGTTGGTGCGTCGCGTTCTTTTACTACTACGATGCAGTCGCCTCTTTTATTACTCACTAATTAATGTAACTTTGTATTGTCACTTCTTGTGTGACTTTCTTTGAACACGAACGTATTTTACCTAATAAAATCCGAAGTCATCAGAAACCGGTGTCGCCTATTTTAACAGGTTATGGACCCAGGACGACGTAAAAGTGATTAATCGTCCTTATTACGATGTTCGTTGCGTGAAATTTATACGCGTTTTTCACCATACTTTGTTTGTCGTGGCTTGCACCTCATTATGGCGCAAGTGAGTAGGATTGAAACCCTAACTAGAGACAATTACAACACATGAAAATTGTTCATAGAGGCTCTATCGGTCAAAAATGACCTGTGGCAGTGCGTGTGCGGAGTGAAGCCAGAAATTGTTCCTGAAAATGAGGAGTCGATAAATGCTGTGCGCATGTGGGAACGGAACGACGCCAAGGCGCGATCAGACATCACGTTGTCGATAAGTGCTGCAGAGCTGACCGTAGACCGTAGTTTTACTACGCTGTGTATGTTCTGAACTGCAAGCCGAACATTGGCAAGTTGGATTCTTTCGGACTACTTGGTGTATTTTTGGGATATTCCGAGTCAGCGAAAGGCTACAGAGTTTGGATGTCGAACAAGAAGAAGGTCGTTGTCTCGAGGAATGTGAAGTTCACGGAACGAAAGGAAATTATCCAGCAAGAGCTTGAGGGATTCTGTCAAAGTGATCGCAATGATGCTTTTGAACCCAACGATGCAGAGCTTGGGTTTATAAACATAGATTTGAGTCAGCAGTGTGACGAGAAGCGAAGTGAAAGTTCTCCGCTCGTAGTCAACAAGAAAAGGGAAGCAGTACACTCTGATGAGGATGATGATGGGGATGCTGCGGAGAATGATAACGTAAGTCTTAATAAGACTCTAGCCCCACCAAGGAAACGGGGCAGACCAAGGCTAAATCGAAATGGAAAAAGGGACAGACCGAGAAGACTGTTCCAGCAAAGTGAAGTAATCGATCATTCGAATAATAAAGAAGTTCTTATGTTAGAAATTCCAATGAGGGAAGCTCTTTCGAGTCCGGAAGCTAATGAGTGGTATCGTGCAATGGCTGAAGAGGTAAAGTCAATGCTTGTCAACGACACTTGGAAACTGGTCGATAGTCCATGCAAGACTACTGTTATAGGATGCCGAATTGTCCTCCGTAACAAAATTAAACCCGATGGTGAGATCGAGCGACGCAAAGCACGATTGGTTGCGCAAGGGTTCAGTCAGCAACCCGGGATACATTTCAATGAAACTTTTGCACCTGTAGCAAGGTCAGGCTCAATATTTCTATTGGTTGCATTGGCTGCACGATACAGGATGAAGATAAACCAATTGGATGTCACGACAGCATTTCTGAATGGACCTTTGGAAGAAGACATATTCATGGAAGCTTCAAAGAATCTTTACGAACTGCTAAATCTAATAAATCAAACGGCGAAGATCGAAACTAGTGTGAAGAAAGCAAGAACCATGATAAAGGATCTGCGAGCTGGGAACAAAGTGTGTCAATTGAAGAAGGCACTTTATGTCCTTCGGCAAGCTGGAAAAAGTTGGAACCGGAGACTTGATCTAGCATTGAGAAGATGCGACGCGATCCCTTCATCATCAGATCCATGTCTATATCATATAGGCAAGGGGAGAATGCGATGTTCCTGGGGATATATGTAGACGATATTTTAATAGCATCAAGGCATCAGGCAGATATTGACAGAGTCTGTAAATGTTTAGCTGAAGAATTCGATATGAAAAACTTAGGAGAAGTCAGCCACCGCCTGGGAATGGAGTTCTCTTGTGACAATAATGCTATATCTGTGCGACAAAGCAGTTACATCGAACAGATTTTCAAGCGTTTCAAGATGGATCGGTGCAATCCTGTGAGTACTCCTGTGGATCCTGGTGCCAAGCGTGATCGAAACGCCGAGGAGCAGTCGGATGAGATTCGGGCTTTGCCATATCGCGAACTGGGGGGATGTCTCACCTATCTTGCGAGTTGGACAAGACCCGACATTGCTTTTGCAGCGAGCTACCTGGGACAGTTTAACTCATGCTATAGCAATATACATTGGAAGGCTGCGAAGCGGGTGCTGCGGTATTTGAAGGGAACAAGGAGCGTTGGATTGGTTTTTGAGTCCAATGCTGGCAGCCTTGAAGGTTACGTGGATTCTGATTGGGTAAGTTGTTTGATCAACCGTCGATCATTTTTCGGCTACGTATTCAATCTCAGTGGAGGTGCAGTAACCTGGGAATCAAAAAAGCAGAGGACCGTGGCCCTATCTACATGTGAAGCGGAATACATGGCCTTGGCGGAAGGCGTGAAGGAGGCCGTTTATATTCGGCGATTTTTGTGCGAACTCGGTTTCTCGCAATTGGTAAACAAAGTCACCGTGTACGGAGACAACATGGGGTCAATTAAGTTAGCCGAGAACCCCGTTTTTCCTCAAAGGAGTAAGCAGATCGACATCAGATACCATTTCATTCGGGATGTCCTTAAGGAAGGTCAGATCAATCTGAAGCATGTGTTTACTGATGAGATGCCTGCTGATATGATGATGAAGGGTCTTTCAAAGGTGAAGCATCTGAAGTGTTTGCGGCTATCGGGGGTGAATATGGTTAGCGAGGTAGCACACCAGAACACGATTCGAGGGGGAGTGTTGAGGAATTCAAATGCTGTTGGCGCCTCGCTTTCTTCTACTACTACGATGCAGTCGTCCCATCTATTACTCACTAATTAATGTAACTTTGTACTGTCACTTCTTGTGTGACTTTCTTTGAACACGAAAGTATTTTACCTAATCAAATCCGAAGTCATCAGAAACCGGTGTCGCCTATTTTAACAGTTATCATAAGGAAAAGTTTTGATGATGTTTTTTTAAGCATTGCTTGAAGTATATAAATTTTATAAAAATTGATTACTGTGTTCGGTAAATCAGGTGAAACATTTATTGTTTATGAAAAAAACTTAATTTTTTGCACTTTTTTTTCTTAAATTAAAAAACAGCTGCAACGATTTTTTTCAAAATCTGATAGATTCACAAAATTATTAATACGCGTCGATTGACATTTTAACTATACAAATCGTATGGTTGATTCACGAGATATAACGCATGACAGAAATGACCTTCAAAGGGCCAAAACAACAAACCCCCCCGACCGACCAAAACTAATCAGCTCTTAAAATTGCAAAGACGCTTCGATTGACACCTCAACGAAGTTGATACGACTTTGTTTACGTGAGTTATGCTCGTAGAAAAAATTGTCCACGAACGCACTTACGTACGTACGTACACACACACACATACATCTCCCTAAAAACACTTTATATATACTCTATAGACCTTAAAACGTAAAGAAATGTTGAAAATTTCAATTTCGATTTTCGAGGCGATTACAAGAACTTCCCATATACTGGAAAGTTAAGGGGGGAGATACCTGTAAAATTTTGAAGAAACAAAAAAATTTTTTCCCCATAAAATGTTAGTATAATCCTTCAAGAATATGTCACTAAATTTTTAGAATGTGATTTGAAGTATTTCTCATAGCGTATTAACCGTGACGCCTCTCATTTGTGTTCGAGCGCTGACGGAGGTATAGTAAGTGGTCGGCCCTCTTTACGTGCTTCCCTTGCCTTTTAGTTTTTGTATTATTGAAAATTTGAATGGGTAGATGTTTCAAGATACTTATATTGTAAAATTCCAAGTGAAAAAAAGTTACATTGGTATAGGTACATATCCGTACAGATCCGGTGTTGCTGTTAGTTTTGTTCAGTTTAGTTTTGGAGATCATTCTGTGCGGAACGATATCGGAAACTAAAAAAAATGAGTGCATATCCTAAAGGATCAAAAGACGTTCCAACTCGGTCAGGACAATGCCGACAACGCAAATCATACGCCGGTGAAATTGATGAGCAGAGAGTGACGCGAGAGAATCGGCGCAGCTCGTTAGCCACTAAAGAAACTCGTCAAGCACGTCTTCAGGAACTTGCCGAAAAAAATGAATACTACAAGACTACAGAAGGACCAGTATATGGCGCTGGCATCGCTGATTAATCGGTAAGTCACTATAATCATTTAATCTTGCTGTATTTAAACTTTAAACGCGTTTTTCTCAAAACCGTATTTTTCAAATTGGTTGCCACGATAACTCAAAAAGTTATTGATCGATCTTCCTAAAATTTTGCGCATATCTTTTTAATAGCATTATTCACCATATGAACCTACATGTTTTTGAAAATATCTTGCAAAAATAATTTTATCGAGGCAAAACTATCGGAAAATTCATTTTATTTTTTTCAAGTCTTTTATCCGGCAAAAAAAAATTTTCTACATTTTTTTAGGTTCATCTTGAAAGTATAACAATAATAAACATACAAAATTTTGGTTTTTATTTTCAGATCAATAGAACCGAGGCTACAATGGCAGCCGATTGAGACGTCGCACTGCGACCCTTCCGGAAGAAGTTAGTGTACATCCGCCATTTTTAATCAAAATAAAATAAAAATTTGTTTTTGTATTACTTAAATGTATAAATAAATCACATGTTAATTTTCAAAAACCTTAAATGAATCTTTCATTAAAAACTTTTTTAATGAAAATTAAGTAAAATTTAGGTATTTACAGCTATTTGCTCCCTTAATAAACCCAACAAATCAAAAGATAAAACACGGTATACAATTCCAATGAGGGTACAAGAACCTGAACTTTGGAATATGATGAAAGACCTAAACACAAAGCAAAAAGAATTTGCTTTGCATATTTTAAATTGTTTTAAAATAGGTAAAACTCCATTTAAAATATTCCTAAGTGGACCGGCTGGAGTTGGTAAAAGTACAGTTATTAATACGTCATATCAGTTGGTAACAGACTAATTTGATAAATTACCAGGCGGGGGTAAAGATCAAATAGTTGTACCTTTTGTGTTCCATCCGGTAAAGCAGCATTTTCAATACAATCCATTCTGCTTTTGTTTTACCATGTAACCAATTTGGGGTGAATATAGCGCAATTATCTAGTGATTTAGTAAATACCATACGAGAAAAGCTAAGTAAGCTAAAACTGTTGATCATTGATGAAATTTCAAAGGTGAGCTGTACTATGTTAGGTCATGTAAAAACGAGATTAAGTCAAATAACTGGAAGAAATGAAACATTTGGTGGCATATCTGTACTAGCGGTAGGTGATTTAAATCAGTTGCCTCCTGTGCGTTGTAGGCCTGTTTATCAAGTTTCAGAACACAACGAAATGGCACCATTTATCGATGTAAACCCCCATTGGAACCAATTTGATTTTTACGAACTAACAGAGGTAATGCGACAGAAAGATGATTTGTCTTTCACAAATGCTTTAAACAATTTAGCACTTGGAAAAATGACCGATAATGACGTACTATTAATTAAATCTAGAGAAATGAAAAAAGTTACTGATATTCCAGAAACTGCCATAAGGTTATATACAACTAATATTAATGTACCGTCTTACAATGCAAGGAAACTAGCTCAAAGTAAAAGTAAATTATATACTTCATCGGCTGAAGTAACTTTTTCAAAAGACGTGAATGAACATGAAAAAAATTAATATTGCAATCATTAAAAAAAATAGTAGTAGTAGTAGTAGTGAATTACTTGATGATGTTCAACTAAAAGTAAATATTAAATATATGGTAGTAACTAATATCGATGTTGAAGATGAATTAGTAAATGGTGCTTGTGGTGTTTTGAAATACATTGAATGTCAATTGGAAGATAAACCATCTATATTGCGGTTAAAGTTTCAATTTCCGAGAGTTGGTATAAAAGCTAGAACCCGTTATCATGATTATATGACCAAACATAATATAGATCACACCTTAACGCCCATAAAAAAAATTTCGGTTCAAATAAATATGGTTCATGATGACAAATATAGAGTTATTGAGAATCAATTTCCCGTCGTCCCTGCAGAAGCAATAACTATTCACAAAAGTCAGGGTCAACCTTATGACAAAATTTGCTTGGATTTTATAAGAACTGAACGACGAACTTTGTCTATGTTGTACGTTGCATTAAGTCGAGTGACTAAATTATGTGGGCTATTCATATTGGGAGAATTTTAATTACCGGGCAAAATAATAAATTCTAAAGTTAACAGTTCTGCACTAGCAGAACTGCAGCGATTGAGATTTTACAAAGAATTAAAATTATCATAGTTTAAGAAACGTATCTGGAATAAAAATAATCTATCAAAATGATGGCACCTTAAAAATTGAACTCATATACATCAATAAAAATAAACGGTATCATCGAGCTGATATATTAATTTTCAGTGAAACACTTTCAACCGGCCAAGATAATTTGAAAATTGAAAATTACGGTATTGCTATGAGATTTAATCATAATAAACAAAATCGAGGTTTAATATGCTACGTTAAAAATAACTTAAAAACTGAAACTATTTTATTCGAGCAACATACTAATAGAAAAAGGCATATTCTATTTTTCGTAATAAAAATACAAGTTATTACGTAATCAGTGTCTATAAATCTCCCCAAGCAACAAAGCGTATGTTTGAAAGCACTATCAATATTTTAATACAAAAGCTACCAACTGATTGCCCAGCACTTTTCATATGTGATTTTAATTTCAATATAGTAAATCATATTGCTGACGGAAAAAACTATTTGGTGAATTTTTTGGGGAAACATAAACCCACAGTCCGAAGCAGCAATCGAGAGTCAAAGTATCGGGAAAATTTTTCATTGGCCCATGGTTTGTAAAAGAAGTAGTAGTAAAATGAACATAGTATTAATATTATTTTTTATTTTATATTCAAAAATCACATGTCATTGATAATTATCGCTCCTTTAAGAAAAAGCATTATGTTTTATTTATTCGTTATAAATAATTTATCACAAATTAAACATTTTATTTTGGCAATTTAAGAGAGTAAGTAATACAGACAATTAAATTAAAATTAAATATGTTTTTCATTGAACTCGAAACTCATCTGCTTTCAAAATTATGCTCATTTCAAAGTTGTGGTCAGTAAGGTGGTTGGCTGTCGGTCTGTTTGTCATAGAAGCGAAAGGGACCGACGCTTATGTTGATAGAGGTGTGCTTGTCTTGAAAAAAACATCTGCTGATTGTATGGTAAAATTTAAGAATATTGTAGTCTCCACAAAAATAATTCAAAACTTGCATTTCAGCGTTAGCTTCCTTTTCGTCTGCTGTCTGTATTTCCTCACCAGTCAGTCCGATATCAAAAAATTCAGCATATATATTGTATTCATTCCCCGCGCCTTCCGTGGTTATATTTGTTGAAAGGGAGCATCTCAAACTTCTCACGTTGGGCTTTTCTTTAAGTACCGAGTTTTATAAATGCAGTAAACGTCCATAGTGTACCACATCGATACGAGATGACCATATCCACAAAAATATAGTGTATGGGAGCAGAATCAAAAATGGTTCGGTAAAGGTCGATCCATTTTTTCGATGCTGATAACTGTGGCTGAGCGGTAATAGCAGAGTCAGTGTCTGTACACGTACTTTGAAACCTGATGAGGAGAGCGTTTGAGAATCACACTGCTGGTATTTGAACAACCATCCAGACACGAGTGTTGTTCAATGAATCTCTGAACCAATTCGGCATCAACACCGAACTGTTTGAAAGCCTTACCGAAATTCATTGCATTGTCGGTTACTGTTCTATGATTTTTCGGCTGATTAGCCCGTAGTCCACATGGATTTCCCGTAACATTACTGCAATTTTGTCTTAAGGGGTTAACCCCACTTGTAACTTTGAGTTTTGTTGTTATTTTTTGTTGCATTTTTTTTTTCAAAGTATAACTATCTGAGAATATGTCCTTAAAATTTCAAGTCGATCCGAACAAAATTGACTGAGATATGAGCGTTGGAAGAGAAGAATCCGTTACGTAAACGACTGAAATTGAAACTTTAAACGCGTTTTTCTTAAAATGACATTTTTGAAGTCGGTGACCAAAATTACTCGAAAACTGCTGTACCGATCTTTTTGAAACTTGACAAACTTGTTTAATACATAAAAATGTAGTGCTTAAACGTTCGATAAAACGTTCGATAAAAAATGGCCGTTTCATAGCCAAAAGACGACCGTTGTTTTTAGTGAAAATCGAACCATCAACTTTGACTATCCGCTTGTTTGTGAGAAATGTATATTTTTTTAAATCCTTCGATTAAACACTAGTTTATACTGTTGTTTAATTAAATCCGTCGATATGTTTTGTTTCAGATGATTCAATTCGCCCCAATGTTGGTCACCGCAAAATGGAAAAAATTATAGTACAATTATTTTGGCGGCCATTTGTAACTCAACCATGTACTATTTTTCAAAAAAAAACATTTAAAGGTGTTTAATATATGTACTTTAATATGATATAATGTTCATTTAAAAAAGTTTCGTAGTTTTTTTTAAAAATTCATGAAAATGACCTATTTTTTGGCGTTACAAGTGGGGTTAACCCCTTCAGTGTGTGACTTTTTAAATCTCCGACAAGACAAATTCCTCATCTCTTAACGCTATTCTCAGACAAGAATTGTTTGTTTCAAACAATTTGTTCGTCCTTTTAATGCATTCGTTCTTTTCTAGTTTTACAAGAGAAGCTCGCTAGAACCGGGAGCCATTTTGCTCCCAAAAAGTAGGCATGTTCCTTCCACGATTGGTGACAACCACAACAAGGTGTGCTTAGACCAGGGCGGCGTTTTCAGTTGAAGAAAACTTTCAAGATTTAAAAACGATGTTTGATTTTCCTAACATTATTTACACAAACCGGTTTGGTAGATCTCACGAATATGAAAATCGAATGATGGCATGCGCAAAACGCTTAGCATTGTTATACGTTCGAGACGATTTGAAGGAATAAATTTAAACGTTATTAAAATTCATAAACATTATTTAATCACAAAAGAAAAACAAATTTCGCTTGCCGTTTTATTATATTGATTGATGATTTAAGTTAAATTCAAAAACCTTAGGGAATGGATCAATTAAGCTGATTAAATTTTGCGATGAAAATGTAAAATGTTACGGGTTAAAATAGAAACACAGAACTTAGGGAATTAGTTATACACTGAAGAAGCCTGGGTGTGCCAGACGAAATGTACATCTGGTTTAAAAGTTTAAATACACGTTTTTAAGGAAATTTTGGAAAAAAGGTTTTTGAATTTAACTTAAATTTGTGAAAGCGTGAAAATAAGGGTTCTAACTGAGATTGATGATTATTCGATCGAATTTCTAGAGTCAGTTATAATAAAATCATCATTGCACTCGAATTTCGAGTGCTAGGTTCTGCTAGTATATATTAAAATACTAAACTCAATAATAATTCTGAAAATAATACTACTTTGAATAATCATAATGAGAGGTTCTCATAGCAGTAATAGGAATAAGTTAATATTAATCATATCATCTACGGAAACTTTCATTGATTACGTAAAGATTTTGGTGGATGGGGGTGGTTTGACTTGATTGAATGTTCAAGCGGATCAATCGGTGGGGAGACGCGCATGCTACAAAGCCTTTTCTACGTTATTTGTTATTATTATATCGATGCTTGAAGGTCAAAAGAGCGCTGGCAAAAATTAATGCAGTTTTTGCTATTACACCCACTGCAGAGATTTTCTCGCATGGTGACCGTGTTGAATACTTTTGTTCAAAATTGTCATGACTTCAGCATCAATGAGACTAATAATTATTTCTTATTTTCAGTTATTCTTGAAAAACATTGTTAAAAAATACAGTTTATATTCTTTGTACAACCCTACACATGGTAACTTATTTTAGACATGTAATAAATGACGGTTGAATGGTCACTCTCAAACTCGACGGACGTGTTTTTATTCTCCTCGCCCTCAAAACAACAGGTTATGGCCCCGCGCGAAAAGTTTTTTCAATCCGCGAACATCAGCCGCATCCGACTGTTAAATGGTAATAAGTGATTGCCAATTAAAGTTCAGGGAAGTTTTTTTTGAACCGCGTGTCATTGAAAAGCACATGTAAAAAACACGAAGGAAATTTGCCAAAATTAGAAGGAACGATGCAAAAGCTGAAAATCGCAGAAAACTACGATTCCTGGTCATTTGCGATGACACATTTTTTGACGTTGCATAAGCTGAAAAATTGCATCAAGAAAAATGCTACATCGACGCACGATACACTAGTCGCAGAGGAGAAAAGTGAAGAAAAACTCGATATGGCTGTGTCCTATTTGGTACTTAACGTTAAAAAAACGCTTTATCCAATGGTAAAAAGGTGTAGTACTCCTATTGAAGCATGGTGTTCTTTAAGAAATGCATTCGAGGATAAAGGCATGATGCGTTGTGTTGGATTGTTGAATCAGTTAATATTTGTAAGATTAGAAAACAGCAAATAGATCCATGCACATTAAAAGCAAATTAGATGACATCGGTTTTCAAGTCGAGGATAAATGGCTGAGCGGCACTATGCTGGCGGGACTAATACTAGATTTTCGTCCACTAGTAATGAGTCTCGAAGGTAGCGGGTTGGATTTGAAACCAGACCAAATTCGATTAAAATTACTGGACATGAGTTATGAGGGATGCTCAGCTGGTAATGTTCTTTTGAGCATAAGGCGAGACATCCGATTTAAAGGAAACAGAATAATAAATTCCCGTTCAAATGTCATAAATGCAACGAAAAAGGGCATAAGGCATCGGAATACCGTTACAGAGAAACGAATAATGTGAAGAAATTTCAAGACAAGAAACAATATCATACAAAAAAGGCGTTTTTTGCTTTTGCATAAAATAAAAGGAAAAACAATTCAAATAAATCTAATGAATGGATAATTGATAATGGCGCGTCGTTTTACATGACTTCAGAAGTAAGTTTGATGAAAAATCATACTTCATCAGCAGTGCAAAACATATTAGCTGCGAATAATACAGCGATGAATGTTGACAGTGTAGGAGAAGTCAATCTGAAATTAAACAACTTTGACATTGAAGTTAAAAATGTTTTCCTTGTCGCAGAACTTTCGGTAAATTTACTTTCCATTTCAAGGATGGTTGAAAAAGGCAATACGGTCATTTTTAACAGCGAGAGCTGTACTGTGTATGATAACGATATGTGTCTACAAATTGGAAGTGGAAGCTGAAAGATGCATGCTGTCACGGACTTACGACAATGCAACTATTTGACATAGACGTCTTGGTCACATGAATTGTACAGATTTACACAAAATGCGAAACCGGGTCGTCGCAGGTATAAAATTTAATGACGATAAAGATATAAATGTGATACTAATTTGATCGAATCTATTCAACGTAAGTTTACCCGCACTCTATTCTACAAATTCAATATTCCCTATGCTCCTTACGATGATCGTCGCAAACATTTCAACCTTGCCACTTTACAACAACGTAGAATATATTTAGACGAATCTCTCCTTTGCAAGCTTTTTTTGAATATCCTCGACACTCCTCTCTGCAATGAACTTCACTTCCGTCACTCTTCTCACCCTTGTAGAAACCTTACTATTTTCGCCCCTCCCTTCACCACATCTAACCTATATTATAATTCTCCCCTGATTCGTTTACAACGAAACCATGACCTTATGCAGTTTGGTTCTTTCGGTTACTCTTTAAATACTTACAAGATCAAACTAAGAAATCTTATATTCTCCTCTTAATTTTAGTTCTCAAATTTTATAACTCATTCGCCACTGTTCTTTATTCTTACTTCATATACTTATTTCATTAATTAATTCATTTATTCTTTAGAGTTATCTTAGTCTTAGTTTTTAGCTCATCGCTACTATGTAATTGGAACTCTTCTGTTTAGTAGCTTTGTCAACAATAAACAATAAACAATAAACAAACCGATATAGCGAACTGTGAAATGTGTGCCTATGGTAAACAGAAAAACCTACCATTCAATTTTTCAATTTTTTTTATTCAGCCAAAATATTTACACGGTTCTTATTTAAATAGGCACTAGTTTAGAGAATTGAGTGGTGGCTCTTACAACTATAAATATAAAAATACTTTGAAAATAGACCTACCATTCAAATCTAGTGCAAGTCGAAGTAAAACACGACTTGATTTGATACACTCCGATATATGTGGGCCAATGAAAAATGAGTCAATTGGAGGAGTCAGATAGTTTTTAATCTTCGTTGACGACTATTCCAGAAAACCTTTGTTTATTTTCTAAAATCAAAGAAAGAGGCTTATCAAACTTTTATTGAATTCAAAACATGGATCGAGAATCAAACCGAGAAGAAAATCAAGATTCTTCGTACGGACAATGGCGACGAATACCTATCTGATCAATTTTACAAGTTTTTAAGAGAAAATGGAATTAAACGTCAACTATCTAACGTATACACGCCGCAACAGAACGGAATCGCTGAAAGACTAAGTCGAACTATAGTTGAACGAGCAAGGTGTATGCTGACTGATGCGAATACAAGGAAATCATACTGGGCTGAAACTGTTTACATCATTATCAGGTCAGTATCCTCAGCAATAAAAGATAAAACCCCCAGAATAGGTGTCGAGTGGACAAAAGGTTGATTTGAGTCACTTGAAATTATTTGGTTCATCTATTATGGTTCACATCCCCAAAGAAAAATGAAAAAAATTGGATGTTAAATCTACGAAGATGATTTTTATTGGTTATGACAGTGAAAATGAAGGTTATCGATGTATCAATCCAGTTACAAAGAACTTATCATCAGTAGAGATGTTATTTTTCACGAAAATACATCCGACGTGAAGATTGCGATCGAACCTGAAGAGAATTTTCAATCAGTGAGAGAAAACGTGATTAAAGACAATACACGAAATTTCACTCAAGTAAAGGAAGAAAATGAATGCAGTGAAATCCTGGAAGAAGATGACGGAAGAAACTTGAAGCTAACTAACGGTTGATCGACGCAGCATTGATCCAGATTTTTCTCCAGAAATACCAGTGACTCCTTCATCAGAGATTCGAAGATCGACAAGAACGATGAAACCAAGTTCGAAATATATAAATCCGGTAACTTATAATGACCCAATTACGGTAAAGGAAGTCATGTGAAGAAGTGATGCAGCATTGTAGAAAACTGCTAGGCATGATGAAATGAATTTTCTAATGGAAAACAGAACTTGGGATTTAGTGGATTTACCACCAGACAAAAAGGCTATAAAATCTAAGTGGATTTTTAAAATGAAACATGATTCTGATGGCAATGCAACTAAGTACAAAGCCAGACTGGTGGCGAAAGGTTGTTTCCAGAAATATGGCGTTGATTATCAAGAGACATATTCATTTGTAAGATATGCATCGATTCAATTCATAACGGCGGATGCAGTCAAGCATAACTTAAAAGTTAACCAAATTGAAGCCGTTACTGCCTTCTTACAAGGTGATCTTGATGAGGATATCTATTTGCAATAACCCGAAGCCTTTCATGATAGAACTGAACGAGTCTGCAAGCTGAATCGAGCAATATACGGACTCAAGCAAGCTGGCAGAAATTGGAACATAAAACTGGAGACAGTTTTAAAATCGTTTGGCCTTAAAAAGTCTATGATGGATCCATGTGTATACTACACCGAAGAAAACTATCTTATATTGGCGATATACGTTGATGATATTCTTATATTTTAGAAGGAAGAAACCGTGTAGAAAAAATTCAAAATGAAAGACATGGGTATAGTCAAAGAATGCCTTGGAATTCGAATAATGTAAAAGAAAAACAGTATTGGATTCGATCAATCAAGATACGCGAAAGAAATTTTAGAACAATTTGGAATGGAAAGCTGCAAGCCTATTTCAACACCCGCTGATCCAAATCAAAAAATTTCAGTAAATATGAACGAAACCCCAACTCAAAATAGTATTGTCAACATTCCGTACCAAGAAGCAATTGGATCCTTGTTATATCTGGTACAAGGTGCACGGCCTGATATTGCTTTCGCAGTCAACAATGCTAGCAGATTCAATTTAAATTACACAATAGAGCATTGGCAAGCTGTGAAATGAATCTGCAGGTACATCAAAACGACTGTCAACTATATATCTATATTGAATATAATATATATATATATATATAATAGAATACTGGAATATCGCAAAATTGAAACGTTACAATATATTTTTTACGATGTCAAAATTTCAAATTTCATAAAAACTTAGTCAAAATCGAATTCTCATTAAATGACGAAGTTTTTTTTGGAATTCGGTATGTAATTTTAAAGTGAAAGTATTAAAAAATACACTTTATATTCTTTGTACGAGATATATTGCATGACAAAAATGACCTCCACAGAGTGAAAACAACAAAAAATTATCGAAAGAATTGATAAACATGACAAGACATTCACAGATATAAGGAGGAGCAAGCAATTAACTAAATGGAAAAATTTCCAAAACAAGTATTAATAGAGCAAAATCTCAAACATAGTGATTAATTTACAGACTTGAGATTCGGTATTCAGATAAAAACAAAATGGAAAATAACATTCTCTGTTACTTTGACGCTGTATTCCAAGTAGGAAATATTTTAAAATTAAGAATAAAATGACATACTTATCATACAATAGCACAGTTAATTTGTTGATTTTAAGTAATCATAGTTGAGCATTAATTAAATTAAATTTTCGTCAACTGTTGCATGTTCTGTTTGAAACAATGTTAATACATCAAATTAAGCCGCATAAATTGTTAATTATATACATACAACATTCAAAAATAAATACCAAGTATCGTATTTAAAATAAATATAGTCATTCAGCCTCCCTATTCCTCTTTTAACCAGACTTGGTACCGGTTATTATCAGTGGTTAATATTCAACTTTAAAAATTTGTCAGAATTCAACTTTTTAAGTAAGCACTTTTCATTTAAATAATAATATACGGCAACACTCAAATATATTTTTAAAATACCAAAATCACCTTCGTCCTTTTATAACCAAGCTTGGGACCAGGTTTGGCGGAATTATGGCTATCACAAACATACTTTCGTCTTATTAGCCTCCATGGACGTTAAGTCCCGGGGACGAGACAACGGACCCTTGTGTCGTTCAGATAAATTCGGGTTTGACCTCCTCGTGGATGCGTTCTCTAGCATCAGTCCCGAATTTCATTTCCAGAGATTCAGCCATCAAGTTGCCCGATTACATACCGACAAAAAAAATTGACCAAACAAAACAAAACATACTATTCATCTCGTGAGGCTATACCTCCTACGTTACTTTACCAAAGAATTCACGCGTGCTTACCGAAATAATACCGCGTTCAAAACCTACCCGAGAGAAATAAAATTCTTTACGTTACTTTTATCTATTGGTGAAATTCCGACACTACTCAAAAAAGGCAAGAAAAAAAAACGAAAGACTACCGCGTACAAAAACAATCTCTCGGCTGGCCGTGCTACTCTCGATTAGAAAGATGACCTTCAGCGGAGCTAGCCAGGCACAGATGTCGCTGCCTGGGCCCGCCCTACCAAGACCTAGCACTTGCGTGTCAGCATGTGTTGTGCGCACTAGGCCCACCAATACTTACCTCAGCCGGGGTGAACCCTGTTCCTTAATGCCAGAAAGAGGGAGGACCCTTAGAGAAACTCTCGCTGATTAGGTTTATTATTACATGTTTTTTTCCAGGCGTGGATATTTGTAAAATTTTCTTCTTTTAATTTCAACGCTATGGAGTACATTTTGTGATTATATTTCAATGGCAATTACGTCTTTGGTTAAAAAAGTAATTGATTTATTCTAGAAGATCGTATTTCTTAACATATTTACTTCATATTTCAAAAGACATATGGTTCTGTCGTACGGAGGGTATTTGAATATTGCAATGTTTAAATATTCACTTACGAGCTACTAAACATTAGTAAGCCTTATATCCTTGATAAGGTCAAGGTATTTTAATTGTACAATAGTTTTCATTACCGAACTTAATGAATTGCTGTTGCAATTCTCTTTAATTCATTTATTATCATGCATCAATATCTATACTAATTAATTACTGCTCATCAATCGACACTAATCGTCAATCCGTTCCATGATTATGGACTTTTTTCAATACTCAAATAAACGTATCGAATAGATTTGTAATGACACGCGATCGACAGCCTGCATGCCCTTTTTGAACATTTCCAATAAACACTTGCACCGTATATATTTTTTTTTATGTAACGATGTCCCAAATAACATAACAACTTGTTACCACGTGCCGAGTGCACATACTTTATATTACTCATATGCTCTGTACTTTGTAGCAATTTGTGATATTTATGTTTGGCCAAACGAATCGGTTGCATAGATGATTTTGATTTCATCTGACATTCGTCGGACTCAATTTTAAATATTAAATCGAACGAACTTTAAGTTGCTCGAACGTAATTTAATTTGATAATACTGAACGAATTGAAAAACGTTTTGGCGACAAGAATATTGGATGATTAAGTTTTGCAGTACGAAGTATGATTCGCTCGACACCGTTATTGTCACTTTGCGAGACGACACGTGCCTTGCAGCCCGTTCGATCCTTGCGCGCACAGATCCAATACGTTTTGTATGTTGATTTCCGATTTTAAACAAAATTGAATCCACCGTCTGTTAACAATGTGCAGCCTCTTTGGCCCGTTGTAAAGTAAGCTATTTGTGTTCTCGATTTTTCGCTTGGATGATTATGTTTAAATGAATTAAGAACAATTTTTTTGGACACCATCGATTATATTTGTGCCGACACGTGCACGACATTTTGTACTACCTTTTTTTTCGAGCAAATCCAATAAGCTTTATACCCACTTCGACGATTTTTCACAAAACTATAACCGTCCCAAACCAAAAGGGTACAACCTCTTTGTCCCAGAAAAAGGACACTGCCGAATGTATAATTGATTTTGTCTCAAGATCATCATGCTGCGCACTTTTCTCGGGGAGAAATAACGTCCTGTCCACCATCACCTTTATTGACTGCTGGATCCTCGTTCTACTCCAGATTGACGGTATGATTGACGGATTTTGTTGCATTACGTTGAGGAATATCCCATGAACTCATGGTACGGAAAATGGATAACTTAGCACATGCAACACGACCCGACCAACTCTGCCCATCCAGCTCCCAATTGTCGTCTCGTCAGCGATCCAACTCCCGAGCCGATAACGGTTCTTTCCAAAGAACCGGTCGGGTAGCTGCTAAACCAGATTCCCTGGTTCGAGCGCTGTAGGCTGGTTTTCGAAAGTGCCTTGGTGTGCGGGGTTGCCGCTTCTGAGTGAACCAAAGATTACAAAAATATTTTTTTTTTCGCTGCCGTGCGCTACTACAACATCAAAGTCATCGTTGGCATTTGTTTATTCATCATGCAGGAATTTCGTTACTTTTCATATAAAATTCACTTATGCAAATAACATATCCCTCAACTTTCCTAGTGGAATAGAATTTCAATCTCATCGAAGCCAGAGGAAAATTTGCACTGGGAGTTTTTCGGCATCGGCATTTTTCATGCGCAGCCTGCAAGAGTTTGAAAACTTGGAAAATCATACCTTGTAGCCACGGCAAGGTATATAAACTAGACATGGTAAACCCATGCGCACAGCTGGCCTTTCGTGCGTCATTTTGGCCAAAAAAAATTGGGCTGCCGAATGAACAAAACATTGGTTGCACATCTGGCACGGCGAAAGAAAACGAGATGCCACAATTCAAAATGTATAAATGGCGGAAACGTGTAAACGAAAGGCAAGTGAAGTGACGATGGTGACTTGTTCGGTGCGTAGCTGCAATAGCAGCAACAATAAAACTTATTTCCAACATCACTTGCCATTTTCCCTTTCCTACTGGGCGGAAAATGTTTTCCAAAAAGTGTTGATGCTATTCCTACTGGGCACTTTTCGGCGACTTCAGACCTCAGTGACGTACATGCGCAGTAGTGAATACATTTGGAAATCGAGAATAGAAGTGTCTAGTTTATATACCTTGTGGCCAAAGTATATAGACAGAGGAAGTAAACCCGTTAGAAAATCGTAATCTTATTTCGCGCGCGCATTTCACGCACGCTACGTCATAGATTCAATGGAATTAGGGCTGCCAAAGTAAAAAATCGGAGACGGTGCATGTCATAGCATAAAGAATATATAGCACGGACACTCCGAGCTGTCAAAGTCGACTTGAGACAAAAGATGCCTAAATTACCCCTCCTATCAGAGAGAGCACTCTGGCTTTCGTTTCCAAGCTCGCGCGCGAAAGAGTAGGTTGAAATTTTTACTCAAATTTCTCCAAGCCAGGTTGTGCATATGTAGAGAGACACCATTTTATAAAAGTTAACCGTGTACGTGTGCACGCCAAAATCAGCTGACTTAACGCTAGTGTGCGTGAAATCAACGAATGCAGCGAGTACCCGATGCTAATTCGCGACTGATCAAAGCAGTTAGGGCTGCCCGATCAACAGAAACAACGAAAATACGCGGCATTGCAATTTGAAACAGCAATAAATTTTATTGAAAAGTTTTATATGTGTTTATTGAAAAACATAAAAAAGGTCTTTTAGCAGATCAACTAAATTGACCTTTTGTTAATTTTACGCTTAATTGAAGTTTTGAAGTTCTTTGTAATCTCTCTCACTCACTGAATTGCAAATTTTCGGTTTCTGGCCCACTTTACCCATCAGTAAGAGCGTATAATCGGAAACGAGAGCGAAACCATACAAACACAACGTTACCGCGGAGTCTTTCACTACAATTCCATCCAACTATTGATGCTTGCACACATTCACTAGCAAGGAGTTTTCACTGATTCCGTGTTGCAGTTCCAAGGAAATACAATCCCTTCTTCGTTGCTCTATATTCCTAAATAAATAGACCACCGAAGAAGGAACTTTATTTCCTTTTTGGAAAGTATCAGCCACTTTTCACGTGATTTAAATTATGGTCATAAAACACTTCGCCAGTTACTTCGCGTTGCTTTGCCAGCCACCGGCGATCACAAATTTTGACCGCGTTGTTTTTCCGCTCTTGTCACTACGATTTGTTGCAATTTTCATTAATAACATCAAAAATTTAATTACACGCAATGTTCCACTCGCGATTTGTCAAATACCCACTGACATTTCTCGCTGTCAGTCGCGATTCAACGAATAAACGAAACTAGCTCCTATGCACATCTCTGTCTTTCGTGTACGAAACATTCACACGCAATTTGCTTACTTTGTTACTCGCGCTTGGGTACACGGATATGCATTTACCTATACTTAGGCACAGGCTGGCCACTTGGGTTGTATAACAGATATGTGGCAAATTGGCTGGAGTGTCCGTGCTATGCATGTTTTATGCTATGGTACATGTGACAAGACAAAATATAACGAATTGCTACATTTGAATCAGTCGTTTGGAAAATACCACATATTAAAATTTAGAAAATTGTCAAGCAACAAAAACGAATTGACACTGTACACAATAGCTTAGGGAATAAACGAATATTCTGTAGATAATATTCAAATGGTAGTTGCGTTGCAAAATCAAACAAACTGTTAAAAAGCGAGCACGCGTGATTTGTGCTAGTATTGACGAGTTTCCACGTATCTAGTAAAAAACCCAACGACTCAATAACAAATTGCACTTTGATTCTATAAATACTATAATGAAGTAGACGATTCAGTAGAAGGAATCGTCCCCGGCTTATTCTGGAAAACTCATGTCCTTATTGCAGGAAACACGCATGAGATAGAATTAAAATCGACATTTTCATCAGTTTGTAGAAACCTAATTACAAACCTGATACAACGGCTGAACGCTACAAACATATTAGTAAAAATTGAAGACGACATCATCTACACAGAAATGGCAGAATTTAATATAGAAAGTGCTATCAAGATCATACCAACATTTGACGGGAAGTTCTCTGAGCTAGAGACATTTTCGACTATAATAAAATTACTAGAGAAAAAATTATCGTCAGAAGGTAAAATAGAGTTGCTGAATCTAGTTCTACACATTAAACTCAACACAAATGTGAGAACAGTGATAAACATTTCATCAATTACTAGTATCAATAATTTAGAAACAGTGCTACGGCTCAAGTACAAAAATAATAAAACTGTACCCCAAATACATACGCAGCTCGCAAGCATAACTCAGAAACGTATGCCCATAACGGCATACAAAGACAAAATATTATCTTTAATAAGTGATTTAAACCAATTACAAATTGGCACATTAGGTGCAGATGTAAACCAAGTTGCTAAACAAGCAATTCAGAGCATAAACGACACATACGCTCTTACCATATTCAAGAACGGGTTAAACGATCAAATTAGGGACACTGTGTTCGCGGCACGACCACAGACTTTCAGTGAAGCTATCACATTAGCCACTGAAATTGGAACAATGAATCTCGACCACCAAACATAATGTACGTAAGTAAAAATAACAAGTACAATAATTTTAATGCCAGAAGGCATAATAACAATAGACAAACTAGGTAGGGCAAAGTACTTTTCAACCTTGGATATGACTAGTTCGCTCCACCAGATCGAGCTAGAAAAAGAATCAAGACCTTTGACCGCTTTTCTACCAATGATGGACACTATAAATTCAAAAGATTACCTATTGGATTGAAAATATCGTCAAACAGCTTTCAAAGGATGCTCACTATTGCCATAACTGGTCTAAGCGACTCAGCATTCTTATACGTAGACGACATCATGGTTTTAGGATGTAGCATGAAACATCATAATGAAAATTTAAGAACAGTTTTACAGAGACTTCGTAAGTACAATTTGAAGTTAAATGCAAATAAATGCAAGTTTTTAAAATCAGAAGTAGTGTATTTAGGACACCTTATCACAGCAGATGGTATAAGAACAAAACCTGCTAAGCATGAAGTAATTAAAAATTATCCCATCCCAAAGACCGCGGATGACGTGCGAAGATTCGTAGCTTTCTGCAACTATTATCGACGCTTCATACCAAACTTTGCGGAAACGGCAAAGAGTTTGAACTCTCTTTTAAAGAAAAAAAGCACCGTTTGTTTGGGAAGAGGAACAGCAAAAAGCATACGAACTTTTAAAACGCAAACTGATTTCACCTCCTATACTTCAATACCCAGATTTTGAAAAACTCTTCATACTTATTACAGATGCGTCAAGTTTCGGACTAGGTGCTATACTATCACAAGGAGAAATTGGTTCAGATCTACCAATCTCGTACGCGAGCAAATCCTTAAATAAGCACGAATTGAATAAACCTATCATAGAAAAAGAACTATTAGCGATACATTGGGACATAAACTTTTTTAGGCCATATTTATATGGACGGAAGTTTATAGTCGTATCAGACCACAGACCTTTGGTATCATTGTTTACACACAAAAATCCATCTTCAAAACTTACTAGAATACGTCTAGATCTTTCGGACTACGATTTCGAGATCATTTACAAAAAGGGTAATATAAATACAAATGCGCTGTCAAGAATACAAATCAACACTGAAATGCTAAAATCCATGATACCTCCGACAAACGATGAAAATATTAGCAACTTTATTGGCGATAACAAGAAGTAAAACGAAAAAGGTACAAAGTGAAAATAAGAATACAGAAATCGACAAGCAAAGTGGCAACCAAAACGAAGAGATTGATCACCTCCATGCGTTTGATTGCACTTCTTTGTCAGATATTAAAGGGGCGATGAAACTGAAATTTTAAATGCTAGCTAGCAAGAAAAACAAGAAAGATGATATATCTATAACTAAAGAGAAAGATTTTATAGTAGTGCGCTACAGTGATAAAGTTGTTGAGAAACCAGTTTCCTTCAACGATAAGCTGAAAGTTCATGATAACAACAATGATAATTCATACACGAAATTAGTTTCTGTCATGAAGAAGTTGTTAATATATTCAAATAACAATAGCATAAATGCACTATCTTTATCTTCTAATGATGATATATTCAGGTACGTACCGAGAAATGAATTGAAGAAATTATTTAATGCGTTGCAACGAGAAGAAGGTTACAAGTTAAAAATATTAATATACAGACCGCCCATACGAATTCAAGACGTCAAAAAGCAAAATGAATTAATTATTGAGTACCACAATTCGCCACATGGAGGACATACAGGAGTACATAAAACTTTGTTAAAATTGAAACAGAGATATTGTTGGAAGGATATGAAGAAAATGGTCAAAAAACATATAAACCAATGTGAAGAGTGCAAGATGAATAAAATAACTAAGCACACCAAAGATAAAATGATAAAAACCGAGACTCCATCTACTAGCTTCGAGATTGTAAGCGCAGACATTGTTGGCCTGTTGAGAATTTCCAACAACTACCGATACATTCTCACTATTCAGTGCGAATTAACGAAATTTATAACTGCCATACCCATAGAGACTAAGGATGCTACCACGATAGCAAAAGCTATAGTAAATAAATTTATCTTATTATACGGTCATTTCAAGATTCTAAAAACGGACTTAGGGACAGAATTTACAAACAGTCTAATGAAAGAAATATGCGAGTTACTACATATAGAACAAATATTTTCAACCCCTTACCATCATGAGACGTTAGATTTAATAGAAAGGAACCACCGCGTATTAAACGAATACTTACTGTCCTTCGTTGATAACAACAACTGGGACGAATGGATACCTTTCTATACATTTTCATATAATACAACCCCACATATTGACACAAAGTATACACCTTACGAACTAGTATTCGGCAAACTATCCTATTTACCAAATGACATTTTAAGCGATTCAGAAGAAATATACAATTTAGACAATTACAGAAATGAATTAAAAATTAGATTAAAAATATCTCTAACAAAAGCAAAGGATTTAATTGAAAAAGCAAAAACAATAAGAACAAATAAAGAATGTTATTCCAAAACATTAAACATAGAAATAGACGATCTTGTATTATTAAAAGTAGAGAACAGAAGAAAACATGAGAAAACGTATAAAGGTCCATTGAAAGTACTAGGTAAAATTAATGTAAATACACTATTGGACATAGATAATAAGAAAAAATGGATACACAATAATAGACTTAAGATTTTCAAAAAAAGGGGAATTAACGTATAAAAATATAATATAAGACATGTAAAAATACCTATAATAAGTCTCGATTTTGTACCCAAACTCTCACCTCAAAAGGTTAAGGGTGTAGTGGATCTATAGAACTATTCCCACAACCAATCAGCATTTTCCTACAACCCACAAATCAATAATTAACGAGCAGTCGTAGACTATACCAATGCATAATTTACGATCGCTTTGTAATGCTCACTTTGCAATACTCGTTTTACATTACACATAATCTTCTCATACGAAAGTCCAATTCATGTTGTCATGATGTTTAAAAACTTGCTACCTAAGCTGCAAACTACATGTTGTTTTTCAAAATCATTACAGTTGTTTCTTTATATTTTTCCTCCGCCTCCACCATCAATATAATTTAATTATCAAATTTACACACTCTCATGCAACAAATGCACATCATCTACCTTTTCCTTTCAATACGTGTCACTCCACCTAGCAGGACTGGTTTCATTTATTCGAATCATTCATGATATTTTCATTCAAATTATAAAATTATGCGCTGGTCGTGTGAAAGAATCTACACTGTATTTGTAGACTTCCTTGGAACCGTAAACTGTATATGCATGTATGCAAGTACATATATTGAAACGCCTTCAATACCTACAGGCCAGAAAAGAAAGCAACTAATGAAGTAAATGCCGTGGGAAAGTGAAACTGTCACTAAGCACAGACAGAGTATTATCGTAATCAGGGCTGGCTTAGCTTGTCTGCAGCCCATGCAGGAAAGCAACTCTGCGCTCTCAAGCAAATTTGTCGTCATTTCCACGCTTTGAATAGAGAGAATACGGAAGCGAAATTAGTGAAGAGAATTGAAGCAATTTTCGACTTTCGTAGAACGAGACAGAAAATCACGCAAAATGCACCAGTGCAGTAGGTGAAAATCGTTGATTCAAATGGGTTTCATTCAAAAATCTATATTGAGTAAAGAAATTATTGGGAAATTAAAGTCTTGAATTAACAACAGGAGGTACAACAAAAATTTATTTAACTAATTTATACATTTATAATTGGAAAAGTAGCTTAAATAAAATAGACCAACATACATTCTCTGGTCCAGCCGATGTTCCAAGAATATTTCGATAATTTACTCCTTCACGTGCAGCACGTATATCACAGTTATCTATTTCCTAAAGAAAAATAATGACAATATTTTTTAAAGCTGAAAAAATCTACTTACCATATTTAATACCGCTTTCGTTACAGCATACGGCTTCAAATATTTCCGCCTTGCGCCCCTCAACATATCTGTCTCCTCGAAATGGAGCTCACACACTTTTCTATTTTGGTGTTTTGAGTCACCTCCTATTATTTTTAGCCATTGTGCGGCTCGACTTGGTGACTTCGGAAATCTGAAATTAAATTCAAAAAGTTGATAACCCCACTTCATGGTATAATTGTGCCGACACTGAACTACCGATGATCATATGTCTCGAATTTGACAACTAAGTCTTCCATGGCTGGAAATGCAATTACTTAACTTTGCATTTAAAATTTTAAATGAAAACATTACTAATATCTACTTAACCCAAACTTTTTGCACAAAGTGAAATGTTTTTTACTCACTGAAAGAAAGAAAATCGGACGGCTTTATTTCCCTGCAAAGATTTGCATTCCGGGTAGCAGCAACGCATTGTCTTCTTACTATACAGCAATCTTTCACTTTTTCACCAATAAATCACTGAAACACGATATATTATTCTGTCGTTTCGCGATTACACACCAGTTTTTCACTAAATAGTTCCTTTTCGGCGATTTTTTATAACTTTTACGCGTCACGCTCGATCCCGCCAAAGAAATTCCGCAAAAAAAATGGCCGAAACAAGAAACATATGGGACTAAGTTTGACACTCAAGTTTGACCACGGTATACTATCCGTGAGGGAATTTGTATGTATTGTACACCTTGCTGTGTGACCAGGCAGCAGTGTAGGTGAAATGTATGGGCCACGGGGCGAGTAAGGGGAAATGTGTGCTGCTTTGCACTCTCATGAGAGCAAGTGCTTTGAATGTAGTAAAATTGCTTCACCACCGCTTACAGGCGGGCATAGGTGACTTCGCTTCCTTATTCTCCTTATTCAATGTTTCCACGTAACGCATGAGGTTTTTTGTACGCGTTTTTTTAATGAGGTGTCCCCAATAGGCCTAATCCTCAAATTACAAATCTTATGACAAAATAAAAACAATCCATTTTTTGAGGGTTCTGATCAAAGATAGAAAGAAACATTCAAAAATATAACTGTTGCTACTAAGATATGGGTGCGAATTAAATAAATTACACTTTTATGAAATTTTACTTCGAAAACTTTCAATCAGGTGACCATATTCTAATGTTCCTACCAACTCTTTATCTATATATAAAATTGCTAGGCTTCATACAATAAGTAAAAGATAACGGCACACACGGATCCAATTTGTGCAAATTATGCCCGTATCACCCCTAGGTGAGATCTCTAAAGCACCATAAGCCGTAAATCAGGCCCATATGGGTTTTACTCTGAAATAGATGAAAGATCTAATTGCGTAGAGATACAGAATCTCACTCAACTCCCACGTTCCAGAGTGTCTGGGCGAATAATTGTTAAAGTGGGTGACTTAGTGGTTAACGCTAATTCAAGGCTCCTTGTCGACAAAGAGTTTTCGGGAATGAGATTTGATGCCGCACTATCATTTCACTCAGCTGTGAATGAGAACCTGAATCAAATCAGGGTAATAATCACGAGTGAGCGTGTTCCTGACCACTTCACATCCTTGGTCAAGTAAATGAAATAACTCTAATATTGCCTGAAGGCCGAATTTGGGCGGTTGCGCCATCGATTATTATTTTTACCAACCTCTTCCCAGGCAATGACGAAGCCTTATGTAAATATGCTTGAGATATATAATTCATAACATTCGAATCTTCGAATTTTTCAAATTTACGCGAGGTAATCAAAGTTTTAAAATGGCGATATTGATACAAACTTAGTATTCAAAACTCATCTAAAGTAACGGTGAGAAACAGTGTAAAATGAGATTTAAATTTTATGTCCAAGTATAAAACAGAACGCTTCGCCGGATAAAATTATAGTGAAATATCTAAACGACGATTTTTTTTTCATTAGCTCATTTAACACATCTTCTGTAGATGGAGTGAGATCTCTATGAATATTTAGAAGTGCCAATCCATTTAGCCGTTCATTGCTGGTGGAATTTCGCAAGTATGTTTTTAGTCGTCGTAATGTTGGAAATGATCGTTCGTTTGTACACGTACATACTGGGAGAACAGCCAATATTTCTAGCAATTTCGATATATTCGGCATAATGATTGAATTACACATGCTTAACCCATCTATGGCCGTTTTTTGGCGGTTTACTATTTCAAGATGCCCTATCTTTCTGGACCACAGAGTCAACCCACCATTCAATTCTTCTTCAGGGGGGGGGGGTTGAACTCGTATCCGCCTCATTGGGTACGCCACTGGACTCCATTATACTACTTTTGTGAACCAAAGAATTAGCTTTTTGAATAATTTATCTGTGTTTTATTTATTTAAAAGTTCGATGCCTGTAAACAAACACCATATACACCCTATTATTATACATTGCATTCATTATGCATTAATTGAAAACTTGATTCAATTTGAATTGTTTTTCAATGAACTTTTCATATTTATAAAGTAAAATGAAGCCGTCAGATCGGAATTCAACTAAATTTTGCCCAGGCTAACATTTGAAGATTGTTGGCAGGTTCTTTTAGCTCATCTATAACGTCCGAATCATATGAATGAATGATTGCCTGTTCATCGTTTACAGCCTATTAACATTGCCTTTAAAATAGGTATTTATGATTGATGCGTTTCATAATGCCTTGGATTACTAAACCTCACTAGGGTGGTTTTATTTGTCAAACACAAATGCTCAACAGCTTAAGTCTCCTAATATTGTTACCGTTACCTCCCGGGTAAGGACTTAAATTGGCTACTAATTGAACGATGGAGGCCGAACGTCGCCGACTATTCCTATCACATGCCTCGACGCCAAATATTTCGCAAGCTTAATTACTTTAAACTAAACTAAAGAGTGGCAGCTCCTAATGTGAGTGATTGGTGTGGTGCCGCGAGTCGAACCGTGACAATATGGATGCCTTAATATTTATAAAAGCTTTTATGAATTAAGATATTCTCAATCATGTCTTCATTTCCCTTGAAACTAAAAGATAAGTTAAAAAATGTATATGAATCATTTCTTTCCATTCTCGCCTGTTTGAATTCGATTTTGTTTTCTTGCAATGGACAAACTTTTGTTAGAAACATTGCATTTGCTTGACTTATGGTGCCAAACAGAGCAGTAATTTTAAAAGCGTCAACTAAGAACATCTATTGTAGATGTCAACATCAATATATATGTAATTTAGCGATCTTGTGCAAATTTCGTTTCGGAGGTAATTTGGAAATTTATGGAAAAATTCGTATTTTTTAAATTCAATAATTTTCTAAATCATGAATGATGCCAAACCTAGATACTTGCACAGCAGTGTAAATAGAATATTGGAGGGAAACTTGCAAAATTTTATTCTTCAGTGAGAATAGCTCACTTTTGTAGATTTGCATGGGGTCTCATCCCCTCTTCATACGGCTTCTGAGACAAATTTTGTGACACTGAGACTGCAACGTTGTACCGTTTCTGCTGAGGCATTCTGCAATAAATCACCTTTCCGGAAGGAAAAATTCACTAAACTGTCAGGCTGAAGTAGCAATGTGAAGAGCATCTAAGCCTTATAAGCAGCTCGAGCTTAGCCAAATTTTCCCCGCACATTTAAATGACAATGAAAAATTTCTGTGTAGAGTGCTCGTTTTGTGTAGACAAACGTCAGCTGATGCCATTCAAATACTGGCGCTCTTATTTGTGTAATTAAAAATCAATTTTGATGTTCCTTTAACCAGTTCAAATTTAAAAAAAATAGTTACTATACTAGCACGATAAAATGTCAAATTAAGAAAAGCATTACTTCTCACGAACAGTTTAATCGTGTGCAAAATTTCAATATATCAAAAAAATATCTACCGGGGGACGTTTCATTTTCCATTGAAGATACGACCTTTTTTTCGCGGGAATTTGAGCTGTACAGAGGCTGTGGCTGGAAAATCGGCTAGCTAAATTTAACCTGAGCTCTATGCTAGATGAATATGTGATTTCGCTTATTGGAGTATATTAGAAGACTTAGATGTAGCACCGTCAGAATTTTCATATTCGATGCGGGCGAAAATCTTGCTTTGCATTTGGCTCCTATAATACGTCTTGAACGTACGGACAATGAATTGATCCCAGGGCTAGATCAGTGGTATGTTGTATGGAAGAAGCAAGCTGAATACTGGAATGATAGAGTAGGTCACTCGTCTTTTTAACCAAAACTCTGCTGTGGCTCCTCTTCTTTATAAATTATATGTGCGATCATTCACATTTTCTCACTATTTTCAACCCAAACCCGAACTTTGGTAGCTGAAAAATTATCTCTTCCCATTTACATAGATCTAGACGTTTAGCTTTTTGACACAATATTGAACCATTCACTCGTGCGCAGTTTTTCCTTTACTTCGTCAAACCAAGTTTTTCTCATGATCTTTCTATTTGTTAGAACGATTTCTTCAGTTATTTTTTGTTTTCCTTATTAGCGCATATGCAATTTCATTCGATTTTTCAGCATTTTGCACACGAGTGCCTGTGAGACTTCGAGCTCACCGGTTGTCTTTCTCGACTCTTTATTTATTTATTTATTATCAGCTCATCTTACAGATAAACTCCAATTACAAAATGAGTAAATAAAAATAAAAGTATAATTGAAATAAAAGAACTTAAGTGAATAATTGATTCCTTAAACTACGCTTAAAACTAATATAGGAAGATGGTAAAGGTCCAAGCTGAAGATTGTTATGTGTTCTAGATAAACGTAGTAAAGTCGAATTAAAGTAAACTTCCGGTCTAGCAAACGGTAAACTAAAAATATCGGCCGATCGAGATAATGGTATCTTAATGAGACAGGATTATCGATGTTCACTTGAATGAAGTTATTATAAAGCTTAAAAAGTAAGCAGAGGTCAAGATATATCCTATATGATTTCAAGGAAGCTAAACAAAGTAAGGCAAGACGTTCATCATACGGAATATAGGAAATTTTGAACTTAAGGAGGAGAAAGCGTGTAAATTTATGCTGAACAGATTCTAGGAGATTCATTAAATACTCAAGATAAGGTGACCAAATCTGGGATGCATATTCAAGGATAGAACCAACAACACTCACAAACAAATTGAACAGCCGAAGCAGGGTTGGAGAAAATACGGCAATGTCTCAATACAAACCCTGAAGGCTTCGAAGTTCTGGATACTATGTTGAGGACATGAGCATCAAATTTTAGTTTGGCATCAAAAATAACACCAAGTTCTTTCACTTTGTCGACAGTAATTAAGGGAACAGAATCAATAAGGTACACAAACTGTCAGGGAGAAGATTTAAGGGAGAAAGTCATTGAATGACATTTAGGAATATTCAGGGAAAGGGAGTTAAGTTGACACCAAGAATTTAGCGACTGCAAATCATTCTGGAGAGTTTCGCAGTCATCTAGAGATCGAATCACTCTAAAAATCTTAAGGTCATCAGCATAGAGAAGGCAATATGAATCAACTATAGAGGGAAGGTCGTTATTGAAGAGGAGGAATATGAGATGGCCAAGAATGGATCCTTGAGGAACACCAGAACGAGGAAAATAAGGAGCAGAAAAGTTACCAGAAACAGAAACACGGCATGCTCTAGAGGACAAAAACGAATACATCCACCGAAGAAGAGAATCATAAACCCCAAAAATCTCAAGCTTTCGACAAAGCATGTTTATGTCAACGGTGTCAAAAGCCTTGGAAAAATCAGTGTAAATGACATCAACCTGCAGATGTTTATCGAGGGATTCAGCAACAGTATTAGTCAAAACTAGCAGATTCGACGTAGTGGAGCGATTAGGTACAAAACCATGCTGCTCAGGGACTATCAAATGTCCTAAGACACTGTACAGATATGACTGAACAATGCGCTCAAGAATTTTTGGAAAAGCTGAGAGGCGGGAAATTGGACGATAGTTTGTGACTGAAGAAGGATCGCCGGATTTGATAACAGGAAGAATATAAGCCATTCTCCAGCAATTTGGAATAACACCAGAAGACAAACTTAAATTGAATATAAAGGCATGGGGCTTACTCATTGAAGAGGCTAGAGATTGAATAAAGAAATTGGGAATGCCATCAGGACCAGCCCCGACATTTGAGTCTAAGGAGGTTATAACAGACTCAAGTAATAGATGATCAACAGTGATTGACGAAATCACTCCATTAGTTAAACTATTATCAGGAATGAACGAGTTAGAGGTGTGGGAGGAAAATGTGGAGGAGAAGTAAGAGACAAACAAATCATTTGTTTCTACAGCAGAGGAGGCATAATTATTATTCCAGTGGACCGTAAAAGGTATGGAGGAAGAAGACGTCAAGGATCTAATGTAGGACCAGAAAGATTTGGGCTGATTGAAAATGAATAAGCCTTCAATGGAAGATTGGTACGAACTAATCGCACGTTGAATTTCTATTTTTGCAAATGTTCGTAACCTTCGATAATTTCGAAGCGCTTCAGGAGAGTTACACGGCTTCATTTTTTGACGAGCTCTATCTTTAAATTCTTCGTTTTCTCGGTGTTTTTGCGCCATTTCAATAATTTATTTTATGTAAAACTTTTCCAAACGCAAATATTTTATATTATAATAACATATATATATTTCAAGGGTGAGAGTTCCCTCTTCTTTAGTGCTATTTTACTATGGTATACATTTTTTGCCTTAATCATAAGTCCTCAACGCTTAGCCACTCATACACATATCTATCATCCAGTTTTACTTAATTAGATCTAACAGTTTTGAATACCCGCGACGCAGGCAACGGGTATTCAAAACTGTTAGATCTAATTAAGTAAAACTGGATGATAGATATGTGTATGAGTGGCTAAGCGTTGAGGACTTATAATTAAGGCAAAAAATGTATACCATAGTAAAATAGCACTGAAGAAGAGGGAACTCTCACCCTTGAAATATATATATGTTATTATAATATAAAATATTTGCGTTTGGAAAAGTTTTACTTAAAATAAATTATTGAAATAGAGCAAAAACTCCGAGAAAACGAAGAATTTGAAATGACGACCTGGTCTTGCTCGGATTTCTATGGTTTAGCGAAACTAAAAAGAAGTATAGTAGGTTTAAGTGAAGATATTAAGTTTCTGAAGAAGTGTATAAAGTTGAATATTGTACCAAAAAGCCACATGGTAAAAGTGAAATCTAGTCTACCAGGGTCGGATAAACGGATACGAGAATTACGAAGAGGATTGATGACAGACAGTCTAAATAGACTATACGCAAAATCATCGGAGCTAACGCTGAAGGCATATAATTTACACCTAAAACTGGTAAACCAAAAAACTGGTTGTAAAGGATCGATTGAGGAATGGCTGGACAAACTACAGAGGTCGTTTGAGTGCGAGAAGGACAGGAAACGGAGAATCCTGAACAAAAAACTTGAATATCTGACTAAAAAACAGAACACAAGACCTGAAAGAAAAGTGGAGATTATAGAAGACTTCGTGGTAAACTTGTCATCCGAATCTTTCACGAGTAATCAGCTAGACCTCTTGAACAAAGGGTTAAATTTCGCAATTGGAAATAAGTATCTCCCCAAAGAAGAAATTGTGGTGGATATAGAATCAGCCATCAAGTTTCTACCAACGGAAAGTAAACAAGCAATAAGGGAAGACACAATAAGAGCGTTAAAGGATAAAAATCCCAACGTGAACAACGACGTTACGTGCGTTGTTAGAGAACTGAAGGAGAAGCCGGTATTTTATCTCAAAGCTGATAAGGGGAACAAAATAGTAATAATGGACAAGTCAAAATAGGATGAAATTGTGTTGAAGAAGGTAAGTGATGGAGACTATTTTGAACTGAGGAAGAACCCTCTACCGGATTCTGTCAAGAGAGTGGAGAAGACCTTAACAGATTGCAAGGACGCCATACCGAGCAAAATACTACTAAGGGTAAAAAATCCGGTTCTCCCGAGAATGAAATGCCTGCCGAAGATACACAAAACAGGAAATGAAATGCGTGAGATTATCACCTCCACAGACGCCCCGACAAGTAGGATTGCGAGATGGCTAGTTGAAGAGTGCAAAAAATGGGGCGAACTCCCAGACAAACACGCAGTGAAAAACAGAAGGGAAGTGATTGATAAATTAAGGAAAGTTGACCGGATTAATGAGGACGAGGTGATGGTATCCTTCGACGTCAAAGCCCTTTTCCCAAGTGTCCCGGTAAAGCATGCATTAGCTTTATTTGAGGACTGGCTGATGGACCGCAGTGTAACAAGGGAGCAGAGAAAAAGAATAAAATCGCTCTATAAACTGGCCACGCTTTGCATGTCAGAGACCTACTTTACATTTAGAGGACGTTTTTTCAAACAGAAAAATGGAGTCGCAATGGGGAATCCACTGTCCCCTCTGCTAAGTGAGATTTTTATGAAATGGGTGGAAAAAAGGATCGCAGAGGAGTATACCCTGCCAAGAATATGGATCCGATACGTTGACGATGTCTTTGCGATTGTCAAAAAGGATGAAGTGGAAGTGATTTTACGAAAAATCAACGACATCCACAAAAATATCACCTTCACAATGGAAATGGAAAACGACAACGAGTTACCTTTTTTGGATTTGAAGATTATAAATAATAATAACATAATAGAATTTGACATTTACAGGAAACCCACGAACACCCGAAGGACCATACCATCGACATCACACCACTCACATCAAACAAAGATGGCAACGTTCAATAGCTGGATACACAGAATGCTGACCACACCTCTATCGGAACAACGATATGAGCGGGAGGAGGCCTTCATATTTGAAACTGCGAGAGTCAACGGGTACGAAGATAAAACAATAAGAGCGATGATAAAGAAAATGAAGAAAAAGCTGACGACATTCTCTCTCACGAATTTATACGAGGAGAACAAGAAGATGGAAGAAATTAATAGAGTAGGCATCACATACTCGAGAATCTTCGGAAAGATCGCCAAAATCCTAGGGAAACCGGATATTAAAGCGATACCCACGAGTCGCATGTTTAAGCTGGGGTCCAGACTTGGTAGCCAAAAGGACGAAAAACAAAAGGAGGAGAAATGTGGCATTTATAAAATAACGTGCCCAGTATGCCAAAAAAACTACGTTGGCCAAACGCAACGACCCATACAAACCAGGAACAACGAGCATGTCAAAGAAGCGGAGAGATTCAGGTCAACAAAAATGTCCAGTGAAGCAGCGAAATCAGCCGTGGCCAAACACATGGTTATAAACAACCATACGATCGGATGGGATGACCTTGAAGTGGTACACCAGGTAAAGGACTACCGAAAATTGGATGTTTATGAGAGTCTATAGATTATTAGACAACCCAAAAACTTGAGACTCAATGAAGACGCAGGCAACGGGTATTCAAAACTGTTAGATCTAATTAAGTAAAACTGGATGATAGATATGTGTATGAGTGGCTAAGCGTTGAGGACTTATAATTAAGGCAAAAAATGTATACCATAGTAAAATAGCACTGAAGAAGAGGGAACTCTCACCCTTGAAATATATATATGTTATTATAATACAAAATATTTGCGTTTGGAAAAGTTTTACCTATCTTTAAGTTTAATGGCTTCAATAACAGCTTTAGTGAAACATGGAGGTTCAGATTTCTTTGAGCGATGACGAAGAGGAGTGTAGCGAGAGGTAAGATCAGAGAGGAGTAGATAAAATTTGCTTACTGAATCTTCACAGTTCAGATTCGAAAAGAATAAAGACCAATCAACAAAGGATAACTCACGGGATATAGAGGAATAGTCGGTAGATGGCGGGAAGGGACAGATACGTTGACTGATAATAGGAATAGTAATCAGGATGTCAAGAGGATGATTATGTGGATCAATAGGAACAAATGGAACAACAGCCAAAGAGACAGAAACAAAATACGAGGGAATGTTAGTCATTACCAAATCAAGTAAACGACCATTAACATTAGGAAAAGAATTAAACTGAGAAAGAGAAAAATGTGAAAGAAAAGAGGAAAGTAAAATCGAGAGACCGTTGGAAGTTTTGATAATAGAAGATGGATAAGGAAACCACTCAACCGAGGGACAGTTGAAATCACCACACATTAATACATAGGAAATTTTTTTAAGAGAGTTGCAAAACAATCAGAATTCATCAAAGAAGATTTCATAGACAGACAAAGGAGAGTTACAAGGCATATATACTGAGCAAATAAGTATGGAAGAGCTAGGAGATGTTGTTACTCTCACTAGGATACATTCGACTGGATGAGATGGTCGAAACTGATAATAAGATGAGGATGGAATGGACTTTTTGACCGCAACAAGGACACCCCCTCCATCAGCTTTCTCTGATAAAGAGAAATCACGATCACAGTGATAAAAAATATAATCACTAGAAAGTTCAGTGTCAGAAATAGAATCATTCAGCCACGTTTCTGATAGACAAACAAGAAACAAGATCATACGAAGAAAGAAAGGTTGAAATTTTGAAGTCAGCCAGCTTAGATCTTAAGCCACGAACATTTTGGTAATATCATGAAAAACTATTGGAAGAATTATAAAAACTATGATTATTACTAACGTCATCAGCCAAAAATTGTACTGGAGAAGGTGATGTACAATGATTATTTATAGATGTGCCCTCACAGAAGTTGCCAGCTGAAAATCCTGGGATCCAGTAGGCTGCGTAATGGGCTGACTAGTCCGCAGTTGAGTAGCCCGGCGTGAATCAGTGAACTTTTTAACTAAAACCCCAGGTGGCCAAAAGTCCTGTTTAAGTATGCAGTCCATGTCTGAGGATATAGTTATCTTAAACGAGAATAAAACCCTATTAGGCAAGTTGTCAGGAGTCAGGTTTATGCACGTCAAAATACTGGGCACGCGCCCCAGTCCTTCATGAATGTAGTCGATGATCTCAGGAACTGTGATATCATAAGCAAGTCTTGAGAGAAATGCCTGCATTGGAGGTTTATCGACTCTTAAGGGCAAAGTCCTTCTCGTAGCTGCTGATGATGCAGTCATCAAAGATGCAGTCACTGATGATGTTGAAGCCGAAGAAGCTATGACTGGTAATGCAATCGATGTTGCTGGAGTTGATCCACACATGGAGGTCGACAGAAACGACGTCACAATCGATGAAACATTAACACTTGGCCGAACGGAAGGCATCAAAGGTGTAGTGATATCCATAGGCTGGGTAACACCAGAAGAAACAACTGGAGAAGAATTACCAATGGTAGACTTCTGATTGCCTTTACTTCTAGTTTTCACACCAGATGACGAAGAAATAGGAACTCCAGGTGTCAACCCCGAATTGATCACGCATGCAGAATGAGAAGTAGTCATCAACGCAAGAGGTGCAGGAACAGACGCAAGATGTGCAGGAACGGATGCAGCCGAAGGCTGAGGTAAAGCATTGATCGCATTAGTATCCTTCAAAGGAAGACTTGATTCAGGCTCAGGTGGAGAAAGTGTCGGATAAGATGCCTTCCCCATCAAATCCAGCGGAAGCGTTATAGCATCCAAAGCTATTGAGTGACGGTTTAATAGTTTTATAGCATCACTAATGGTTGAATTACGACAAACATCGCATCGATAAAGATGTTGTTGGGATGTTTGTTCAGAATGTCCACGAATATAGTATTAACATTAATACACTTCGCATGAAACGACCGCCCGCAATTACCGTCACAAAAAATAAACCGCGAACGAGTCGAAACTTACAGATGGTGCAAGTCGTACCAAATGGAGGAGAATCATGCGCCATAATGAAAGTTAGAACACTATGAAGATCACTCGAATAAAACAAAATTGCCTACTTTTAGGCAGGAAGAATATAACCACTAAGGTTCAGGCACAATCCAAGTAATACCTATGAAAAGTTGTGAAGCACTAACTGGAGTATTTAAATTGTCACGACAATATGTTACAAGACCCGTAACTCTTTGTTAAAAGGTCACCAAGAGCACTATGCAAACACCACTGAAATCACTTAAAAGAATCGCACAGGCCGAAAAATAGCCAAAAGCAAAGGCATGCAGTGGAAGTTGCCACAATCAGTGCATTAGTTAACTTCAAGGAAATATCAATCAAAAAGCACGAGGTAAACAACAAAAGTAAAGGCAAATTAGAAGGAAGAACTTGATACGTCCAGTCACATCCAGCGCACGAATCTTAGACGACACCTTGCTTTCGGGAGTGTAATAGTGTACCCATGTTTCGTCTGTAGTGAAGATTCGAAACCATCCTCCTCCGCCTCGTATCGCGTCAGCAAGCAACGACAAACTTCCAACCGAGTGAATTTTTGCTCGAAGTTCGACAGTTTAGGAACCAATCGCGCCGTTATTTTGCGATAATTAAGGTGTTCGTTGAAGATAGACTCTACACTACCAATACTTATGCCGAGATCAGCCGACATGTCTCGAACATTCATCCTACGGTCCTCCAAAATGAGTTGTTCTACGCGGCGAATGTTGTCTGGTGTGATGCTGGTTCGCGGTCGACGATCATGCGGCTGATTCTCGACGGTTTCGCGGCCATCTTTGAATGCTTTGGCCCACTTGAACATGGCAGCCCTCATCAGGCACTCACTACCGAACTGATTTCGTAAACGCAGAAAAATTTCTGTGTTTTCAACGCCTTCCCGCACTAAAAACCAAAGAGAATACGTTGCGCAACGGCGGTTGGCACTTGACTTTCACTCATAGTCGTAGCACGCGCGAGTTACACATAACATAGACAATAGCATTACTACCAAATTCTCCAAAACCCTTTCCGAATAACATCTACATTATATCAATACAATGTTGCATTCTTCATATCATATCCTGATACGAACAATACAAATGTTGCATTCTTCATATCATATTCTGATACAAATAATACAATGTTGCATATCATATCAGATGCAGACCAACAAATTTAATTAAAAATTCTTTGATAAACAAAAATGCAATATCCGCATCTCACATCCGCTGCTTGATATTGCATACTTAGCACATCCTCTTATTGTGGGAATATTCAGATAAGACGAAGATTGTTTTGGCGATTCAAACCCTATATATAGACATGTAAGATAGTCTAGAAGAGCAGTCTTCAGTTGCGATTCAGTTCGGTCAAGTTCAGTTGTAATAAAGTCATTATTCCGTGAAAACCTTTCGAGTTTTATTTAAAACTTCCACGTTAGGAACAATTTCAATTTTTTTTTGGATTTAAAAAATAGTCCAACTATAACTGGCGCAGTCGACGTCTTAAGGAGGGAGGAAGTCCAATTTAAGACGATAAAAAAACCTAAAAGTTCGCGGTTCCAAAATATCGAAAGTGTGTGAAAACTTGCTGCATCCCGAAAGGAACCACGACCACATCTACACGGACTGAAATAAAAAAATAATGGCTGAAATACCCGCACCACTTCCAATAGAGCTGAGCTTCGAGGAGCTGCTGAAGGAAGTTAGGCGATTACCTATTTACACCGGCAACAACGAACAATACGCACTGTCTGCATGGATAGATGAGGCACGATCCTCAACCTCACACAACCAGGTGATCAACAAACATATATCTTCCGCCTAATCCTGCACAAACTGCAAATCCCAGCGAGGAACACAATCCAGAAGATTCCAGACCCTAATTGGCAGAGCATCAAAGCGATATTATTATCGACATACGGGATCAACCAAACATACAACAATATTGTAAACTGTATTCATTGGGTAAGTGTTAATAACAGGAATATTGATGATACACACCATAAGTTAAATAACCTACTAAACAAACTTAATACAAAATACCTGCAAGATCCGCAGAGAGATTTCCACAATGAGTTCAATCCTGTCCGTAACGAGAGTTTGGTATTAAATAAATTCAAATCCCTATTACCCGAATATAAATCTTTCCTACTTGAAACCAGAAATTGTAACACTTTGGATCAGGCATATAATCTGTTGAAGGAAATTCAACAAAATACCGAAAACCAACCTAGTGAAGATTACAATTCTAATCGTCGGAACAGAAATCCGCACAAAAATAGTAACAACCAACATAATAATAATTATAATAACAATTTTAAACCACGTTATAAAAACCACCAAAATAATTACCTAAATCGAAATAATAATAACCACTGGAATAATCAAAATACCAATAATAGATTCAACTTTGACAGAAGGTACCAACCACAAAATAATCGTGTATTTAACCGTCCAGAACAAATGCAAGTAGATAACTCAAATATCTATCGTCAAAGTAACCAATATCGAAAAAATCTCGAAGCGATGGACACAAATTTTCACATAACTGCCTCGGAAACCCTTTACCTATAATTAACCTTAACATTGATAATCAGATAATCCCTGATAATAAGATGAGGATGGAATGGACTTTTTGACCGCAACAAGGACACCCCCTCCATCAGCTTTCTCTGATAAAGAGAAATCACGATCACAGTGATAAAAAATATAATCACTAGAAAGTTCAGTGTCAGAAATAGAATCATTCAGCCACGTTTCTGATAGACAAACAAGATCATACGAAGAAAGAAAGGTTGAAATTTTGAAGTCAGCCAGCTTAGATCTTAAGCCACGAACATTTTGGTAATATCATGAAAAACTATTGGAAGAATTATAAAAACTATGATTATTACTAACGTCATCAGCCAAAAATTGTACTGGAGAAGGTGATGTACAATGATTATTTATAAATGTGCCCTCACAGAAGTTGCCAGCTGAAAATCCTGGGATCCAGTAGGCTGCGTAATGGGCTGACTAGTCCGCAGTTGAGTAGCCCGGCGTGAATCAGTGAACTTTTTAACTAAAACCCCAGGTGGCCAAAAGTCCTGTTTAAGTATGCAGTCCATGTCTGAGGATATAGTTATCTTAAACGAGAATAAAACCCTATTAGGCAAGTTGTCAGGAGTCAGGTTTATGCACGTCAAAATACTGGGCACGCGCCCCAGTCCTTCATGAATGTAGTCGATGATCTCAGGAACTGTGATATCATAAGCAAGTCTTGAGAGAAATGCCTGCATTGGAGGTTTATCGACTCTTAAGGGCAAAGTCCTTCTCGTAGCTGCTGATGATGCAGTCATCAAAGATGCAGTCACTGATGATGTTGAAGCCGAAGAAGCTATGACTGGTAATGCAATCGATGTTGCTGGAGTTGATCCACACATGGAGGTCGACAGAAACGACGTCACAATCGATGAAACATTAACACTTGGCCGAACGGAAGGCATCAAAGGTGTAGTGATATCCATAGGCTGGGTAACACCAGAAGAAACAACTGGAGAAGAATTACCAATGGTAGACTTCTGATTGCCTTTACTTCTAGTTTTCACACCAGATGACGAAGAAATAGGAACTCCAGGTGTCAACCCCGAATTGATCACGCATGCAGAATGAGAAGTAGTCATCAACGCAAGAGGTGCAGGAACAGACGCAAGATGTGCAGGAACGGATGCAGCCGAAGGCTGAGGTAAAGCATTGATCGCATTAGTATCCTTCAAAGGAAGACTTGATTCAGGCTCAGGTGGAGAAAGTGTCGGATAAGATGCCTTCCCCATCAAATCCAGCGGAAGCGTTATAGCATCCAAAGCTATTGAGTGACGGTTTAATAGTTTTATAGCATCACTAATGGTTGAATTACGACAAACATCGCATCGATAAAGATGTTGTTGGGATGTTTGTTCAGAATGTCCACGAATATAGTATTAACATTAATACACTTCGCATGAAACGACCGCCCGCAATTACCGTCACAAAAAATAAACCGCGAACGAGTCGAAACTTACAGATGGTGCAAGTCGTACCGAATGGAGGAGAATCATGCGCCATAATGAAAGTTAGAACACTATGAAGATCACTCGAATAAAACAAAATTGCCTACTTTTAGGCAGGAAGAATATAACCACTAAGGTTCAGGCACAATCCAAGTAATACCTATGAAAAGTTGTGAAGCACTAACTGGAGTATTTAAATTGTCACGACAATATGTTACAAGACCAGTAACTCTTTGTTAAAAGGTCACCAAGAGCACTATGCAAACACCACTGAAATCACTTAAAAGAATCGCACAGGCCGAAAAATAGCCAAAAGCAAAGGCATGCAGTGGAAGTTGCCACGATCAGTGCATTAGTTAACTTCAAGGAAATATCAATCAAAAAGCACGAGGTAAACAACAAAAGTAAAGGCAAATTAGAAGGAAGAACTTGATACGTCCAGTCACATCCAGCGCACGAATCTTAGACGACACCTTGCTTTCGGGAGTGTAATAGTGTACCCATGTTTCGTCTGTAGTGAAGATTCGAAACCATCCTCCTCCGCCTCGTATCGCGTCAGCAAGCAACGACAAACTTCCAACCGAGTGAATTTTTGCTCGAAGTTCGACAGTTTAGGAACCAATCGCGCCGTTATTTTGCGATAATTAAGGTGTTCGTTGAAGATAGACTCTACACTACCAATACTTATGCCGAGATCAGCCGACATGTCTCGAACATTCATCCTACGGTCCTCCAAAATGAGTTGTTCTACGCGGCGAATGTTGTCTGGTGTGATGCTGGTTCGCGGTCGACGATCATGCGGCTGATTCTCGACGGTTTCGCGGCCATCTTTGAATGCTTTGGCCCACTTGAACATGGCAGCCCTCATCAGGCACTCACTACCGAACTGATTTCGTAAACGCAGAAAAATTTCTGTGTTTTCAACGCCTTCCCGCACTAAAAACCAAAGAGAATACGTTGCGCAACGGCGGTTGGCACTTGACTTTCACTCATAGTCGTAGCACGCGCGAGTTACACATAACATAAATATATTTATTTAATTAAAACACCACCGATTTTCACTAACGCTTTTATTTAAAATAAGTTTAATTTAATTACTTATCGATTTTCGTTCTTCTTTTTACAGAGAAATCTTGTATAACTATATGCTTCGCCTTCGAAGTCTAATTCTTAAATCTCTACCTTGAACTTCCGTCCATGCCCTTTTTATGAAACTCGCACGCTTATAGTGCGTTTCAAGTGATATGAGTCCTTTTCTAAAACATCTTAACTCGAAATGTCATACTCTATAAATTATTTGAAATTCTTATCAATTTAGGATAAAATGAATGCATGAACTCAACATAAAAATCGCTGTGGTATAAGTGTTCCATTACAAATTATCAGTTGACGACTCTATTTGCTTATTTGACTGAGTTGCATTTATCGGACGCGATGTGATCTTGTTTATATTATAAAATCCGAAAATTGTGTCATTATTTCTAGAGTTTATCACTTTCTAGAGTTTGTGACTTTTATTAATTTTGAGAGTTATGAGGTTCTTGAGTTTATGACTCTTCCCCCCTTAGGATGCGTGTCCTCGCGCAAATATTTGATATTTATGTCTAGTTTTGATATTTTTCGAAAAATTACGATCAGCGATTGTAGCGACGATGATTACGATAAGAATGATGAGTACATTGGTGGTGATACTAAGTTTTGAACTTATTTTGAGTTCTAATTCAATAACGCTTATATGGTCTTAATTTTCAATGTTTTGGGCATGTACTTCTGTACTTACATATGTGAAGTTTTCTTTTTCTTTATAGGTAACATTTTTTTATTTCATTTGGTAAAATAATATTTTTATAAACAATGGCCTTCTTATTTACATTTGTGATATTAATCGTTATTTTGCAATTTACAATTTTTATAAAATAATAATCAGACTCTTGGCCATTACAATTATGATATATTCTTGTCATATTCAAATCTTTCTAATAATTATATTTCCGGTAATTTGCTTTTTCGATACTTGCGATAATATTGGTGTGCATTGTACAATTTTCTGGTTCATTTGAGTTTTTTTTCTATACGGTAATAGGCTTTAATTTCTTTCTTCAATTTCTTTGTTGGCTACAGATTATTTGTCATCCGAAATAAAAAAATTGGAATCAGAATGATTGATAATTTATAATATTGCTTGGCTGTGAAGTTTGTGACTTCAATTATTATTAATATCTATTTTTTTTGTGTTTTGAGCCATTGAATCTATCTCTGAAATTTTATTTATCGACATTTTCTTTTAAAGTATTGAATTATTTTAATTGTTATTATGTCTTTACTAAGAACTTCAAATTTCGATAGTAATGCTATGTCTTCGATTTTTGTTACTAAATTCAACAGAGATTTTAAATTTTCTTTAACTAGTTGTTATGTTTCTAAGTTTAAAAATTGTTTTGTTTTTATTTCGTTGGTGTCTTTGTTTAAAATATTGGCTTTTGTGATTATTGATAATAGGATGTTTAAGAAGAACATGCTGACATCTGTGTGTTAGATTTTTTGGAATTTCTTTAGTTTCATGAAGAGTTTTTTATTCGTTATATTATGGTTATTTTTTGAAATGAATGGTCTATCGTGTTTTTTATTTTTCGCTTTATTTTTAATGTATTTTGGATTGATTTCTTCATTTTCTCGGTTTTTATTTTTGTTATTAATGCTTTGGTTCTGTTTTCTAATTATTCTGTCCCTTATTTTTTGATGTTCTGAAGGATTTATGATGCCATTATTTATTTCTATTGGTTTATGATTAGTTGTGGAATGGATTGTGTTATTATAGTATTTCATTATTTCCTGTATATCTATTGCTGATGGTGCTAGTTTAGTTTCGGTAATTTTAATTCTGACATGCTCATTAAGTGTGTTATGTAACCTTTCGATATCTGCATTGCCGGTTTTAAGTCCAGGTGTTGTGAAATGAAGTGTTATTCCTTCTATTTGGAGAAAATTCTCAAGATTACTAGTAAAGGCACTTTCGTTATCAGTTATAATGTGATTAGGTTTTCCACAAGTAGCAAAATGTTGATTGAGGGCGGATTGAATGTCCATCCAGTTTCTAGATTTTAAAGGTATCGCTTGACCGAATTTGGAGAATTTGTCTATGATGGTTAAGAAGAAGTGATTTTTATCTACAAACCATATATCCATGTGAATCGTTTCATGTGGTTTTTCAGGTATATGGGGTTTTTCAAATGGGATTTTGGCCGGTTTTCTTTCATACTTACTTAATTGGCATACATTACAATTATTTATTACTTTAGTTATCTCGGTTTTTAGTTTTGGATAATAGTATTTAGTCTTAATTTCTTTATATACTTCCTCTATTCCTCTGTGATTGTTGCGTTTATGCTCCTTCAGAATTTCCTCTTGAATTTGTCCTTTGTCGGTACAATCGAAAAGTAAATAATTACACTTAACTACTCTTAGTTTCGTATGTGGACTTTTCCATTTCAAATATTCATTTTGAAATTCAGTATATATCGCGAGGCTGGGGATATATACTGCCACTAGTCCTTTTCCAGGAGTATGATTATTTAATATATACTGGAAATACTTTTCGTTTAATTCTTTGGATACGCATATTGTTCGTAATTTACCGAAATATTTTACTTTCTTTATTCTATTTTCCTTTCCTTCTTTAATTATTATTTGATACTTAAAAATATTAAGAGGGGCTTCGGAAATAGGTATGTATTCTAAATTATCATCGTTCGCGCTATGGCAAGTTGCTAGTGACTCGTTGTCATTATTTACCTCATTATCTATTTCATTGACATTTACTAGTTTTGAACATTCTGCAGTATTTATGGAAGGACGAGATAATGCATCTGCTACATGATTCTCCTTTCCCTTTATATACTCAATATCATAATTGAATTCTTCCAATTTTAACTTCCATCTTTGGAGTTTAGAATTTGGTTCCTTTAGATTAGCTAGCCATGTTAGAGGTTTGTGGTCGGTTTTGATAGTGAACTTTCTACCGTACAGGTAAGGCCTGAAGTATTTAGTAGCCCAAACAATGGCTAATAGTTCCTTTTCAATAGTGGAATATCTAGTTTCATGGTCATTGAGAGTTCGCGAAGCATAGCAAATTGGATGACCATCCTGAGAAAGTACTGCTCCCACTGCATAGTTAGAAGCGTCAGTTGTGAGGGTGAAATGTTTTTCAAAATCGGGATGTTTAAGGATAGGATCAGATATTATTAACTGTTTAAGTTTCTCAAATGCATCAGTATAATCTACGTCTTTGGGGCTAATTTTGGCATTTTTCTTTAACCGAAGAGTTAACGGTTTTGCTACTTTTGAAAAGTCCTTTATAAATTTTCTGTAGAACCCCACTAAACCTAGAAACGATTTGATTTGTTTAGTTGTTTTTGGAATTTGGAAGTTTAAGATGGCTTCTATTTTTCGCGGATTTGGTTTGATACCCTCAGTGGTCACGATGTGGCCAAGAAATTCTGTCTCCTTTTTTAGGAATTCGCTTTTGTCGATTTGAATTTTTAGGTTTGCCGATTTAAGAGTACATAAAATTTTTTTTAAAGAAGTAATATGCTCTTGTAAAGAGGTGCTAAATATTATGATATCGTCCATGTAGACAAAGCAGATTTTACCGATATATTCGTGTAGAATATCATTCATCAAGCGTTGAAAAGTAGCCGGGGCGTTTTTCAAACCGAAAGGCATTCTTGTAAATTCGTAGTGACCTTTATCCGTCGAAAACGCGGTCTTTTCAATGTCCTTTTTCTCTATTTCAATTTGGTGAAATCCTCTGGCTAGATCTAAAGTTGTGAAATAATTGCATTTCCCAAGTTTATCCAATATTTCATCAATGTTGGGTATAGGAAACTTGTCATCAATGGTAATACTATTCAACTTCCTATAATCCACCACGATTCGCCACTTCATTTTCCCTGAAGCATCGGCTTTTTTGGGGACTACCCAAATTGGTGATGAATAGGGGGATTTACTTGGGCGTATAATCCCTTGTTCGAGCATTTCCATTATCTGGGTTTCTACCTCGTTCTGATGAATATATGGATACCTATAGGATTTAGTATATACCGCAGTGTTATTGGTTGTTTTGATTTCATGTTTTATCTCATGAGTGAAGGTTAAATTTTCCCCTTCTTGGAAGAATATTTCCTTATAATTTTTTAATAAGGATATGAGGTTGTTCGTTTCCTCTTTATTTAAATGTTCAGTTCTCAACAATGATAAAGGGTTATTTTCTCGATAAGTTTCGGTAAAATATATGTGATTGATATATTCGTCAACGTGCTCCTCCTCTCTGGAGTAGTAAATCTTTAATTTTGTATTGTTAAATTTTATATATCTATTGTGAAGGTCTATTTCCACCTCATAATTATTAAATATATTATTACCAATAATTCCATTAAAAAAGTCATTAAATTTATATTCAATGAAAGTAAATTTTTCGTTTCCGCCAATTTCTTTGAATGGTTTTATTTGCACTGTATGCGAAAAGGATAATTGTGAATTTAACGTATGGATGCTAGAATTTTTATTTGGAACTCTTAGACTCGGATGACAAAGGTTGGGATCAATAACGCTTATTGCGGCACCTGTGTCAATTAGGAATCTAAGAGGGATTCCATACGAATTTATTCGAATATATGGGACGTTGTTGAAGCTGGGGGTTCCGAGGCAAGTTTTCGAAAATTTTGATGCTGATTAGTGTGTACTATTTGTTTTGTATTCTCAATCTCCATAGGTTGAGGTGTTCCGAATTTGCGAATGCGACTTTGGACTGAATCTTTGTTGAATGGCGCTTTGCCGTATTGGAATTGGTTCTGTCGGAACTGATTATGGTGATATTGATTAGGGTTATGGCTATACTGATTTTGGTGGTATTGGCTCTTATGTGAGAATTGCTGATGTGGATTAGAAAAATAATGATTTTTATTTTGGAAATTTTGGTTGTAATCAGAATAATTATTTTGGAAAGATTTTTGTTTATTTTTAAATTTGGAAGGGTTAGTTTCTCTTTTGTGATAGAGGTATCCTGTTTCGGTTAAAATAAATATTGCCTTTTCTAACGTATCGGGATTTCTGCAAAATAAAATGGTTCGGATTGGTTCTGGGACATTTTTCTTAAGTATATCTAATGCAACAGTTTGATTGTCCTGAATTAATTGTATAGTATTTGGACTTTGTTCCTGCTCTACTTTCAAATTTAAATTTGTCAATCTCTGTTGAATCATATTAATAAAATCCATGACTGAACCTCTATACTCTGTAGTTCGAAGTTCGTTAAGTAACTGTGTACTATTTCTTTGATCAGAAAAGTTTGCATACAAAATTTTCTTTATATCCTCCCATTTTATTATATGGGGGCTTGCATCTAAAATTAGCTTAGCTCTACCAATAATCCTACTTTTAATGACATTGCAAATTATGTTTTGGGAATTGTTGTCGTACGTCTGCAGGATTGGGACCATGACATCTACCATGTCTGTGAAGCTTTTAAGTTGATCACGACTTCCGTCAAATGTTGGTATTCGGGATGCATGTTTAATTGGATCCAACGTAATCTTCAATTTTGTATTCGGGGCTGGAGAACTTATAGTATCGTTACCTGTGTTTGTTGCCATTATTGTACGTTTCGTTCTAGTGATGCGAATGGGTTGTATAATCTTGATCGGTGCGATTCCTTTCTGCTCGTACCTTTAAATTTGTTGCCTTTCACTGAGTTTACTGCGTGCACTTTTCGTTCCCACGCGTGAATTTAAACTTTTTTGAAGACAGATAAGTCTTGTCGACTTGGTTCGTTCGATATTTCACAAAGAATTGAAACTCACGTGTAAACTTTAAACTTTCAGTGATTTTTAGAATTTTCACTTCTAAATTGAACTTTGTCGTTCGCACTAAATGAACTTGATCGTTCGTATTAAAGTTAATACACTTGAAATATCCTACCGACTGCGCCAAATATATTTATTTAATTAAAACACCACCGATTTTCACTAACGCTTTTATTTAAAATAAGTTTAATTTAATTACTTATCGATTTTCGTTCTTCTTTTTACAGAGAAATCTTGTATAACTATATGCTTCGCCTTCGAAGTCTAATTCTTAAATCTCTACCTTGAACTTCCGTCCATGCCCTTTTTATGAAACTCGCACGCTTATAGTGCGTTTCAAGTGATATGAGTCCTTTTCTAAAACATCTTAACTCGAAATGTCATACTCTATAAATTATTTGAAATTCTTATCAATTTAGGATAAAATGAATGCATGAACTCAACATAAAAATCGCTGTGGTATAAGTGTTCCATTACAAATTATCAGTTGACGACTCTATTTGCTTATTTGACTGAGTTGCATTTATCGGACGCGATGTGATCTTGTTTATATTATAAAATCCGAAAATTGTGTCATTATTTCTAGAGTTTATGACTTTCTAGAGTTTGTGACTTTTATTAATTTTGAGAGTTATGAGGTTCTTGAGTTTATGACTACATAGACAATAGCATTACTACCAAATTCTCCAAAACCCTTTCCGAATAACATCTACATTATATCAATACAATGTTGCATTCTTCATATCATATCCTGATACGAACAATACAAATGTTGCATTCTTCATATCATATTCTGATACAAATAATACAATGTTGCATATCATATCAGATGCAGACCAACAAATTTAATTAAAAATTCTTTGATAAACAAAAATGCAATATCCGCATCTCACATCCGCTGCTTGATATTGCATACTTAGCACATCCTCTTATTGTGAGAATATTCAGATAAGACGAAGATTGTTTTGGCGATTCAAACCCTATATATAGACATGTAAGATAGTCTAGAAGAGCAGTCTTCAGTTGCGATTCAGTTCGGTCAAGTTCAGTTGTAATAAAGTCATTATTCCGTGAAAACCTTTCGAGTTTTATTTAAAACTTCCACGTTAGGAACAATTTCAATTTTTTTTTGGATTTAAAAAATAGTCCAACTATAACTGGCGCAGTCGACGTCTTAAGGAGGGAGGAAGTCCAATTTAAGACGATAAAAAATCCTAAAAGTTCGCGGTTCCAAAATATCGAAAGTGTGTGAAAACTTGCTGCATCCCGAAAGGAACCACGACCACATCTACACGGACTGAAATAAAAAAATAATGGCTGAAATACCCGCACCACTTCCAATAGAGCTGAGCTTCGAGGAGCTGCTGAAGGAAGTTAGGCGATTACCTATTTACACCGGCAACAACGAACAATACGCACTGTCTGCATGGATAGATGAGGCACGATCCTCAACCTCACACAACCAGGTGATCAACAAACATATATCTTCCGCCTAATCCTGCACAAACTGCAAATCCCAGCGAGGAACACAATCCAGAAGATTCCAGACCCTAATTGGCAGAGCATCAAAGCGATATTATTATCGACATACGGGATCAACCAAACATACAACAATATTGTAAACTGTATTCATTGGGTAAGTGTTAATAACAGGAATATTGATGATACACACCATAAGTTAAATAACCTACTAAACAAACTTAATACAAAATACCTGCAAGATCCGCAGAGAGATTTCCACAATGAGTTCAATCCTGTCCGTAACGAGAGTTTGGTATTAAATAAATTCAAATCCCTATTACCCGAATATAAATCTTTCCTACTTGAAACCAGAAATTGTAACACTTTGGATCAGGCATATAATCTGTTGAAGGAAATTCAACAAAATACCGAAAACCAACCTAGTGAAGATTACAATTCTAATCGTCGGAACAGAAATCCGCACAAAAATAGTAACAACCAACATAATAATAATTATAATAACAATTTTAAACCACGTTATAAAAACCACCAAAATAATTACCTAAATCGAAATAATAATAACCACTGGAATAATCAAAATACCAATAATAGATTCAACTTTGACAGAAGGTACCAACCACAAAATAATCGTGTATTTAACCGTCCAGAACAAATGCAAGTAGATAACTCAAATATCTATCGTCAAAGTAACCAATATCGAAAAAATCTCGAAGCGATGGACACAAATTTTCACATAACTGCCTCGGAAACCCTTTACCTATAATTAACCTTAACATTGATAATCAGATAATCCCTGATAATAAGATGAGGATGGAATGGACTTTTTGACCGCAACAAGGACACCCCCTCCATCAGCTTTCTCTGATAAAGAGAAATCACGATCACAGTGATAAAAAATATAATCACTAGAAAGTTCAGTGTCAGAAATAGAATCATTCAGCCACGTTTCTGATAGACAAACAAGATCATACGAAGAAAGAAAGGTTGAAATTTTGAAGTCAGCCAGCTTAGATCTTAAGCCACGAACATTTTGGTAATATCATGAAAAACTATTGGAAGAATTATAAAAACTATGATTATTACTAACGTCATCAGCCAAAAATTGTACTGGAGAAGGTGATGTACAATGATTATTTATAGATGTGCCCTCACAGAAGTTGCCAGCTGAAAATCCTGGGATCCAGTAGGCTGCGTAATGGGCTGACTAGTCCGCAGTTGAGTAGCTCGGCGTGAATCAGTGAACTTTTTAACTAAAACCCCAGGTGGCCAAAAGTCCTGTTTAAGTATGCAGTCCATGTCTGAGGATATAGTTATCTTAAACGAGAATAAAACCCTATTAGGCAAGTTGTCAGGAGTCAGGTTTATGCACGTCAAAATACTGGGCACGCGCCCCAGTCCTTCATGAATGTAGTCGATGATCTCAGGAACTGTGATATCATAAGCAAGTCTTGAGAGAAATGCCTGCATTGGAGTTTTATCGACTCTTAAGGGCAAAGTCCTTCTCGTAGCTGCTGATGATGCAGTCATCAAAGATGCAGTCACTGATGATGTTGAAGCCGAAGAAGCTATGACTGGTAATGCAATCGATGTTGCTGGAGTTGATCCACACATGGAGGTCGACAGAAACGACGTCACAATCGATGAAACATTAACACTTGGCCGAACGGAAGGCATCAAAGGTGTAGTGATATCCATAGGCTGGGTAACACCAGAAGAAACAACTGGAGAAGAATTACCAATGGTAGATTTCTGATTGCCTTTACTTCTAGTTTTCACACCAGATGGCGAAGAAATAGGAACTCCAGGTGTCAACCCCGAATTGATCACGCATGCAGAATGAGAAGTAGTCATCAACGCAAGAGGTGCAGGAACAGACGCAAGATGTGCAGGAACGGATGCAGCCGAAGGCTGAGGTAAAGCATTGATCGCATTAGTATCCTTCAAAGGAAGACTTGATTCAGGCTCAGGTGGAGAAAGTGTCGGATAAGATGCCTTCCCCATCAAATCCAGCGGAAGCGTTATAGCATCCAAAGCTATTGAGTGACGGTTTAATAGTTTTATAGCATCACTAATGGTTGAATTACGACAAACATCGCATCGATAAAGATGTTGTTGGGATGTTTGTTCAGAATGTCCACGAATATAGTATTAACATTAATACACTTCGCATGAAACGACCGCCCGCAATTACCGTCACAAAAAATAAACCGCGAACGAGTCGAAACTTACAGATGGTGCAAGTCGTACCGAATGGAGGAGAATCATGCGCCATAATGAAAGTTAGAACACTATGAAGATCACTCGAATAAAACAAAATTGCCTACTTTTAGGCAGGAAGAATATAACCACTAAGGTTCAGGCACAATCCAAGTAATACCTATGAAAAGTTGTGAAGCACAGGCCGAAAAATAGCCAAAAGCAAAGGCATGCAGTGGAAGTTGCCACGATCAGTGCATTAGTTAACTTCAAGGAAATATCAATCAAAAAGCACGAGGTAAACAACAAAAGTAAAGGCAAATTAGAAGGAAGAACTTGATACGTCCAGTCACATCCAGCGCACGAATCTTAGACGACACCTTGCTTTCGGGAGTGTAATAGTGTACCCATGTTTCGTCTGTAGTGAAGATTCGAAACCATCCTCCTCCGCCTCGTATCGCGTCAGCAAGCAACGACAAACTTCCAACCGAGTGAATTTTTGCTCGAAGTTCGACAGTTTAGGAACCAATCGCGCCGTTATTTTGCGATAATTAAGGTGTTCGTTGAAGATAGACTCTACACTACCAATACTTATGCCGAGATCAGCCGACATGTCTCGAACATTCATCCTACGGTCCTCCAAAATGAGTTGTTCTACGCGGCGAATGTTGTCTGGTGTGATGCTGGTTCGCGGTCGACGATCATGCGGCTGATTCTCGACGGTTTCGCGGCCATCTTTGAATGCTTTGGCCCACTTGAACATGGCAGCCCTCATCAGGCACTCACTACCGAACTGATTTCGTAAACGCAGAAAAATTTCTGTGTTTTCAACGCCTTCCCGCACTAAAAACCAAAGACAATACGTTGCGCAACGGCGGTTGGCACTTGACTTTCACTCATAGTCGTAGCACGCGCGAGTTACACATAACATAGACAATAGCATTACTACCAAATTCTCCAAAACCCTTTCCGAATAACATCTACATTATATCAATACAATGTTGCATTCTTCATATCATATCCTGATACGAACAATACAAATGTTGCATTCTTCATATCATATTCTGATACAAATAATACAATGTTGCATATCATATCAGATGCAGACCAACAAATTTAATTAAAAATTCTTTGATAAACAAAAATGCAATATCCGCATCTCACATCCGCTGCTTGATATTGCATACTTAGCACATCCTCTTATTGTGGGAATATTCAGATAAGACGAAGATTGTTTTGGCGATTCAAACCCTATATATAGACATGTAAGATAGTCTAGAAGAGCAGTCTTCAGTTGCGATTCAGTTCGGTCAAGTTCAGTTGTAATAAAGTCATTATTCCGTGAAAACCTTTCGAGTTTTATTTAAAACTTCCACGTTAGGAACAATTTCAATTTTTTTTTGGATTTAAAAAATAGTCCAACTATAACTGGCGCAGTCGACGTCTTAAGGAGGGAGGAAGTCCAATTTAAGACGATAAAAAAACCTAAAAGTTCGCGGTTCCAAAATATCGAAAGTGTGTGAAAACTTGCTGCATCCCGAAAGGAACCACGACCACATCTACACGGACTGAAATAAAAAAATAATGGCTGAAATACCCGCACCACTTCCAATAGAGCTGAGCTTCGAGGAGCTGCTGAAGGAAGTTAGGCGATTACCTATTTACACCGGCAACAACGAACAATACGCACTGTCTGCATGGATAGATGAGGCACGATCCTCAACCTCACACAACCAGGTGATCAACAAACATATATCTTCCGCCTAATCCTGCACAAACTGCAAATCCCAGCGAGGAACACAATCCAGAAGATTCCAGACCCTAATTGGCAGAGCATCAAAGCGATATTATTATCGACATACGGGATCAACCAAACATACAACAATATTGTAAACTGTATTCATTGGGTAAGTGTTAATAACAGGAATATTGATGATACACACCATAAGTTAAATAACCTACTAAACAAACTTAATACAAAATACCTGCAAGATCCGCAGAGAGATTTCCACAATGAGTTCAATCCTGTCCGTAACGAGAGTTTGGTATTAAATAAATTCAAATCCCTATTACCCGAATATAAATCTTTCCTACTTGAAACCAGAAATTGTAACACTTTGGATCAGGCATATAATCTGTTGAAGGAAATTCAACAAAATACCGAAAACCAACCTAGTGAAGATTACAATTCTAATCGTCGGAACAGAAATCCGCACAAAAATAGTAACAACCAACATAATAATAATTATAATAACAATTTTAAACCACGTTATAAAAACCACCAAAATAATTACCTAAATCGAAATAATAATAACCACTGGAATAATCAAAATACCAATAATAGATTCAACTTTGACAGAAGGTACCAACCACAAAATAATCGTGTATTTAACCGTCCAGAACAAATGCAAGTAGATAACTCAAATATCTATCGTCAAAGTAACCAATATCGAAAAAATCTCGAAGCGATGGACACAAATTTTCACATAACTGCCTCGGAAACCCTTTACCTATAATTAACCTTAACATTGATAATCAGATAATCCCTGTACTCAGTGGCGGCTCGTGGGAGTTAAGTATGGTGGGGCTACTGGTACGAATTTTTTTATCACCAATAGAAGTTCTTATGTGAGTTTCCACTCCACCCAAGAGGTACCACATGTGGAGCGTTAAGCGATTTTAAGTGATCAGTTTCTCCAAAAGTAGATTCGCTGGCAATCAAAGATATATTCCTATTATCGTGTTTTGAATAACATTTAAAGCTTTAATAAAAGTTCAGTGCATTCTGAATAAAAAAAATTGTTTAAAAACATTTGAATTCTTGCAACGAAACAACTTTTAGGCCTGTCGCACTTTTCAAAATAAATAATTTCTTTTCTAAAATAAATGCAACAAAAACAACAATAATAATCGAAAAAACTAGTAATAAATAAATTCAACTTAGGCAGCAATAACAAGAGCAAAAACCATCAATAAATAAATTCAGCAAAAACAGTTATACATTGTATATAGTTCTTCAATCGACATCAACAACAAAAGCAATTTCTTTTATCTAGACGTTTTATTTGTATAAATATTTAGCACGTCGATTTTTTTGTTGAGCAAACAAGTCAATCACCCTTTCATTCATTTTGGGTATTTCTTTAATGAATTTATTACAAACAGAGAGTACTGCAAGCGAAGACGAACAAAGGTTATTATCTTCAAAAAAACTGTATAGTTGAACAATGGAAGACATATTTTGAAATATTTCGTTCGAATAGCGTAATATTAATATTAATTATATTTTCTACCGAATTCATATTTTGAAAATACCGAAAAAATTTACTAAAATTGAAATTCAAACTTCTAGCAAGTTTTAACACCAGAAGCAGGTTGTCTTCAAGAAGGCCAGCCATCTTGATTCTACTCTGAGATACACATTGGTTTTCCACGGGCCTGCCAGGGGAGGTAAATTTTTTTTTAAAAGAAATGTCACGATATCAGCAATACGAGCTTTCGTTGGTTACTGCGAAACATTTTTTGGATTATAACATGTGGACTATGCAAGAATGTATACTTGGATATGTACAAAAATAAATCTAAAAATTTCAATTTAAAACAGTCAATATATAATTTATGCGCTAGAAATTTCTTTTTATAGGATATTTTGATGTTAGTTTATTTGAAGTTATTCTGAAAACTCCTTAATTTTACTGGTGAAGTTGAAATAATGCTATCAACATTCCAAAGATCATAAAAAAATTCGAATTATGATTTCGATTCACTTTCAACCTTTACATGTTCTAATAAATATAAATAATTTTCAATACAAAAAATAACTAAATTTTTCAAAATATTTTAAGCTGTTATTTTAACATTATCTCTTTCAACACTTTTTGTTCTATTTCTTACAAGATAACTTATTGTAATTTCTCTCATTTTCTTTCGCAAATGAGAGTTTTTTTAATAGTTAACAAATTTTAAAGCATCAATCATTGAAGATCACATTGCTGTGTAAATTTTCTAGACCGATTATGTCTTAGTTTAATGTAATGAAAAGTGAAACATATTACTCATTTACTTCTATCAAGATTCCAAAACTTTTTCGCAATATCAGAATTCTGGATACTCGGCAGCTATTAACAGATTTTGTTAATTATTTATTTAATCAAAATCATAAATACCATAACCTGAAGAACCCTTTTCTGAATCAAACTTTAACCACTACAAAACTTTAAAAAAATACTAAACACTACAAACACTAGGAAGGCACACTAAGTACTAATACCGTGCACTACACTGATGAGACTACTTTTGCATTAACAGTCATCACCTTCACCCCCTTCGGTCGGTCGTAAAAAAATGTTGCTCATGCTTGCTCAAAAGTATTATCCAGACCATGCCAAGACTAAACGTTGTCGAAGCACTGAACGGGCTGCATATGATGAGCTCGTCCGCCATGTATCCACATGTTATTTCAAACACGCACACTCCCGCCGCTTAAGCATAGCATTCACGCAGCCATTCAAATCGAAATACTCTTTTTTGGGGCAAAATCCATTTAGCCTTTCCTCATAGTAAAGGTGGAAAATTATCAAAGAGAAAATAAGTTTGAATTTTACTCTCAGCTTTTACTCGGTGCAGACACAACGAAGCGAGTCGAAGAGAAAAACAAATTGTTCTACAGTGCGCGACAAGAAGATTATGTGAAAGTAAACTACAGCATGGGCGAAAAAAAATGCTACATTATATTTTGAAATGAAATGAAATTATGAAAACTATATTGAAATCTTTAATGATATTTTATTACATTTTCACTAATATAGGCTCATCAATAAGTGGTGGGGCTCATCAATAAGTGGTAGCCCCAAAGGTAGAGCCGCCACTGCCTGTACTAGTAGATACTGGAGCATCAACATCTAGTATAGACAAACGCTATCTTTTGAAAAACGAGAAATTTCAATTAGACGTACCTATTCCAATATACGGTTTAGCAGGAACATACTATGTTACTGAAAAATTAAAATCTAATATGCCTCGAGATTTTTCTGACAAACAGTTTAAAGCCATAATAGGACAAAATATTCTACACCCACTAAATGCATACTTAGACTTGGGAACAGGTAGTATCAAAGTAAATAATAAGATACTATTCTTTAACTATGCAATACCCGAAGAGATAAATCTTCAAAGCGAATTGCAACCCCAATTAAGTGCTAAACAAAAGTTATTTGAAACCTAAAGCAATGAGGAAACCAATACCTTGAGAAAAATACTCAGAGAAAATGAGGATATATTCTACAAGGAAGGTGATAACTTAACGTGCACCACCCAAACTAAACAGGACATAGTAACTAAATCCAACAAACCCTTGTATTCTAAAATCTACCGATTTCCCCATGTACACGAAGTAGAAGTTAAATCTCAAATCGAAGACATGTTAAAACAAAAAATTATACGACCTTCTACATCTCCTTATAACGCACCTATATGGATTGTACCAAAGAAAATGGACAACTCCGGTAAACAAAAATGAAGAATTGTTATAGACTACAGAAGGTTGAACGAGGAAACCGTCGAAGACAAGTTTCCTATTCCTAACATCGAAAGTATATTTGACAAATTAGGTAAATCACAATACTTCACAACGTTAGATTTGGCGAAAGGATTCCACCAAATAGAGATCAGTGAACATGATCGATATAAAACAGCTTTCTCAACACCACAAGGACATTATGAATTTAACAGAATGCCCTTTGGCTTAAAAAACGCCTTCGCTACTTTTCAGCGTATGATGAACGAAGTCCTGAGAGAATACATTAATAAAATATGTGTTGTCTACTTGGACGATATCCTCATCTTCGCAACATCACTCCAGGAAATGGAAGTGAATATTCGCAAAATATTCGATACACTGAGAAAGTATAAATTAAAAATCCAAATCGATAAATGTCGATTCTTGGCAAAACAAACTGACTATCTAGGACATATTTTATCTGTAGACGGCATAAAACCAAATCCTGATAAAATTGAAGCAATAAAAAATTTAAAAGTCCCTGAAACTCCGAAGAGAATTAAATCAATTTTTGGAATAACAGGATACTACTGTAAGTTTATTAATAACTATGCAAAAATTGCCTCACCATTGACCAATGCCTTAAAAAAGAACAACAAAATAAATGTTGAAGACCCAAAATATGTTTTAGCGTTCGAAAAGATAAAACAATTAATTACAGATTATCCAATTCTACATTATTCTGACTTCAAACAAAAATTTATACTCACAACAGACGCTTCAGAAAAAGCAATAGGCGCAGTTTTATCACAACAAGGACACCCAATATCATTTGCTAGTAGAACATTAAATGAACATGAATACGATAGACAAAGAATTACTCGCTATCGTATGGGCAACTCAATACTTCAGACCATATATTTTTGGAACAAAATTTGATATAAAAACGGACCATAGACCTCTGGCCTGGCTTAACAACCTAAAGGAACCAAATAGCAAATTGCAGAGATGGAAGATAAAACTAAACGAGTACAACTTTAATATCGAATACCTAAAAGGAATACCTAAAAGGAAAGTTGCTGATTTCCTCAGTAGAATGAATGCTGAAAAACAAGAAATCAATATAACTATTGAAAACCCAGACTCGAATGAAAACCTAAGTGACATGGCAACAATTCACTCAGGGGATGAAGATCAACACGACTTTATAACCATTAGCGAAGGAATTGTTAACATCTATAAAACACAAATTTTGATTGTCAAAAGGAAACAAAAGGAACTAAAAATGATTAATAAAAAACGAAAAATATATATAGATACAAAGGAAATTAATGACGAATATACAGTAAAAGATATATTGAGACGATATATAGCTAATAAAGGCAAAATTGGAATTCATTGTGAGCTTAATGACACGGAATGGAACAAAGTTCAAATTGCAATCGTAAGCCTATATTCTAATAATCGAGAAATAAAATTCATTAAATGTACACATCACGCAAACGATCTATTAGATGAAGATCAATGTTTTAAGAAAATAAAAGAGATCCATGAAAAAAGTAATCATAGAGGTATCTTGGAAAATTACGCAGAAATAAAAAACGTATACTACTTTCAAGATATGAGAAACATGATTGCCAAATACATCAACAATTGCGATGTATGCAATCGCGTTAAATATGACAGAAAACCCATAAAACCAGAGTTCTTATTATCAAAAACACCCAATAATATTAACCAACTAGTTTACTTAGACATATTTATGATAGGTAAGAAGCAATTCTTTACAACTATAAACAAATTTTCCAAACATCTATACACTAAAGAAACTATGGACAAAAATGCGGTTACTTTCATAAAATTGATCAGAGAATATAATGCAATAATGGGAAAACCAAGAAAGCTTGTCGCAGACAATGAATTCAATACTGTCAATATTAGAGATTTCTTACGAAAGGAAAAAATTGAAATACATTTCACTTCACCCAAACCTCATACCGGAAATGCCGATATGAACCGATGTCACAGTACACTTTTAGAACAAATTAGAGTTTTCTCACTTACCGAATCCGAACTCAGCATTGATGAAAAAGTCCTTAGAGCGACCGAATACTATAACAATACAATACATTCAAGTATAAATTGTAAACCATTAGAAGTTCAACAAGGAAGTAAAGATAGAAAACAAATTCACGAATCATTAGAAACAAAGAAAATAAAATGGATCGAATATCATAACAGAAACCGTGAAAAACCACAGGAAATTCCTAACAATATAGTATTTATAAAAAATTATAGTAACGAAAGACATAAAGAACAACCCAAATATCGAAAAGTAGAGATAACAAAAAAATACTTACAACGATGTATTGTTAATAAAAATCAATAAACGAAAAACTAAAATACACCCCGAATAAAACGAATAAAGAAATATACTACAGAAGACAAGGTAATCGAAAATCCAATTATTTCAAACTTAGATGAATCCTTCATTAAAACATTAACACAAGAAGGATCACTAAACGAAATTATTATATCAAAATACGGCTTAAATATAACAAAAAAGGAAATAAAAACTATTGAACAAAATGAATGGCTAGATGATCAAATTATAAATTTCTATATGAACCTAATTAAGGAACGCAGTGATCTGAATCAACCGAAAAATTTACTAAAAGTTTACGTATTCGACACATTCCTTACTATACGACTCCTACAATCAGGATACGAAGCAGTCAAGAAATGAACTCGCAAAATAAATATTTTCTCATAAGACATCTTAATAATTCTAGTTCATACAAACCAAACACATTGGTGCATAACAGTCGTAAATCTTAGAGAAAAAACTATTAATTATTACGATTCATTTAGAAAACCAAATACGCATCTTTAAGACATGTTGGCAGAGTGTTTAGAAAAAGAAGCAGAATCTAAGGAAATAAATAACTTCAATATAGGAACATTTACCAAAACAAATGTAGCAAACACTCCAATGCAAAGTAATTCATTCGATTGTGGTATATTTAGTTGTACAATAGCTGAGTATATTACCAGAAATCATCAATTAGATTTCAAACAAGAAGACATGCCATATTTCCGAAAGAAAATGATTTTAGAAATAGCAAAAGGAAGACTAATAACCTAAACTAACAAAAACTATTTCCGACAAACTTATAAACTAATAAGATATACATTTTAATTTGCAGACCTTTTATCAACAAACTAGGAAACACCCGATTTTGAAATCCTTAGTCATACTCATAACCCTAATAATACTACCAACAATTCAGGCAGAAATAACAGTAGAGAAAATACATACTGAAACCGGAATCATCTTAATAAAAAAGGACCCAGTAAGACTTATTAGAGATTATCGAAGAATTTACCATAGAATAGATTTAAAACAATACGAAACCGCTTTAGCAGAAATCACTAAAGAAATTGAACCAGACTCATATACTTTAGAAACTATCAAAACAATAAAAGGAGAATTAAAACTATTACATTTTGATCAGGAAAACGCGAAAGATATTTCAATGAAAGTTAATAAACCTAAACAAAGAAGACATAAGAGAACGGCTTTGAAAAATATATTTACTCACTACGAAAAAAGATCCATTCCGTCGAACCGACACAAAAGAGGATTAATTAACCTCGTAGGTAACGTTTATAAATTCTTATTTGGACTTATGGATAACGAAGATTACGAAGAGATAATGAAACATTTAAAAATAATCGACACTAATAACCATGCACTAATAGAATCTATGAATAAACAAATACTAGTTAATAACGCTTTAAAAAATAAACTCGATAAAATAATATCAAACATAAATCAAACTAATAAATTATATAATCAACTCGTGACCGATTTAAACAAGTCGTGGGGTGCGACCCTTGAGGTCCACACGTACAACTTCCCAGTAATATTTACATAAATATTAAAAATATTAAACACAATAATAATTATGGAAATGAAACTACTTTTAATAATCAAAATGTATCTCTCATAAAAGTTATTGGAATAGGTAATCACTGAATTTGTAATTTTTCACGATTTTTCATCAATGAAACTAATAATTATTTCTTATTTTCTGTTGATTTTGAGAAACATTGATTATGCAGTCAAAAATAGGTTCAATTGCATGTAAATAGTAAAATATATGTATTACAAATGATGAAGGAAGTAATTGAAATCTTACGAATACTAAAGAACAAAACTCCTAAAAACTACAATTTTTTATTTAATGAAAGCTTTTCAAAGCATATGATCTTAAATAGTGTTGACCACAAACATTTTACCATTCAAAACGTTGATTATCACAATTGCAAATTTGATTTGATTTGTATTGGTTTTCAAAATTTAAGCAGTTTTTTTATTAAAGTTAAAACACGGTTCTGTGAAGACTATTAAAAATCTCCGCAAATTATGCAAATAATAATAAACTTTGATTGACTTTACAACAATGTCTTAAGAATAAGAGATTTAAGGTATACAAATTCGTATGAACCCTTTTTACATGGTGACTTTGAATGATTTTTTTTATTTTTAATTCAATTTGTTTTGAAATCATGAGAAAATATTTTGCTAGTCTCTACAGAAATTGATAAAAGTTTATAAATTTTATAAACATTTATTATCACGATGTTAACCCTTTATGGCGCAAGATCGTTATTTTAATGAATTATACGGATACAAGTTGGCAAATGGGACATAGTTAATAGTAAAAATAATTTAAAAAATTTCATTACAAAAAAAGTATTTATTTTCTTAAAAAAAACTGTTTCATGCAGAAATGCAACATTGCATCTATAATACAAAAAAATAATTATGGTACCAGAAATTTTTTAGAGCAGTTATTTTGCTTATTGTAGCACAAGCTAACCCCACATTTTTCGCAAGCACTACAGCCTGGAAATTTGCATCTCATTCGTTTATCCAGCCAAACTGGCCAGTGTCCGTATTGGTCCAACCTCACATCTTTTGGAGGAACATGCTGAGCTGGACCTTTCTTCCTTTTATTTTGGATGAGACGTTCAAAAAAGAAACATTCAAATTCGAATAAACCGTTAACGAAATGACTTTGGTACGCGCAATGTTGCATTTATGCAACAAAACAAAATCAGTCCAAAAATAGTAAAAAAAAACTTGATTTTGCAAAAAACTATTATTAATTACTGAAATCCATCCTCTTGCCTTATACTCACATCAATTTCAAAAGCCGAAAATCACTATTTCACCAATAAATAACTTTTCAACACTAAACTCAAACAGCGCTAAACCGGTTTGCATGTGTTTATGATTTCAAGGCCACATAAATGCAAATGTGGCCATATAGTCCGCTGATATGTTACTAATTCGTGAGAATGTTCTGTTACAGTTGTATAACACTGAGCAAAGTTGGTCTTTCCGCTTTCGCTATATTTTTACATTAATTCAAATGGTATGTTGCAGATGTGCAACATAGTTCCATAAAGGGTTAATTTTATTAATTATTAATTAATTTTTTTTTATGAAAACAACACTAATTTTCAATAATTTTTATATTAAATTTAAAAAAATGGCTTTAAAGATTTTTTTGTAAAATTTAAAAACATCATTAAAATGTAAATACGCGTCGATTGACACCTTGATGAAGCAAATCTTACGTTTGGTTCGCGAGATATAGCGCATGACATGGTTGACCTTCGAGGGGTGAAAACAGCAAACCTAATCAGCTCTTAAGATTGCAAAGACGCTTCGATTGACACCTTAACGAAGTCGATATGACTTTGTTTACGTGAGTTATGCTCGTAGAAAAACTGTCCGCGAACGCACGTACGTACATACACACCCACACATACATACATACTTCTTTCTAAAAACACTTAAAATATACTCGTAAGACCTCAAAACGTAAATATATGTCGAAAATTTCAATTTCGATTTTCGAGGCGATTACAAGAACTCCCATATACTGGGAAGTTAATAACAGTACTAAACAAATAAACAAAATATTAACTACTGTCCAATTAAACCATAATCTTGATCTATTAAAAGACGAATTAGAAAAAATAATTGACAATGTAAATACCGCGAAAACAGGTATTATGACCAGTTCCATACTTACATATGATGAAATTGATTCCCATAACCTATCCGTTGATGAACTCCAAGAAATCACGATTAGTGTATAAATTAAAGAAGGAACCATAACTTTTATCATCAATGTACCTATTTTAACCGCACCTTAATTATCATACTATGTTAAACAAATACCTAATGTAAATTCAGAAACATTAAACATAGACATAAAGGAAACAGTGTTATATAATGGACGATATTTTGAAATTCAAAAACGAGCAAAATGTTAAAAAATGAATTATCCTGCTCTAACATAAATTGTTTTATTAAAATAAGTGATGAGACTAAAACAGAAGAAATAGAAAAAGGCTTGTTATTAATTGTAAATATAAACGATAGAATAAATCAGAATTGTGACGAAAAAACGTATAGACTTAAAGGAATATATCGTCGTGGAAACCGCAATATGTCGTATGTCAAAAAAAAATATTTTTTTTTATTGCATCAATATGGCCAACTCGTTGAGCAGCACAACATACAAAAGGTGCTATGTCAGTAAACCAATCAGAACTTGAGTATCCCCACCTTGCAATAAGTTGATCTAACATCAGCTTGATATTTGGTCACGACAAATAGTCGTATGTCACGGTCGGTGGTGAGTTTCATTTGTTTTGTTTTTTCATTTTGGCCAGTGCAAGTTGTCGTATGCCACTTCGTTTCATAAGTATTGTTGTTATTGTTAAATAATTTAATGATTGTTGTTCAATAAAAACATGGAAAGTAAGTAATTTTATACTCACTACTATCAGTTTACTTTAATTATTCACTTTTACTAAATTTTTTTTTTTGTTTTTCTGGTAAAAATGCATGTTTTTCTATGGACATACAAATAACAGGAGATCAAGCACCAGAAATTAATGAGAATGTTGAAACATTGCAGTTCCAAGAATTGGAAGTACCAAAACATGACATTTCTTCAGTAGTTCCCAGTGACTCTGATTTCAGCAGCAATTCTGATGAGCAGTACCAACCTTCTAGTTTCAATTCAATTGCATCAATTGAATCGGAAGATTCATTAAGAGTGACCAGCGTCCTCCAAACTGAAAATAATGAACAATCAGCTACTGAAAAAAAGAAAATTAAGGGACAGAGGAATGGCAACAAGTATAAAAGACAGAAAAACTCAAATATGCGCTTATTTGGAATGTCTTATGTTGGTTTTGAAAATGAAGCCTCTGGAAAATATAAACAAAACAAACAAAAAGATGAAAAGAAAATTGGCCCTCGTTGTAGAGGGCACACTCGCATAAAAAGGGGGGACCAAGACAAAGTTTTTTCTGTGACGAAATTAACGATGAAAAACGCAGTATACTTTTCTCGGAATTCTGGGCTTTACCCAACTGGGATTCTAAAAAAACTTATATTAAACAAAATGTCTTGCCTTCTGAACCAAAATACAAAAAAAATGACAGTATTGAAGTCTCGAAAAAAAAGCGGGATTCCGTTTTTATTTTTCAGTGAGTGATGGGAATAGTGGCAAAGTTAAGAAGCAAGTTTGTAAACAAATGTTTATGCACACAATAAGCATTGGGGAAAGACTATTACGTGATTGGGTGAAACCTCCTGAAAACACTACATCTCAGGCAAGCATTTCTGCAGAAAATGGATTTGAATCAGACAACGCAATAACAGAATTACAGGAGTGGCTGAACACCCTTGCAAAGGTTGAATCGCATTACTGCCGCGCCTAATCTGACAAACTATAACTAGAACCAGTGTGGGGTAGTATGAGAGACTTCTATCGAAAATATGTTGAAATATTTGAGTCTTTACGAAAAACTAAGGTATCGAGGACAACTTTAAAAAAAGACCCTGCCCAATTGAAAAAAACAAATTTGAACCCCTACAAGAGCTAAAAAACTTATACCTGAAGAATTCAGGAGCTTTTATGAAACCCTTTCACACAAAAATTAAACTAATTTAAAAGTTTCAAAACTCTAATTTTAATTTTAGAAATAGGTTTTCATATTTTTAAACATTGCCAATATAAATGAATTTTATAATTTTGGCTTTTTAAACTGTTTTTATGAATAATAAAGATATTTTAGCAAGTTTTTGTTTTGTTTACTTCATACATACCTACCATTCACTTTAAGAACCACTGAAAAAAAGTCGTATGTCAACGAAAATTGAATAAAAATTGTATGCAATAGGACGTATGTCAACGTAAATCATATATAGCAATAAATAAAAAAAAATATACGACATTATAATTCTAAGGTAAAACAAATAATGTTTAAGCATTTAAAAAATAAATTGAAAACATAATGACCTGTTGAAACAGTTTTTTGTCCCTCCTGAAAAATTTGGTTTTTGACCAGACGACATATTGCGGTTTCCACGACGATATATTATTAGATTCAGTAATTGTAAAATAGAAATTGAAGGAAAAGTATTTACAAATACAGTGAAAGAGTTTCAACAAATTTTAACGTTAGAACCAATAAAAACACTATTAGAATATAATTATAAACTTAATTTTGAAAATCTACAATTAGAAAATATCAAAAATATGGAAAAAATCGAAGAAATAAAATACGTCAATAAAAGAAATACTATAGCCACTGGATCTATTTTTGTACTTACCATTATTATACTCATTTTTATAATTGTATTATACTTCTTTTGTAAGAATCGTCAAACCATAAAAATTAACGTAAAAATAATAAAAGTAATGATATCGAAATGCCCAACATAAGTAACGTTGAGGACAACGCTAAACATAAGGAGGGAGGAGTTACACATAACATAGACAATAGCATTACTACTAAATTCTCCAAAACCCTTTCCGAATAACATCTACATTATATCAATACAATGTTGCATTCTTCATATCATATCCTGATACGAACAATACAATAATGCATTCTCCATATCATATTCTGATACAAATAATACAATGTTGTATATCATATCAGATGCAGACCAACAAATTTAATTAAAAATTCTTTGATAAAAAAAAATGCAATATCCGCATCTCACATCCGCTGCTTGATATTGCATACTTAGCACATCCTCTTATTGTGGGAATATTCAGATAAGACGAAGATTGTTTTGGCGATTCAAACCCTATATATAGACATATAAGATAGTCTAGAAGAGCAGTCTTCAGTTGCGATTCAGTTCGGTCAAGTTCAGTTGTAATAAAGTCATTATTCCGTGAAAACCTTTCGAGTTTTATTTAAAAGTTCCACGTTAGGAACAATTTCAATTTAATTTTTTTTGGACTTAACAAATAGTCCAACTATAACTCGCGTGAAACATGCGTTACCGGCGGAAACTATGCCACGCTCTCGGTAAGGGACACCGATATGACATATTCCAGCCGCGACTTTCAAAACATACATGCGCGCCATCTACAGCGTTTGTCTCGATCATATTTGAACCGCCTCCGTCATTGGTAATGTTTGAGTTTTTGTTTTTCCGAGGCTTCTGACGGAAAATTTAATTCGTGCATTGTTTGTATGGAATATTATTTTTAACTTCCTAGTATATGGGAAGTTCTTGTAATCGCCTCGAAAATCGAAATTGAAATTTTCAACATAACTTTACGTTTTGAGGTGTTTAGAGTATATTTTAAGTGTTTTTAGAAAGAAATATGTATGTGTGTGTGTACGTGCGTGCGTTTGTGGGCAGTTTTTTCTACGAGCATAACAAACGTGAACAAAGTCGTATCGACTTTGTTGAGGTGTCAATCGATACGTCTTTACAATTTTAAGAGCTGATTAGTTTTTGGGAAACTTTGGTTCGGGGGGGGGGAGGGTTGTACTTTTGCCCCTTTGAAAGTCATTTCTGTCATGTGCCATCTCTCGTGAGCCAAAATACGATTTGCATTGTCAAGGTGCCAATCGACGCGTATTAGCAATTGTGTGATTCTGTCAAATTTTTAATAAAACTGTTGGAGTCGGTTTTTAAAAAACGTGTAAAAACTTAGGTTTTTTTTCATAAACGATAAATTTTTAACCTGATTTGCAAAACACATTAATCAATGTTTATAAAAGTTATATACTCCAAACAGCTTTTGTGAAAAAAATTGCAAAGCTCAGTCTCATTGATGTAAAATCGTGAAAAAAATACAAATTCAGTCACTATGCCGAATTGATGGTCATTTTGAACGTAACTATTCAAAATGACCACCACGCGACAAAATCTCTTCAGTGGGCCAAACACTGCATTCATTTTTGCTAGGGCTCTTTTGTCTTTCAGGGATTGATATGAAAATAACAAATAGCGTAGAAAAGGTTTTGTAACCTCACTTCCGATTGATCCGCGTGAATATTGAATCAACACCCCATCCACCAAAATCCTTACGTAATCAATGGACGCTCTCGTAGATGTTATAATTAATAATAAGCCATTCAAATAACTGTTATGAGAGGTACATTATTATTATTTAAAGTACTATTATATTTATGTAGATATTACTGGGAAGTTGACCGTGTGGACCACAAGGGTCGCACCTCGCGGCTTGTTTAAAATTTGTTGCGTCTGGTAGCCGAAAAAAACCATCCTTTATTCTTTGAATCAACCTTGAGCGGAAGATACATAATGACTCATGCATTTCTGTTATGGCAATATCATTTCTGTGAGACTCTTTCATTAATGTGCCAAAAGCGTTCATCACATTATGACCTAAATGCAAATAGGCTAGAGTTTTGGTTTCTTCTGCTTCCGAGTAAAAAATCTTCTCAATGGCTTTCGCGCATAAATTTGGCTTAAAAGAGTAACGTTTCAAAGCAGGCCAAACCTTAATCACTCTCTCAACAGCAGGACAGAGAGACAGAGATCTTGTACTTACGGGACGCAATAACTCGAACCACTCCATTTCTGCAGTTTCAAATATTTCCACCAATTCCGCACGACGTTTAGCTGAATGTGAGAAATGGCCGTATATTTTTAAGATGATAGCTTCTACGTCGATGCAAATTTGCTCATGTTATGGAAGATGTGAACTGAACAGTTAGCTTTTAATATTTTTTCATTCTTGTTAAAGAGATTCGTGTAAACAGAATGATTTGAACCAAAGTTGACATTTGCATTGTCAGCGCCATATGAAGTTACTTTCGATAATTTTAAGTTATGTTTATCCAATGTTTCACAAAGTACCTTTGTTATTTGGGCGGTAGTTGCATCATTACTCTCCACAAAATCTATTAATTTGTTTTACCCTTGTCAAAACTGAAATATCGCACACATATCGGAAACATTTTCCGGTTTCCCTTATTGCTGGTACCCGTAGAAATTGAAAAAATATTTTTTTTTTAAATTTTGATTCGCGTCCTTCAAAGCTTCTTTTGCCAATACTTCACAAACTATTGCTTCACTCTTTGTACTTTAACATTCTTAGCTATCTTAGAATTGGCGTACATGATAGGCAATAACTTTTGAAAACAATCAATACTATTGTAGCTCAACGAATGTTTAACAGTGTGATATGTAGAAGTTATTTCTACGGCTGACATTTATACATAATATCATCGAGATCAGGATCAGATATGAAAGTACCTGGTGCCTGGAAATAGCTGGTTATATTTCTTGCAGCATGAGAACTCGTGATCTTCTAGTGAGTACTTGTTTTTGAGTGCTTCACTACATTCACCACGAGAAACACTAACAGGCACCTCTTTTTTTACAAAGTCTACAGTAAGCTTTATGCTCATCCGACTCCACATCACACAACCAATTATGATCATACTGCCAATTTGTACTGTACTTCGTTAGGCGATGTTTTCTCAGTTTAGCTTTCTTCTTGGGTACAATGCCTTCCGATTCCGAGCAATCCGAAACAACACAATCGGCTTCTTTATTCATCTTCTTTATTCATCTAATGCGATAACTAGAGTATTTTAAGGAAAAACACGGAAGAAAAATATAATTTTGTTTGCTAAATGTAATTAAATTACGCATACAACTCACTACTTGCTCAATGCTTCCCTTCCCAAGCACTAAAACAAATGCAATATTTATGTGCCTAAATTTGTTTGTATTCTGTTACTGTTGCACCCCTCACGCGCGCTTTTTTTTATCTCGCGCTGGATGACCGGCCAAGCCACACTTGTTTGTGTCACCCATTGAAGTAAGAGAAGAGGAAACGAAATACCCGTGTCGGTGTGTATATGTGAGTGAAATCAAAAATGTTTAAATTTATGGTCACACTCTTTTTCTTTTTGGTCAGCTGGTGCGTTGTTAAGTGTCAAAGTGCTAAACGATTTGCGCGCGTAAGTGGTAGGTTTTCCCGCCATATTTTGTGTGAAGTTAGATGCAAAGGCGGCGGTATTGTAGGGGCACTAAATTTTCGTTGTGAGAAAGTAATCAATTAGTTTGAATTTTCATATGCAAAATTTTTCAGTTTTACGAAAAACGAAGTAAAAAAATCGCTGTGGTTGTACGCCATCGGACGGATTGGCATGTCTGTAAAGGCACATAATGTCATCTGATCCGAGCACTTCTATGCACATGATCTGGTTACTACATCCAATAAGACATTGCTTTTTGAAGATGCCGTTCCAGCGTTAAAGCTTGAGCCTGCCAATATTGACGTACATGGTGTTGAAGTGGTAAGCAAAATAATATTACCAGCAGCTAAGCTGTAACTCCGCCAAAGCCGGTCCCAAGCCCGGTTTCTTGTGTGTTTAGTTCTGTGAATGCATTTCTATTATCACAATTTGGAAAATTCAGAACCAGAACTATGTTCGCAATGAAAGGAGGAGGGGGCTTACCATTACTTCTCTCTAAATTTTCTTTTCCCATTTAATCGTCTACATTAAGCGCCTGGCTCATTTACAAACCAAATGAACTGCATTTTACTGCTCAGCTTTTCGATGGAATACGGAGAATTCCAAATGTTATCCAAAAATTTCAAATTTTCAAACACATTAAGTGAAGCAATATTTTTAAAGATTCATGCTTAATGAAACCTTACATTTCTTCAACTAACACTAACTTTAAAAAAACATCATTTATTTATATCTGAGGTGATTCAAAAAGATATTCAAATTTTTCCCTCCGAAAAGTTGCACCCTTCCATCTACGCATTTCACTTTTTAGGTTGTATTGGTGGGCACAACTACATTTTAGCAATTGGGTACGATAATTTTGTTGATCACCGCTTCCTCTTCTCTTACTTCAATGGTGTCACCCGCCCAACGCACAATCGAGTAATCCTCGAAAAGCGGGATTGAGCTTGTTCCGCGCGGGACATATAATTTTGATTTAAAAATCGGGACATTCCGCCGAAACGGGACGTCTGGCAACGCTAGTCTCGCTCCATATTTGTTACACATACCTTGATGCGTGTTACATTCTCCAAGTGGCGCCGAGTGACTTCCAGTGGAGTGGCTTTGAGTGCGTCTGTATCCAATCCTAAAATTTGCGCACACGTAAAGAAACTCAACACAACTTATCACTGGATATCTTTCCTTGCTCGCTTGATGCTTGTGTGAAAGAATAGAATTCGTGCGTTTTGCACCGTTTTCAGTTCGTGTTTTGCACTTGTTAAAACTAGCTCTTCACGGACTCATAACGAAAATAACTATTATTTGATGAGAAATTTTCAAAGCATTAATAGCATTATATGAATGATTTCACTGCGTCAATACATGCTTTCATTTGTAAGATACCGCACAGGACAGAATGACCTTGGATGCGCCAAAACAAAACAAAACACCGAGGTGAAGCCCCCCAAAATCTAATCAGCTCGTTTTATTATCAACATGTTTCCATTTACAGCTCAATGAAGTCGATATATTTTTTTTCGACGAGAAATAACCACGAACGTACGTGCGCACATACATACACTCGCAAACAGATTTCTTTCCAAAAACACTTTAAATATACTCTAAAGACTTTAAAACAAAAGGATAAGTTAAAAATTTGAATTTGAATTTTCGGACCGACTTCAAGAACTTTCCATATATTGGAAAGTTGATTATTTAATATTTATTTTATTTATATTTTCAAAATATGCACTTTGTGATTTTTATAAATAATTTGTTTTGTATTTAATATTGTTTGGAGAGTTACATGTTCTAGGTCCTTGTATGAAAATGAAAAAGACAACTCCTTTTTGAGCTATTTCCGTTTTTCAAAATAAGGACACAGATTGCAGACATGGTTTTTGATTTGCAATTCGAATGGTAGTCTTGAGCTCTGTACAGACGAGCAATCATTTGCAGCAATAGTTTGCAGCAAGTATTTGCTTTGATGGTCACACTTATCCAAAATTTCCACGGAAATTGTTTGCTGCAAGATGCCTCCCATCCGCATGCAAATTGTTGCGTGGTTGTTTGATGGTTGTTCACACTTGTTTTCATTTAGTTTCTGGATTGCGAGCAATAAAGTTAGAAATAAATAATGTCTTGCCAAAGAACAAGAACTGCAGCGGCTATTGTTGCAATGATTGTAATAAAACGCGAAAAAGAAGTTAACTTGAAAAGAAGAGTTAAAAATAGAAAACTGTGGGTAGTTGGATTGCAAAAATAGCCGAGCTAGGATTTCACCAGCAACTTCTAAAGGAGCTTAAAAATGAGAACAAAGACAGATTTTCCAATTTTTTCGGATGTCTGAAATAGATTTCGAGTTTTTATTAGCGCTAGTTAAAACCGAAATAATGTAAAAGGATACTGTTATGCGTGCCGCTATTTCACCCAGCGAGTGTTTAGCTTTAACTCTGCGTTTTCTAGCTACAGGTTTGTACTTGAAACATATTTTTGTGATTTTTAGTAGTATATTTATCAATAAGGTATAATTGTATATATTTATATAAATTATAAATATTCCAGGTGATTCATATCATTCTATGATGTATCTTTTTTTGGATTCCTGTAAGCACTGTGTCGTCGATTGTGCCTGAATGTGTTTGGTATAATGGCAAACAGATTTCGCGTTTTGAGAAAACCTGTAGAACTTGATCCTGAAAAAACCGTAGACATTATATCAGCAATATGTGCATTGCACAACTATTTCATGGCTAGAAAAGAATCTAGGAGAAGATATGCTCCGCAAGGTACATTTGATACGGAAAATGAAGGAGTAATTCAACCGGGTGATTGGCGTAATGAGCTTGTGTTAGAAGGTAATTGTTTACCGCTTCAGCGAAATACTCAACTCAGTTCTACCGCGAAAGAAGTTTCTTGGCAATATAAATACATATAAAATGTGACTTAATATGAATTAATAAAATTTTTCACTTACCAAATTTCCGAAAGTATATGATACTTTTTTCAGTTAAGATAAATTTAAGTGAATCGAAGAATTCCCATTTACTTTCATGATTATCGTCTAGACCTTGTCCACTCATTTTTGTTTTATGCGACGTTCTTCCTGCAGAAATTGTGTCTTCAAACTATGTATTTTTGTTTTGATGTCACTTTCTTCTAAACTTAAGTCTGCTGCAATGTCTCTTTGCACTTTGCTTTTTAAATTTATTTTTATATTGAGGAGAAGAAACATCTCACAACTCAGGAAAACTTTCATACTTTTCGATTAGTTTTTGAATCACGGAACTCGCGGTTCCACATGGCTGTTTCTGTGCTGTCTTGCGGCAATATTGCAACTAGTGGCAAACAGTAGGAGCAAACAAGCAAACACCTAATGCAAATAAATATCACGTGTACACACAACATGGAAAATTGTTGCGGCAATTTTTGCTGCAAACTCATTTGTTTTCAGCAAATTGTTTTTCGACTTGTTCACACATGTAAATTTCGTTGCCGCCAATAATTAGCTGCAAAATGTTTGCATCGTCTGTACGATGCTGTGGACTTCAAATTTCATAACCTGTCTCACCTACTAAGGCAATGTTGGAACTAATCAAAAGAGACATAAATGAGGATAGTAGTCACGATACACCCTGTCGCGAACATTATCTAGAATTCATGGGAACACGGCTATTCACCCTTTCCCACAAATCTACATGCGCCGGAAACTCAAGTTGCAATTCTGCAACTTGTATTTTCCACAAAATTCCAACTTTCAGTAATTTTAATCCGCGCATGTTGCAGCGTAAACATTTTTCCAAAAGTTCATTTAGCTTTCTTCGCAGTTAAAAATCTAGCTTGCGAGGCAGTCATTAAGTTAAGCGACTAGCGGCGGCCAAATTTTAATTGATTTAGTAACAAAACACTTATTCCAATAAAGATCTTGCCGGAAATTCTAATTTGTTCCTTTTTTAAATCAATCTTGGCTCACGCGCATAACTGGCGACGAGGATGGGATACTCGGATGTATCCGTAAAGTGTTAATGTGAAAATAAATACTTATTGTGTCACAAAGTCACTGTGGACTAAATTGAAATCGGTTTTATCGATATCGCCCGTATGAATACGCATAGAGTATCCTCGAACCGCGTGTGATTGATTTGATCAAAAGAAGAACATAAGGATATATTAATTGGAAGCAAGCTGGATATCAATTTCACCAAAAAGGAGAAGTTAATGCTCAACTGGGTTCAAACACACTAATTGGAAACGAACTGGACATCAATCTTACCAAAAGGATAAGTTCATGCTCAACCGGATCCTGATACATCAACTGGAAGCAGATCAGATATCGAATTTAACGAAAACCTCAGGCTCCAACATCCATAAGGTCAGATTTCTAATTATAACAAAGTATTTCCTGAAAACATTCAAGAATTTTATGAAATTTTTTTTCTCTTCTTGTGTCTGCTTGTGACGCAAACTTAATTTTTTTTCTCTAAATTTAGTATAAGATTTATATTAATAAATACAGTGTCATAACATAAAATAAGTGTAAAGAAAAGTGTAAATCCGGGTGGAAAATTGTGAGCGGTGTTGAAATAATCTTGACTTGTTTTCGCGTAGAAACTTTCAAAGTTTTACGGGTATGGCTGCTCTCAATGTAGATCCCTTAAAATTCTTATATAAATTATCGGAATATAATGGAGATCCAAAAGAATTGCAAAATTTCGAATTTTAAATCGAATCTACCCTTCTTTGCAAAATTTCGACGCATTAGCGCAAACATTATTTTCGGACATTATCAAAAGCAAGCTAAAAGGAAAAGCCCGCGAAACAATCGAGATAAATTGTCACGCAGTTTCATGGGCCGAAATAAAAACAGTTCTTACCAATAACTTCGGAGATAGGTTGAGTATCGAAGAACGTTTCGACGCAATGCGGTCAGTGTCCGTCAAAACAAACGCCGTAAACTTCCATAACGAAATAAAAACCAAGTTACGTAGGTTAAATACTAAAACACTTAACGTATTGGGTCCTGGCAATGAAGCAAATGCTTGCGCAGCCAATAACAGGACAACAGCTCTTAACATTTTTAACAGCAAACTACCAGAACCCATGAGGTCCATACTGTTCTACCGAGACCCCGATAGTTTGGAAGAAGCGTTAGATATCCTCTTCCACGCTAACTATGCTTATTATGAACCTCACAACCAATCAAGTAGTCGGTCAAGTAATAATTCGAATCAAAATAGGGTTACCCAACAATCTAATAGCCGCGATAGACGATACGGTCGAAAAAGCAATGACAATCGAGGTAGACAATGGCTAAGGCAGAACGATATCAACCGGAATCAACGCTACGATCATTCTCGGAATGATAACCAATACATGAGCCTTCCGCCCCAAATCATTGGAATGATAGCCGAAACGTTAACAATCGCCAATCTCCCCCAGAACCTATGGATGTAAAAAACCATGAAATTCAAGAAAATTTTCCTTTATCAGCCTCAAAAGAAATCTACCACATATAATAATAAAAACCAAGCTAACTCTTCTCAAATTTATTATCGATACAGGAGCTACTAACTCCATTATTAATCCTGGACTCTGTCATCCAAAATGGAAAATAGCTACTGCAGCAACGATGTTGCGAACTCTTCAAAATAACGTCGCTATCAGGGAAAAAGTTAAAATCCCTATGTTCGAAGAACTAGGAGATACTTCAGAAACAATTGAGCTCCTAGTATTTAGATTTCATAATCAATATGACGGGTTATTGGGTAACGATGTCCTTCGAAGACTGAATGCTATAATAGATTATAAGCAAGACCTGCTTATGTTGAACGATAAAAGGATCAAACCATAATATGAAAACGCTAACATAAAAAGTTACAGTTTCAAAGAACCCGGTGTTTATAACGTCGATATGCCAGTAGAGCAAAAGAATGGGTTAGTATATATTAACCGCAAAGCTTCCAAAGACGAAAAAATCGTCTTAGAAGAAGGTATCTACGAGGCACTAGACTACCAAGTTAATGCATTAGTAAAAATCAAAGGAAACGCGGAAAACATAGTTGAATTTTCTCCCCAAAAAACCGAACTCATAACTGATGGAAACTTCTAAATAGTAAAGGAAATTTCCAATCTGCCATTGCTGGACCAGATTCGAACCGATCATTTGAACTATGAGGAGAAGGATAAATTAATAAAAATTATTAAGACCTTCTCCAATATATTTTTCCAAGACGATTGCGATTTAACGTTCACTCATGTTATAAAACACGAAATTCGTGCAACGAACCAAGTGCCAACGCAGTAAAATCGTATCGGTATCCATACATCCACAAAGTCGAAGTAGCTTCTCAAATAAAGGATATGTTCCCCATATTCTGCCCCAGTTTGGATAGTACCCAAAAAACTGGATGCAAGCGGCAAAAAGAAATGGAGGGTAGTCACAGATTACCGAAAGCTCAACGAGGTAACCATAGATGACAAATACCCAATTCCTAACATGGATCAAATCCTAGAAAAGTTAAGAAGATGCCAGTATTTCTCCACACTCGACCTTGCCAAAGGATTTCATCAGATCGAGATAGCAAAACAATATATATACAAAACTGCTTTTAGTGTTGAAAATGGTCATTACGAATTCGTCCGTATGCCCTTCGGTTTAAAAACAGCCTCAGCCACTTTTCAAAGGCTGATGAATAACGTGTTTTCGGATTATGTTAATAAAATATGTTTGATATACTTGGACGATATCATCATATTCTCGACTTCTCTTCAGGAACATCTAGAATCCTTACGTAAAGTCTTTCAACGTCTAAAGGACGTAAACTTAAAGGTGCAGCTCGATAAATCCGAATTTTTAAAACATGAAACGGAATTTCTCGGGCACATCATTACACCTGAAGGCATTAAGCCAAATCCCAATAAAATCACTTGAGGACAGCAATTTCCTCTTCCTGGCACACAAAAAGAGATCAAACAATTTTTAGGCCTTACAGGCTATTACCGTAAATTTATAAGAGATTACTCAAGAATCGCAAAGCCTATGACCAAATATTTGAAAAAAGTAAGGTAAAAACAGATGACTGCGAATATAAAGAATTTTTTCAAACTTTAAAACGATTGCTAACTGACGATCCAATACTTCGCTACCCCGATTTTGGAAAGACTTTCACAGTGACAACAGATGCTAGCCAATTTACATTAGGTGCAATACTCTCGCAGGATGATCACCCGATCTGCTACGCCAGCCGGACATTGAATGGCCACAAAGAAAAATACAGCACAATCGAAAAAGAGATGCATGCTATTATTTGCGCGACCAAATATTTTCGCCCTTACATTTTCGGACGAAAGTTCATAATTGAAACAGATCATCAACCTTTGCAATGGCTCTTCTCTATAAAGGATCCAAGTTCGAAATTAGTTCGATGGCGCTTAAAACTAGCAGAGTATGATTACACAATCAAGTTTAAACGAGGTGTAAAAAATGGAAACGCTGATGCGCTTTCCAGGGTAATAATTAACCACATAGATGAGGAAAACCCTATCATTCCTGAAACAAAAAATCCATTAAACATCTACAAAAAACAAATAATAATAAAAAGAGTCGCATCTGGTTCACTAAAAGTAAAAACTTCAGCAATTTTCAAGAATTCTAGGAAGATAATAATGGCAAAAGAAATTGACGAGAATACTGTTCTCATCCTACTTAAAACACATTTTGATCCAGATAAACTCAATGCAATACTTAAAGAGGATGAAGATTTCTACGAAAAAATCCATAACACTCATAGATCTTACCTTTCCGACAATAGAAATAAATTTAAAATCATTAGATGTAAAAAGCCACTACAGGATGTAACAGATGAAGGTCAATTGAAAGAATTAGTTGAGTCAGAACATCTAAGGAACAACCATAGAGGCATCAACGAAAATTTCCAAGAAATAAAAGCAAATTATTATCGTCCAAATATGCGTGATAGGATCACAAAATTTGTGAACAACTGTGAAATTTGCAACACAGAACAATACGACAGAAACCCTGTCAAACAGAAATTCCAAAGTACTGAAACGCCTAGCGAATCTAGAGAAATAATACAAGTTGATGTGTTTTTTCCTTACTTTTGTAGATAAATTCTCAAAATTCGCCCAAGCCATTAAACGCCAAGAACCGAAGAACAGTAAACAAACATTTTCGCTGCGTATCTGATTCATACCCGCGCCCACAGTATAGGTACACCCAGTAGGTAATGTTTCATATATAGGCGCACTAACAAGTACGGCCCGCGGTTCTACGGGACAACGTCAAATGTTTGTTTACATTGAGCATATGTTTGTTTACATTCATCATATGTTGGCTGCCATTTATCATACCTTTGCTGCCACTTACGACAAAATGGCAGCTACCTACTGGTCGGGGCACTGCCAGAACTCGTATATGCACGTTTCATGCTAGGCGTGGAAAACACCGTAAGAAACTTCGGTTCATTGAATTACAATGGTGAAACGTCTACGCTAACACAAATTTCATTTGCTTTTACAAATTGATTGAGAGAAAAAGCCAAAATGACTGAAAATATGTCTCTTGTGTTGAAATGAAAGATGAAGTCCGCGAAAATGCTCTATCCTCTGCAAATCTGGCAGTGCTGAGCATTCGGAAACCTATACTGTGGTATAGGTAGACCCAGTATGCAATCGAAGCCCAAAAGCTCGTTTTTTCCTTCCAAGAAATTGCGCCATGTGCTGGCCATGTGTTGGCCATGTGCTTGCAAAAATTGACGAATGCCTAGTACTGCCAGATTTGCGAAGGATAAAGCTTTTTCGCGGAATTTATCTTTCACTTCAACACAAGAGACATATTTTGAGTCATTTTGACTTTTTCTCTCAATCAATTTGTTAAAAGCAAATGAAATTTGTGTCAGCAAAGACGTTTCACCATTGTAATTCAATGAACCGAAGTTTCTAACGGCGTTTTTCACGCCTAGCATGAAACGTGCATGGCAGTGCCCAGACCAGTAGATAGCTGCCATTTTGTCATAAATGACAGCAACCGTATGATAAATGGCAGCCAACATATGATGAATGTAAACAAACATATGCTCAATGTTAACAAACATTTGACGTTGTGCCGTAGAACCGCGGGCCGTACTTGATAGTGCGCCTATAGATGAAACATTACCTACTGGGTGAACCTATACTGTGACCTATACTGTGGGCATCATCAACCTCGCGAGCGGAAAACTTATCGCCAAAGCTCATGAGATCGGTACGAAGTTTGTCACCATCGATGAGTCCATTCTTGTCAAATGTCTTAAAGGCAGCAATTACGACTTCATCATCGTCTGTTGCACCAGCGCTCGCCATCCGATTCGCAAACAAGGACATGAGTTGCGTGAAATTAATTGGGCCGGAGGCTTCGGATAGCATGGCGTCCAACTCCTTATCGTTGCTCAACTTTCCGATAATATCGAAAGTGGCCCGCAGATCGTTCTTGCCAATGATGCCATCCTTGTCGGCGTCCATGAGGGCAAAGGCCTACAAAAATAGGAAAATCGAAATTTCGATTGAATATGTGTTTCGATTGTACTATACCTCTTTGAATTCAGCGACTTGCTTTTGCGAAAACACTGAAAACACACTTGAGCCAGCTCGTTTAGATTTCCTTGAACCGCGAGAAGACGCGCGTTGAGAACCCCCAGTGGAAGCTGGAGCTGGGGTGGCGGGTGCTGCTGGTGTTGCTGCCTCTGACGCAGCTTCGGAAGTAGCCTCAGCGGAACTTCCTCCATCTTCCTTCGCCTTCTTCTTCTTAACCTTCTTCTTATCATCCGCCTTAAAGAAAATTGATTTTCAATATAGTACATATTTCAAAAACATTCTATTAATAGAATTCAAATGAAATTAGATATTCCGAACAAAGAATTGGTATTCTGTAAAAACCCCCCCTGTCCTATGTTCTTTAATGAAAATGGATAGACGAAAGTGTGAGAGGCCAAGTTTCACATAAATTCAAAAATGGACCAACATCTGAGAGATCCGCAACTACCAAAAGTATCGATTACACAAATTGAAAGGATTACGTAATGCCACAAACAAATTCACAGTAATATCGACATAAATATTAAAAGTATTCGACAATACAATAAAATAAAAATCATAATAATGATAGAAACTCATTACAGTAAGTGAAATAGGTTAAAATCAGTCGTATCATCCTTGAAACGTCGATTGATTACGTATGAGTTTGGTTTGGGGAGAGGTTTTTTTGAATCTTTACTGGTTTTGATGCCGACGGCGAAGTAACAAAAATTAAACGAACCTTTTCATTGAATGAACCTAAAAATTTCATAAATTAGTTTGAAAAAATTTTTTTAAATAGATTTATTTTTTTTGCAGTGGAGTCGAATTTTTAAAAATTGATACTACAATCACGTCATTAGAGTAAGTGATATTGGGTAATGTTATTCGTATCAATGTCTTATCCAGTATAACTATTAATTGTTTATTGTCTTGATATGTATATGCTTTGCAATCAAGAGAAACTATGTTTTATTGTTTGATAAGAAATATCTAAAACATTTGCTGAAACCATACAATTGCTAATATGCTTCGAGTAATAAAACAGCAACGTAATTGGAACAAGTGAAATTAAGTTATATTACTCGTATCAACCCCCTTATTCATAGTGACTCATAGCTATAAAACGATTTTATATTATCTTATCAAAACTTTTGTGAACATTTGATTTTTAGAGGCATTGATTGATTAAAGTGCAAATAAGGTGGAAAAAACTTTATTTGGTCCCAATTTTTCGTTCTTTTCTTTTATGGAAGTAGGAATTTTATGCTTTGATTGACCATTCAACCACTTAATTACAACATTTGATTCGTGAGATATAGTCCACATTAGAAATAACCTGGTATGTGTCAAAACAAAAAAAAATAACCAGATCAAATTCTAATCAGCTCGTAAGATTGCAAAGTGAATGACACCCCGACGATGTCGATACGACTGTTTTGCATGCGTTATACTCATAAAAAACTGTCCACGAACATACGTAGGTACGTAAGTACGCACATATACAGATTTCTTTCCAGAAACTCTTTAAATATACACTAAAGATTTTCAAACGTACGTTCAAAATTTCAATTTGGCTTTTTGGGGCAATTCCAAGAACTTCGCATATGCTAGGAAGTTGCTCAAACATAATTGGGAAGCGTGCGATATTTCAGTGGGCTTAATCACTTGCAATGCTAAAAATATATAATGTTTAAAACTGTAGCCAAATGTTTTGGACAAAGATTTCTGTGTTTTGAGATAAAATCCGAAATTTCAATAGTTATTTCACTTATTGGCAGATGGAAACCAAACTTTGATATTTTTGTTTAGCGTCTAATAAAGACAAACGATCAACTGGAATTTAGTTCAAAATTGGCTAAGTTTTGGATGTCCTGTGGCTGGAGACTGGATTGCTCTGTCTAGAAAACTAAGCTTCACCGAGTAAACGGTCCAAACAATTTTATTATTAGTTCGTTTCGCCCCAAAAAAGTGGTAAACTTCAAGATGCTTTGGTCCGAAACACATTGTATACTCCTTTGTCGGCTTGAATGAATAACATACAGTCAATGGTATGTGCTAGTAACTCAATAAAGCTCTACATTTGCTTAATAGATATGCTTGAATAGTTAATTCTTCTTGACTGTTGTGAAATAAAAACTAATATTCCGTAACTTTTGAAAATTTTGAGATTATATAATTTTGGCTCATGAAAGAAATATTTTAAACTAAATGATGTATTGTGATATTATTTCTGAAGAATGAAAATATTTTTCTCTCTAATAACATTGATAAGATATGAGAAACGGCAAGTTACTCAACAGAAGGAAGGTTATTTTTACTGCAGAAAACATTATCGAGTTATTTATGAATAAAACATTCCAATTTCAACTATTTCCCCACATTTCGCAACGAATGCCTACTGCCCCAAAAATTGAGAAGCACTAATCCAGACACAATTTTTTTGCACGTTTTAAAAATAGTCCAAATTGTGTGTGTTTGGTATAACAGTAGGCTCTACCAGGCAAGTGAATTTCTTGCAGAGAAATTCTCAAAAATTTATAAATAGATACAATTAAAAACACGACGAATGGTTGATAGGCTCTGACGTATACATTACAATCACCCCCGAAAGCATGACTGCGAAGTAGTAAGAATCAGGTGGAATTTCGCACGTACACAATAACAAAATCGAATACATATTCATTCAAAAGTTTGTTCTACACAAATGAAAAGCAGATTCCCGACAATTACTTAGTTCTTCCCTAGTGGTTAATTTTAGATATATAGCTTTATGACTAAATACCGAGCAGCTACTAAATATGGAGCGCGAGTATACGAGGAACATTATACACAGCAGCGCTGTCTCGAGGTAAACAGACGTTGCGGACTAAGTTAGTTGGTTTTCGCCTCTCGATCGCAGTAGACAGCGCAACTTTTCAACAGCACCATGGTAAGGACTTTCTCGGGTAGTAGGAAAAAACTCAAGTGAAGTGTTAAGTGCAGATTTCAGTTAATCGTAAATTATCTCGAAAAAAACCAGTGTAGTGATTCCATGAGGCTTACTACTAAGAATTTTCTGGACTCCTTTTATTGGGAAGGACTTTCTTTGAAAGTTTATCAAACGTGCTTTATGGCATTACGTAATCCTTTCAATTTGTGTAATCGATACTTTTGGTAGTTGCGGATCTCTCAGATGTTGGTCCATTTTTGAATTTATGTGAAACTTGGCCTCTCACACTTTCGTCTATCCATTTTCATTAAAGAACATAGGACAGGAGGGTTTTTTACAGAATACCAATTCTTTGTTCGGAATATCTAATTTCATTTGAATTCTATTAATAGAACGTTTTTGAAATATGTACTATATTGAAAATCAATTTTCTTTAAGGCGGATGATAAGAAGAAGGTTAAGAAGAAGAAGGCGAAGGAAGATGGAGGAAGTTCCGCTGAGGCTACTTCCGAAGCTGCGTCAGAGGCAGCAACACCAGCAGCACCCGCCACCCCAGCTCCAGCTTCCACTGGGGGTTCTCAACGCGCGTCTTCTCGCGGTTCAAGGAAATCTAAACGAGCTGGCTCAAGTGTGTTTTCAGTGTTTTCGCAAAAGCAAGTCGCTGAATTCAAAGAGGTATAGTACAATCGAAACACATATTCAATCGAAATTTCGATTTTCCTATTTTTGTAGGCCTTTGCCCTCATGGACGCCGACAAGGATGGCATCATTGGCAAGAACGATCTGCGGGCAACTTTCGATATTATCGGAAAGTTGAGCAACGATAAGGAGTTGGACGCCATGCTATCCGAAGCCTCCGGCCCAATTAATTTCACGCAACTCATGTCCTTGTTTGCGAATCGGATGGCGAGCGCTGGTGCAACAGACGATGATGAAGTCGTAATTGCTGCCTTTAAGACATTTGACAAGAATGGACTCATCGATGGTGACAAACTTCGTACCGATCTCATGAGCTTTGGCGATAAGTTTTCCGCTCGCGAGGTTGATGATGCCTATGACCAGATGGTCATTGACGACAAAAACATGATTGACACAGCTGCCCTTATCTCAATGCTAACTGGCAAAGACGAAGATGAGGAGGAAGAGGCGGCGGCATAAACTTCAAGCCAGCTACTGCTACATACTCTAATAAAACTTTCTTATGAGATTGAAAAGCGAATACCATCAACTCGCTATCATCATCTCCATTCACATCCATATGGGTTGCTACTGACTTGAAATTTATTCCAATCAAATAAAATGTAAAAGGACCATTTGGGCTCTTTTGATTTCATGTATACATCTTTAAACAGGGAAAACTCCGCTAGTCATTCATAAATTTGCCAATAATCAGCTATTGATAGCGTGAACGAATTTTTATAAACATTTTCAGCGAAATAATAGCTATGTATCTAGGATTTGGATTCTTTTTGTCTTTTTCAATATCAAATCAAATAAAAGATGACTCTGAAATTCGTGGTAGGCTAAACCAACTCGCCAGGATACATTAAGTGTAAGTCTATATTATACAAGAAAATTGAAAAAAATATGTAAAAAATAAAAAAAAACGTTAAGTTTAACATGAATCTCAGTGTTTGCAGATACAATTTAGGGACATTCTCGTAAAACTCTGATTTGATTTACAACATACTTCAAATTAAAAATTAGTTAACAGTAACAAAGCTCGTTAGAAATTATCTGTGAACTCATAGCCGGTTTAAACTATCTCGCAATTCACCATTATCAAAGACGAACCAGTCTAAATCGAGCTTTTATCTTTTGAAGAATCATCTGTCTCTGTCCACAGACGGTGCCCTGCAGCACAGTATAGGTACACCCAGTAGGTAATGTTTCATATAAAGGCGCACTATCAAGTATGGCCCGCGGTCCTACGGGACAACGTCAAATGTTTGTTTACATTTTGCATATGTTTGTTTACATTTATCATATGTTGGCTGCCATTTATCATCTGTTTGCTGCATTCAAGTAAGAGAACTTCAATGGTTTGCTGCCATTTATGACAAAATGGCAGCTATCTACTGGTGGGGGCACTGCCAGAGCTCGTATATGCACGTTTCATGCTAGGCGTGAAAAACGCCGTTAGAAACTTCGGTTCATTGAATTACAATGGTGAAACGTCTTCGCTGACACAAATTTCATTTACTTTTGACAAATTGATTGAGAGAAAAAGCCGAAATGCCTGAAAAAATGTCTCATGTATTGAAGTGAACGATGAAGTCCGCGAAAGTGCTTTGTGCCTCTGCAAATCTGGCAGTGCTTGTCATTCGTCAGCTTTTGCAAGCACATGGTCAGCACTTGGCGCCATTTCTTGGAAGGAAAATACGAGCTTTTGGGCTTCGATTGCATACTGGGTCTACCTATACTGTGCCCTGCAGTTTGCGCATCTAAATTCCTATGTGCATCCACTGAGCCTTCACCCACGTTTGCACAGTTTGCCAGTTGTACACCATTCAGGGTATAGCTCTATCAGTCATTACCTATGAGCTTTACATACCCAGCTGCAAGTGATTATCGTAGTTTCGTCAGGATCGATACCACTGGTTTATTGAAAAGTATACGAATGAAAAATTCATGCATTACTTTTTATGACAATATCTTACAACCAATTCATTCGCTTCATTCTTAAAAACACAAAACTTCTCCAAAATCAAGATTTTAACTTCTCCAGGCTGAAAAATAGCTAGTTAAGTTTCATGTTTTCTTGCGAATAAGAGAGACTTTGAATACTTTCGAGCGGCGGATAATCGGTGCATTGCGTGCGAAACGTGTAAACGAAAGACAAGTGAAGTGACGATGGTGACTTGTTCGGTGCGTGGGTGCAATAGCAGCAACAATAAAACTTATTTCCAACATCACTTGCCATTTTCCCTTTCCTACTGGGTGGAACATGTTTTCCAAAATGTGTAGATGCTATTCCTACTGGGCACTTTTCGGCGACTTCTGGCATCAGTGACGTACATGCGCAGAAGTGAACGCATTTGGGAATCGGGAAGATGTTACCATGTCTAGTTTATATACCTTGCCCCACAGTATAGGTACACCCAGTAGGTAATGTTTCATATATATGCGCACTATCAAGTACGGCCCGCGGTTCTACGGGACAACGTCAAATGTTTGTTTACATTGAGCATATGTTTGTTTACATTCATCATATGTTGGCTGCCATTTATCATATGTTTGCTGCCATTTACGTCAAAATGGCAACTATCTACTGGTCGGGGCACTGCCAGAACTCGTATATGCACGTTTCATGCTAGGCGTGAAAAACGCCGTTAGAAACTTTGGTTCATTGAATTACAATGGTGAAACGTCTTCGCCAACACAAATTTCATTTGCTTTTGACAAATTGATTGAGAGAAAAAGCCAAAATGACTGAAAATATGTCTCTTGTATTGAAGTGAAAAATGAAGTCCGCCAAAAAGCTCTATCCTCTGCAAATCTGGCAGTTCTGAGCATTCGGCAATTTTTGCAACCACATGGCCAACACATGCTCAGCACATGGTGCCATTTTTTGGAAGGAAAATACCAGCTTTTGGGCTTCGATTGCATACTGGGTCTACCTATACTGTGCCTTGCCCTAGCACAGTCTTGACCCATGGTATAAAGACGACCAGGTAGTCTCTTCCGAAGCTGCGGTGACGTCATGTGTCCAGACAATCAAGACATTTTGCCCAGTAGAAATTTCAGCAACACTTTGCGGCATATAAGATGTGATTTTCCTGCTGGGTGGAGTGACACGTTTTGGAAGAAAAAATAAATAATGTGCCATTTGAATATTCTTTAGAGAATATTTGTTTGTTTCCTAAGCTATAATATTGATTACAGTAAACATTCGTTTTTGTTACCTGACAATTTGCTAAATTTTAATATGTGGCGATTTTGCAACGCCAGATTCAAATGTGACATTTCGTTATATTTTGGCATGCCATACGCGCCGTCTCCGATTTTTTACTTTGGTAGCCCTAATTTCAGTGAATACGTGACGCAATGTGAGTCAGATGTGCGAGCGAAATAGGATGACGATTTTCTAATGGGTTTACCTCCTTTAGTTTTTATACCATGGTCTTGACCGAGGATTCCTACGGTACACATTAAGGTAGAATCACGTATTTTGTATCTCAGGAATACGCGCGGCCATCCACGTGAGTTTTTTAAATATTTTATTTATAATTAGTTGTTGTAAAATTTGTAATTCATTGGTAATTTAAACTAATATACAAATTGAATTTACACTTGATTCCAAATAACACTGAAATTAAACGGACTTGTATGTGTCAGATACGCGCGACCTTTAACGACTGTATCATTTTATTTTTTTCCCTTTTTTATTTCTTATATATGTTAATTTTTTTCAGTCACTATGGCTGACAAAAAGATTTTTAATTTGAACAATCCTTTGGACGTGGAAGCTGTACTAACTGCAATTTTGTGTGATACCGACGATGAGAGTGATCAAGATAACTGTTTTGCAGAAGGTAGTGATACTGATCAAGAAGAGCACATCTCGGAAAGAGATGAAAATTCAGACACCGAACTGAGTGCTCAGTCCAGCTCAGAAGATGACGAAAATGAAACCAATCAATCAACCTTTCACGCTATTCAAAATAATAATAAAAAAATCAATGTTTGGAAATGGCAAAAACAGCCGAGGAACAGACAAAGGCGAGATAAACAGTCATCGGCCCTGCTCCAAACGTTACTAATATTTTTGATTCATGGAAATGCCTTATCACTGACACAATGATTTAATGCATTGTAGACAATACAAACAAATTTATTATTACCATACAAGATAACTATTCTCGTTCAACGCCTTGTTCGGGCTACTTTATCTCGCTGGGAGGTTCCACGCGAATCGCCTGAATCTCGATGAATTATGAAGAATGGAACGGTCATGAGTATAAAGCGATTGCAATTTTTAATGCGAGGTATTCGTTTTGATGACTTTGAAACAAGAGAAGAACGAAGAATAACTGACCGCCTAGCTCCTATAAGAAGTATCTTTGAAGAATTTGTTGGCAACTGCCGAAAATGCTATTCGCTTCGTGAAAATGTCACAATCGACGAAAAACTCGAGGCTTTTAGAGGGCGTTGCGGTTTCATACAATATATTCCAAAACAAACCTAGTAAATATGGGATCAAAATTTATGCTTTGGTCGACTCTCGACTATTTTATGCGTATATTATGGAAATATATGCCGGCACCCAATCAGAAGGCCCATTTAATATAAGCAATAAACCTTCTGATGTTGTAAGAAGGTTAGCAGAACCTATTTTCTACAGTGGGAGAAACATCATGGCCGACAACTGGTTTACGGACTACGATTTGGTGAAGGAGTTGACATCAAAAAAACTTTCATATGTTAGGACTATGCGGAAAAACAAGCCTCAGATTCTCCCTGAATTCACAGCTACAGGAAAGCGGGCACCCCAGACAAGTTTGTTTGGTTTTCAAAAAACGCAACACTTGTATCGTACGTGCCAAAAAGTATAAGAATGTTTCGTTGATTTCTAACCTTCACAACGATGGCAATATCGATGAAGAAACAGGGGATCTCAAGAAGCCAGAAATTATAAGTTTTTATAACCTGACTAAAGGAGGAGTAGATACTCTTGAAAAACTATGCGGATCATTCAACGTAGCGAGAAATGCAAAAAGATGGCCTCTAGTGGTGTTTTTTCAATAATGAATGTAGCTGCCAGAAACTCATTTATATTATATAAAGGAAACACCAACAATAATATGAAGAGAAGAAATCTCAGAAAACTTTATGATGAACTTGTACAGGAACACATACAAATGAGAAGTGCAAAAGTGACAGGAGATATTCGTAACAAAGTTTTGAAAAAAGTGAGGCTTGCGGAAGAGCATCAAGCGAAACAAGAAGAAGGAGAAGATCAAATTCAAGAGCCTCCTAGAAAACGATGTAGGCCATGTTTACAAACTAAAAAAACGAGAATCACCCGTTTCAAGTGTGAGATATGTAGTCAGTTTATTTGTTTGCCGTATTCAAAAAATGTTTGCAATGGCTGTGTTTTATCCAAATAATAATCGATTTTCTTAGAACTCGTTTTTAAGTATAATATTGTGAAGCTTTTCATTAAAAAAATGTGGTATAAAACATAACATGTTTATTTTTAAATAAATTTTTATTGAATTTTTTTTATTTTTTTTATATAAACCCATGAGCTATACCAAGTAAACTATACCAATAAATATATCTGCCTTTTTAAACGTGTATATAATATAGATATGACGATGAAAAAGACAGATATGTTTATTACAAACAAGTGGTATCTGTGAGATACGCGCGCTCGCCCGTGTCGGTCTAGGAGGCGCGCCTACCGGAAGGTTAACCGAAAAATATTCGTTGTCATTCTTGCAATTTCTTTCAGAGAACGGGAGACGTTATGTAATATTGTTTTAGCTAGTGTCAAAAACATTACATAAAAAGCATACACTTTTTTCTAGAAGTTTAGCATGTTTACCTAGAATTTTTAAATATTTGTTCAAATCTAAATCTAAATTTTTAGTGTGACTGCAAGCAAGAAGTGCATGCCTCTATACTAATTCATCATATTTACTCTCACAAACCGGTTTTTTTAGTCAAATTAAATCTCCTTCTCACAAATTCTCCCTAGAATCTTTACAATACAATTTTTCCCTTAAAAATAACAGAAATATGTTCATCTATGTGACTATCAGTTACGCGCGTGAGCCGAGATTGATTTAAAAAAAGGAACAAATTAAAATTTCCGGCAAGATCTTTATTGGAATAACTGTTTTGTTACTAAATCTCTTTAAAGTTGGCCGCCGTGCCACGATCTAGCGGTTTGTCGCTTAACTTGCTCTACGTCGTCTACGTGGTTCCGGAGGAGGTTTATGGCATAATTTATTTGGTAAATTTCTTGGAATGGGTTAATTTCCTTTTCCAGGTGTGTGATTTTATTTTTCTGATTATTGACGCGGTCTATGATTATGTTTGAAATTAACTTTTGTTGTTTGTTAATATAGGATGTTATGTTACTAATCTGTTCAGATATTTGTTTATTGATCGAAATTTGTTTATTTGACTCGTCGATTAAATCATGATTCCCTTTAATTAGCCCATCCAGTTTTGATTTTATGATGTATTCATCATCTGAGTCCATTGTGCCCGTTAGATATTTAAGTCCTTTTCCTACTATATTTAAAAGTCCACGTTTATGACGTAGGCTAGGTTTGAGTCCTTGAATTTTAGTGGTTAATAGATTGAAATTGTGCTGTAGTATGCTGAACATAGAGTTATTTGGAACTGGTAATTTAGATTCTATGAATTTAACATTTTCCTGAATGCTAGTTTGACTTGTTTCGAATTCCGTTATATTAATGTAATGGATCACTTTATAATAATCGCTGATTATTTTTCTGTTGCCCAGTTGAAGGATGACGTATCCATTATTATCGTTGAGACTCTGTACCTCGATCGATTGTGCCTTCGTGGCTGGTTGTAGAAGGGAGAGGAGGATTATCGGTAGAACCGTGAGCAGGATCATTTTTTGAAATAGATTGTGGCTTTTTGTTACTTGGGTTTTTCTTACGCTTGCTAACTTTGATTGTAGGGTTTTTATTATCCTGAAATTTCTTTAATCTTCTGATATGTGGCTTATAATATTTATGACCTGAGCTTGTGATTACATGATTGTCATCTAGTTTTTCTACGTTTATTTTGCTAAATTTAGCGTGATTCTTTCCTCCTCTAACTTCTTTTATGAAAATAGGTCCTGTTTGGACTTCAACGTTTTTCCGATCAATATTAAGCTTTTCTGTTGTTCTGTCTTTGAGTTTTTAGATTCTTGCCCTAATTTCAGGGTATTCGTTTATATCTACTTTACCTAAATGGAAATCAATTGGCTTTCTACCAGTTGTTGAGGGTATTGATTGGTTATAAAAGCGTATTGCTTTTAAAAGTTTTTCTTCAACTGTGTCACTGTCTCTATTCACATCATGCCTCAAAAGTCGCATATGCTCGTTTAGAGTGTTGTGGACACGGTTCATGTCCGCGTTTGACGTATGATTATTATTGGATGCAAAGTGTATTTCAATGCTCTGTTGTTTAACCCATTTCTCCCCATCGTTGCGTAAACGCAACATTTTGATTTTGATTTTTTTTGTATTGAAAATAAGAAAATAAATTTATGACATGTAAGCCAGTCTCGAAAAGAAGAGCTTATACATGGATTATAATTTTTTAAATGCTAAGTTTCAAAAAAATACATGTTATTCTAATTTTTCAAAAAACTGCTAATTGAGTCATCTCTAGATCGACAGATTCATCTAGTCATAAAAGTTATTGATTGAAATAATTCGTAACTTTTCAAATCCTACAAACCTTTAGCAACATCTTCTTTATGATATAAACGCCTTTGTTGAATAAAACTATTTACACATGTTGTTGATCTTAAGACTTCCAGGAATCGTTGCGTATACGCAACGTTAGGAAAAATGATCATCGGCTTATTGCTACTGACCGGATATCATTCTCTGCCTGCTACAAAATTATACTGGTCAAAAGATGAAGACAAAAGTGTATCAATTGTGAGAAAATGTATGAGTCGTAACAAATTCGACTCTATAAAGGCAAATATCCATTTATGTCATAATGCTGACTTGGATCAAAACGATAAATTCGCTAAATTGCGTCCTATTTTCGATATTATAAACGAAAAAAATTGCAGTTTGGAATATTTTCACACAACTTGTCAATCATGTCATGGCTGCAAAATGTTCATCAAAGGAAAACCTGTACGATTTGGATTCCAGTTGTGGTGCTTGTGTAGTGCAAATGGTTACTTATAGCAGTTTATTCCATATGGTGGCAAAACTAGTAACATCACTAGGAATGATTTGGGTCTGGGAGGAAATACCGTTTTAGACCTATTGTCCATCATCCAAAGCCCATGCAAACATCGCATATTTTTTGACAATTTTTTTCCTTCACATAAGTTGTCCTGCAACTTGCAAGAAAAAGGCTATTTCGCCATTGGTACTATCAGAGAAAATCGAACTATGAATAAAACTTTGATAAATACGAAAAATCTTCAGAAACTAGAAAAAGGGTCATTTGACTATTGCTTCGACAAAAAACATGAAATACTGTTGGCTCGATGGAATGATAATTCTGTGGTAAATGTGGCTACTAATAATGTTAAAATAGAAGCATTGGTTACAGCAAAACGTTACGATAGAAAAATAAAAAAAGATGGTGAATGTTCAACAACCCCAAGTAATAGCAGATTATAATGAAAATATGGGGGGAGTAGATCTCCACGATAATGGCATAGCGAATTACAGGATCCGAGTAAGAGGGAAAAAGTGGTGGTGGCCACTGTTCATTGATTTGATAGACAGTGTTTTACAATCTGGCGAATGAGCGATCCTTGAGCCAATTAGCATTCAAATCTTACGTTACTGTAAGTTTGTTGAAAATTGAAGAAGTCCAGCTTGCAGATAATTCGCAATTTTTGGGTATTTCAAATACAAATCTAGGAAGGCCATCCATAAACGCGTTGCCTTCCAATATTCGCTTTGATAATATTGGACACATCATAGAAGAGCACGAAAGTAAACGTCGCAGAAGATGTCGTCAGTGTAGAAGTGCAACAATTTATATGTGTAAAAAATGTCAAGTGCATCTTCATGCTGATTGTTTTAACATATTCCACTCACGCCAATAATGTAGCATGCATTTTGAAACTAAGTTACTAGTATTTTTGTTTCATCAACAACATTTTGCGTAATGTAAACTATATAAAAAATATTTTTTCTGACTGTAATCTTCTCTTTTTGAGTGTATTTATAATTGTTGTTAGCAATAAAACCAATTAAAATGCTTTCATTTTAACTCTTGGGTATTAATGGGTTAAGGAAGTCTAAGAGTGGTATCGCCTTAAATCCTAATTCGTTATCTGCTACTAGTTTTCTAAAATTACCTATTACGCTAATACACTGAAGAATTGCTCTCTTAAATTCTGTCCATGTTCTCCCGTTGATTTTAATGGCTTGCGCGAATTTTGAGAATTTATCTACAAAAGTAAGGAACAGAGTTTTGTCTAAACTATAAAACACATCAACTTGTATTATTTCTCTAGGTTCGCTAGGCGTTTCACTACTTTGGAATTTCTGTTTGGCAGGGTTTCTGTCGTATTTTTCTGTGTTACAAATTTCACAGTTGTTCACAAATTTTGTGATCCTATCACGCATATTTGGATGATAATAATTTGCTTTTATTTCTTGGAAATTTTCGTTGATGCCTCTATGGTTGTTCCTTAGATGTTCTGACTCAACTAATTCTTTCAATCGACCTTCATCTGTTACATCCTGTAGTAGCTTTTTACATCTAATGATTTTAAATTTATTTCTATTGTCGGAAAAGTAAGATCTATAAGTGTTATGGATTTTTTCGTAGAAATCTTCATCCTCTTTAAGTATTGCATTGAGTTTATCTGGATCAAAATGTGTTTTAAGTAGGATGAGAACAGTATTCTCGTCAATTTCTTTTGCCATTATTATCTTCCTAGAATTCTTGAAAATTGCTGAAGTTTTTACTTTTAGTGAACCAGATGCGACTCTTTTTATTATTATTTGTTTTTTGTAGATGTTTAATGGATTTTTTGTTTCAGGAATGATAGGGTTTTCCTCATCTATGTGGTTAATTATTATCCTGGAAAGCGCATCAGCGTTTCCATTTTTTACACCTCGTTTAAACTTGATTGTGTAATCATACTCTGCTAGTTTTAAGCGCCATCGAACTAATTTCGAACTTGGATCCTTTATAGAGAAGAGCCATTGCAAAGGTTGATGATCTGTTTCAATTATGAACTTTCGTCCGAAAATGTAAGGGCGAAAATATTTGGTCGCGCAAATAATAGCATGCATCTCTTTTTCGATTGTGCTGTATTTTTCTTTGTGGCCATTCAATGTCCGGCTGGCGTAGCAGATCGGGTGATCATCCTGCGAGAGTATTGCACCTAATGTAAATTGGCTAGCATCTGTTGTCACTGTGAAAGTCTTTCCAAAATCGGGGTAGCGAAGTATTGGATCGTTAGTTAGCAATCGTTTTAAAGTTTGAAAAGATTCTTTATATTTGCAGTCATCTGTTTTTACCTTACTTTTTTCAAATATTTGGTCATAGGCTTTGCGATTCTTGAGTAATCTCTTATAAATTTACGGTAATAGCCTGTAAGGCCTAAAAATTGTTTGATCTCTTTTTGCGTGCCAGGAAGATGAAATTGCTGTACTCAAGTGATTTTATTGGGATTTGGCTTAATGTCTTCAGGTGTAACGATGTGCCCGAGAAATTCCGTTTCATGCTTTAAAAATTCGGATTTATCGAGTTGCACCTTTAAGTTTACGTCCTTTAGACGTTGAAAGACTTTACGTAAGGATTCTAGATGTTCCTGAAGAGAAGTCGAGAATATGATGATATCGTCCAAGTATATCAAACATATTTTATTAATATAATCCGAAAACACGTTATTCATCAGCCTTTGAAAAGTGGCTGAGGCTGTTTTTAAACCGAAGGGCATACGGACGAATTCGTAATGACCATTTTCAACACTAAAAGCAGTTTTGTATATATATTGTTTTGCTATCTCGATCTGATGAAATCCTTTGGCAAGGTCGAGTGTGGAGAAATACTGGCATCTTCTTAACTTTTCTAGGATTTGTTCCATGTTAGGAATTGGGTATTTGTCATCTATGGTTACCTCGTTGAGCTTTCGGTAATCTATGACTACCCTCCATTTCTTTTTGTCGCTTGCGTCCAGTTTTTTGGGAACTATCCAAACTGGGGCAGAATATGGGGAATTACTCGGTCTAATAATACCTTTGTTCCACATATCCTTTATTTGAGAAGCTACTTCGACTTTGTGGATGTATGGATACCGATACGATTTTACTGCGATTGGCACTTGGTTCGTTGCACGAATTTCGTGTTTTATAACGTGAGTGAACGTTAAATCGCAATCGTCTTGGAAAAATATATTGGAGAAGGTCTTAATAATTTTTATTAATTTATCCTTCTCCTCATAGTTCAAATGATCGGTTCGAATCTGGTCCAGCAATGGCAGATTGGAAATTTCCTTTACTATTTAGAAGTTTCCATCAGTTATGAGTTCGGTTTTTTGGGGGGAAAATTCAACTATGTTTTCCGCGTTTCCTTTGATTTTTACTAATGCATTAACTGGGTAGTCTAGTGCCTCGTAGATACCTTCTTCTAAGACGATTTTTTCGTCTTTGGAAGCTTTGCGGTTAATATATACTAACCCATTCTTTTGCTCTACTGGCATATCGACGTTATAAACACCGGGTTCTTTGAAACTGTAACTTTTTATGTTAGCGTTTTCATATTGGAGTTTGATCCTTTTATCGTTCAACTTAAGCAGGTCTTGCTTATAATCTATTATAGCATTCAGTCTTGGAAGGACATCGTTACCCAATAACCCGTCATATTGATTATGAAATCTAAATACTAGGAGCTCAATTGTTTCTGAAGTATCTCCTAGTTCTTCGAACATAGGGATTTTAACTTTTTCCCTGATAGCGACGTTATTTTGAAGAGTTCGCAACATCGTTGTTGCAGTAGCTATTTTCCATTTTGGATGACAGAGTCCAGAATTAATAATGGAGTTAGTAGCTCCTGTATCGATAATAAATTTGAGAAGAGGTAGCTTGGTTTTTATTATTATATGTGGTAGATTTCTTTTGAGGCTGATAAAGGAAAATTTTCTTGAATTTCATGGTTTTTTACATCCATAGGTTCTGGGGGAGATTGGCGATTATTAACGTTTCGGCTATCATTCCAATGATTTGGGGCGGAAGGCTCATGAAGGGATGGTTTTGTCCGGTTTTTTGGTTATTGCTAAAGTATTGGTTATCATTCCGAGAATGATCGTAGCGTTGATTCCGGTTGATATCGTTCTGCCTTAGCCATTGTCTACCTCGATTGTCATTGCTTTTTCGACCGTATCGTCTATCGCGGCTATTAGATTGTTGGGTAACCCTATTTTGATTCGAATTATTACTTGACCGACTACTTGATTGGTTGTGAGGTTCATAATAAGCATAGTTAGCGTGGAAGAGGATATCTAACGCTTCTTCCAAACTATCGGGGTCTCGGCAGAACAGTATGGACCTCATGGGTTCTGGTAGTTTGCTTTCAAAAATGTTAAGAGCTGTTGTCCTGCTGTTATTGGCTGCGCAAGCATTTGCTTCATTGCCAGGACCCAATACGTTAAGTGTTTTAGTATTTAACCTGCGTAACTTGGTTTTTATTTCGTTATGGAAGTTTACGGCCTTTGTTTTGAAGGACACTGACCGCATTGCGTCGAAACGTTCTTCGATACTCAACCTATCTCCGAAGTTATTGGTAAGAACTGTTTTCATTTCGGCCCATGAAACTGCGTGACAATTTATCTCGATTGTTTCGCGGGCTTTTCCTTTTAGCTTGCTTTTGATAATGTCCGAAAAAATTGTTTGCGCTAATGCGTCGAAATTTTGTAAAGAAGGGTAGATTCGATCTAAAATTCGAAATTTTGCAATTCTTTTGGATCTCTATTATATTCCGATAATTTATATAAGAATTTTAAGGGATCTACATTGAGAGCAGCCATACCCGTAAAACTTTGAAAGTTGCTACGCGAAAACAAGTCAAGATTATTTCGACACCGCTCACAATTTTCCACCCGGATTTACACTTTTCTTTACACTTATTTTATGTTATGACACTGTATTTATTAATATAAATCTTATACTAAATTTAGAGAAAAAAAAAATTAAGTTTGCGTCACAAGCAGACACAAGAAGAGAAAAAAAATTTCATAAAATTCTTGAATGTTTCCAGGAAATACTTTGTTATAATTAGAAATCTGACCTTATGGATGTTGGAGCCTGAGGTTTTCGTTAAATTCGATATCTGATCTGCTTCCAGTTGATGTATCAGGATCCGGTTGAGCATGAACTTATCCTTTTGGTAAGATTGATGTCCAGTTCGTTTCCAATTAGTGTGTTTGAACCCAGTTGAGCATTAACTTCTCCTTTTTGGTGAAATTGATATCCAGCTTGCTTCCAATTAATATATCCTTATGTTATTCTTTTGATCAAATCAATCACACGCGGTTCGAGGATACTCTATGCGTATTCATACGGGCGATATCGATAAAACCGATTTCAATTTAGTCCACAGTGACTTTGTGACACAATAAGTATTTATTTTCACATTAACACTTTACGGATACATCCGAGTATCCCATCCTCGTCGCCAGTTACGCGCGTGAGCCAAGATTGATTTAAAAAAAAGGAACAAATTAGAATTTCCGGCAAGATCTTTATTGGAATAAGTGTTTTGTTACTAAATCAATTAAAATTTGGCCGCCGCTAGTCGCTTAACTTAATGACAGCCTCGCAAGCTAGATTTTTACCTGCGAAGAAAGCTAAATGAACTTTTGGAAAAATGTTTACGCTGCAACATGCGCGGATTAAAATTACTGAAAGTTGGAATTTTGTGGAAAATACAAGTTGCAGAATTGCAACTTGAGTTTCCGGTGCATGTAGATTTGTGGGAAAGGGTGAATAGCCGTGTTCCCATGAATTCTAGATAATGTTCGCGACAGGGTGTATCGTGACTACTATCCTCATTTATGTCTCTTTTGATTAGTTCCAACATTGCCTTAGTAGGCGAGACAGGTTATGAAATTTGAAGTCCACAGCATCGTACAGACGATGCAAACATTTTGCAGCTAATTATTGGCTGCAACGAAATTTACATGTGTGAACAAGTCGAAAAACAATTTGCTGAAAACAAATGAGTTTGCAGCAAAAATTGCCGCAACAATTTTCCATGTTGTGTGTACACGTGATATTTATTTGCATTAGGTGTTTGCTTGTTTGCTCCTACTGTTTGCCACTAGTTGCAATATTGCCGCAAGACAGCACAGAAACAGCCATGTGGAACCGTGAGTTCCGTGATTCAAAAACTAATCGAAAAGTATGAAAGTTTTCCTGAGTTGTGAGATGTTTCTTCTCCTCAATATAAAAATAAATTTAAAAAGCAAAGTGCAAAGAGACATTGCAGCAGACTTAAGTTTAGAAGAAAGTGACATCAAAACAAAAATACATAGTTTGAAGACACAATTTCTGCAGGAAGAACGTCGCATAAAACAAAAATGAGTGGACAAGGTCTAGACGATAATCATGAAAGTAAATGGGAATTCTTCGATTCACTTAAATTTATCTTAACTGAAAAAAGTATCATATACTTTCGGAAATTTGGTAAGTGAAAAATTTTATTAATTCATATTAAGTCACATTTTATATGTATTTATATTGCCAAGAAACTTCTTTCGCGGTAGAACTGAGTTGAGTATTTCGCTGAAGCGGTAAACAATTACCTTCTAACACAAGCTCATTACGCCAATCACCCGGTTGAATTACTCCTTCATTTTCCGTATCAAATGTACCTTGCGGAGCATATCTTCTCCTAGATTCTTTTCTAGCCATGAAATAGTTGTGCAATGCACATATTGCTGATATAATGTCTACGGTTTTTTCAGGATCAAGTTCTACAGGTTTTCTCAAAACGCGAAATCTGTTTGCCATTATACCAAACACATTCAGGCACAATCGACGACACAGTGCTTACAGGAATCCAAAAAAAGATACACCATAGAATGATATGAATCACCTGGAATATTTATAATTTATATAAATATATACAATTATACCTTATTGATAAATATACTACTAAAAATCACAAAAATATGTTTCAAGTACAAACCTGTAGCTAGAAAACGCAGAGTTAAAACTAAACACTCGCTGGGTGAAATAGCGGCACGCATAACAGTATCCTTTTACATTATTTCGGTTTTAACTAGCGCTAATAAAAACTCGAAATCTATTTTAGACATCCAAAAAAATTGGAAAATCTGTCTTTGTTCTCATTTTTAAGCTCCTTTAGAAGTTGCTGGTGAAATCCTAGCTCGGCTATTTTTGCAATCCAACTACCCACAGTTTTCTATTTTTAACTCTTCTTTTCAAGTTAACTTCTTTTTCGCGTTTTATTACAATCATTGCAACAATAGCCGCTGCAGTTCTTGTTCTTTGGCAAGACATTATTTATTTCTAACTTTATTGCTCGCACTCCAGAAACTAAATGAAAACAAGTGTGAACAACCATCAAACAACCACGCAACAATTTGCATGCGGATGGGAGGCATCTTGCAGCAAACAATTTTCGTGCAAATTTTGGATAAGTGTGACCATCAAAGCAAATACTTGCTGCAAACTATTGCTGCAAATGATTGCTCGTCTGTACAGAGCTTAAGACTACCATTCGAATTGCAAATCAAAAACCATGTCTGCAATCTGTGTCCTTCTTTTGAAAAACGGAAATAGCTCAAAAAGGAGTTGTCTTTTTCATTTTCATACAAGGACCTAGAACATGTAACTCTCCAAACAATATTAAATACAAAACAAATTATTTATAAAAATCACAAAGCGCATATTTTGAAAATATAAATAAAATAAATATTAAATAATCAACTTTCCAATATATGGAAAGTTCTTGAAGTCGGTCCGAAAATTCAAATTCAAATTTTCAACTTATCCTTTTGTTTTAAAGTCTTTAGAGTATATTTGAAGTGTTTTTGGAAAGAACTCTGTTTGCGAGTGTATGTATGTGCGCACGTACGTTCGTGGTTATTTCTCGTCGAAAAAAAATATATCGACTTCATTGAGCTGTGAATGGAAACATGTTGATAATAAAACGAGCTGATTAGATTTTGGGGAGCTTCACCTCGGTGTTTTGTTTTGTTTTGGCGCATCCAAGGTCATTCTGTCCTGTGCGGTATCTTACAAATGAAAGCATGTATTGACGCAGTGAAATCATTCATATAATGCTATTAATGCTTTGAAAATTTCTCATCAAATAATAGTTATTTTCGTTATGAGTCCGTGAAGAGCTAGTTTTAACAAGTGCAAAACACGAACCGAAAACGGTGCAAAACGCACGAATTCTATTCTTTCACACAAGCATCAAGCGAGCAACGAAAGATATCCAGTGATAAGTTTTGTTGAGTTTCTTTACGTGTGCGCAAATTTTAGGATTGGATACAGACGCACTCAAAGCCACTCCACTGGAAGTCACTCGGCGCCACTTGGAGAATGTAACATCAAGGTATGTGCAACAAATATGGAGCGAGACTAGCGTTGCCAGACGTCCCGATTTCGGCGGAATGTCCCGATTTTTAAATCAAAATTATATGTCCCGCGCGGAACAAGCTCAATCCCGCTTTTCGAGGATTACTCGATTGTGCGTTGGACGGCTGACACAAACAAGTGTGGCTTGGCCGGCCACCCAGCGCGAGATAAAAAAAGCACGCGTGAGGGGTGCAACAGTGACAGAATACAAACAAATTTAGGCACATAAATATTGCATTTGTTTTAGTGCTTGGGAAGGGAAGCATTGAGCAAGTAGTAGTACATTACATTAAGCAAACAAAATTATATTTTTCTTCCGTGTTTTTCCTTAAAATACTCTAGTTAACGCATTAGAATCGTTTAAAGATGAATGAAAAAGCCGATTGTGTTGTTGCGGATTGCTCGGAATCGGAAAGCATTGTACCTAAGAAGAAAGCCAAACTAGGAAAACATCGCCTAACGAAGTACAGTACAAATTGGCAGTATGATCATAATTGGTTGTGTGATGTGGAGTCGGATGAGCATAAAGCTTACTGTAGACTTTGTAAAAAAAGAGGTGCCTGTTAGTGTTTCTCGTGGTGAATGTAGTGAAGCACTCAAAAACAAGTAATCACTAGAAGATCACGAGTTCTCATGCTGCAAGAAATATAACCAGCTATTTCCAGGCACCAGGTACTTTCATATCTGATCCTGATCTCGATGATATTATGTATAAATGTCAGCCGTAGAAATAACTTCTACATATCACACTGTTAAACATTCGTTGAGCTACAATAGTATTGATTGTTTTCAAAAGTTATTGCCTATCATGTACGCCAATTCTAAGATAGCTAAGAATGTTAAAGTACAAAGAGTGAAGCAATAGTTTGTGAAGTATTGGCAAAAGAAGCTTTGAAGGACGCGAGTCAAAATTTAAAAGAAAATTTATTTTTTTCAATTTCTACGGGTACCAGCAATAAGGGAAACCGGAAAATGTTTCCGATATGTGTGCGATATTTCAGTTTTGACAAAGGTAAAACAAATTAATAGATTTTGTGGAGAGTAATGATGAAACTGCCGCCCAAATAACAAAGGGACTTTGTGAAACATTGGATAAACATAACTTAAAATTATCGCAAGTAACTTCATATGGCGCTGACAATGCAAATGTCAACTTTGGTTCAAATCATTCTGTTTACACGAATCTGTTTAACAAGAATGAAAAAATATTAAAAGCCAGTTCACATCTTCCATAACATGAGCAAATTTGCATCGACGTAGAAGCTATCATCTTAAAAATATACGGCCATTTCTCACATTCAGCTAAACGTCGTGCGGAATTGGTGGAAATATTTGAAACTGCAGAAATGGAGTGGTTCGAGTTATTGCGTCCCGTAAGTACAAGATCTCTGTCTCTCTGTCCTGCTGTTAAGAGAGTGATTATGGTTTGGCCTGCTTTGAAACGTTACTCTTATAAGCCAAATTTATGCGCGAAAGCCATTGAGAAGATTTTTTACTCGGAAGCAGAAGAAACCAAAACTCTAGCCTATTTGCATTTAGGTCATAATGTGATGAACGCTTTTGGTACATTAATGAAAGAGTCGCACAGAAATGATATTGCCATAACAGAAATGCATGAGTCATTATGTATCTTCCGCTCAAGGTTGATGCAAAGAATAAAGGATGGTTTTTTTCGGCTACCAGACGCAACAAATTTTAAACAAGCCGCGAGGTGCGACCCTTGAGGTTCACACGGTCAACTTCCCAGTAATATCTACATAAATATAAAAATTATGAAAATAATAGTACTTTAAATAATAATAATGTACCTCTCATAACAGTTATTGGAATGGCTTATTATTAATTATAACATCTACGAGAGCGTCCATTGATTACGTACGGATTTTGGTGGATGGGGTGTTGATTCAATATTCACGCGGATCAATCGGAAGTGAGGTTACAAAACCTTTTCTACGCTATTTGTTATTTTCATATCAATCCCTGAAAGACAAAAGAGCCCTAGCAAAAATGAATGCAGTGTTTGGCCCACTGAAGAGATTTTGTCGCATGGTGGCCATTTTGAATAGTTACGTTCAAAATGGCCATCACTTCGGCATATTGACTGAATTTGTATTTTATCACGATTTTAAATCAATGAGAGTGAGGTTTGCAATTTTTTTCACAAAAGCTGTTTGGAGTATATAGCTTTTATAAACATTGATTAATGTGTTTTGCAAATCAGGTTAAAAATTTATCGTTTATGAAAAAAACCCTAAGTTTTTGCACTTTTTTAATAAATTAAAAACCGACTCCAACAGTTTTATTAAAAATTTGATAGAATCACACAATTGCTAATACGCGTCGATTGGCACCTTAACAACGCAAATCGTATTTTGGCTCACGAGAGATGGCACATGACAGAAATGACTTTCAAAGGGGCGAAAGTACAAAGTTCAAAAACTAATCAGCTCTTAAAATTGTAAAGACGTATCGATTGACACCTCAACAAAGTCGATACGACTTTGTTCACGTTTGTTATGCTCGTAGAAAAAACTGCCCACAAAAGCACGAATTACGTGTCCGAGTATGTCGTGAAACTTTTTAAAAAAGAACAAACACTTTATTTGCAAAATACAAAATTAAACTTTATTTTAAAATATACGTTTTGAAATACACGATCGGTCTATTCGAAGAGGTAACTGTACGAAAACTGGCGGCGGGAAATTATGCGTAGGATTATTTTATAACATAATTTTGCTGATCTAGCGTCTAGACGTTTACTTGGTTCGCACTTTCCACAAAGCTTCTAATGTTACGCATAGTGGTTTCATATTTTGCGTTCCCAGACGCTGATGGATACATAACTTCCCCCTCCTTACATTTTGAATTCTCCTGAATTCGATTAACAATATTAATTTTCCAAAAAATTTGATTATATCTTAAATATATTACAATACCAAAAACTACAAGTAAAATTAAAACAACTATTCCAAAATTAATTGCATATGAGAATTTTCTATGAGTTTGAAGTTCTTTAATTTTATGAATGTTATCAATGTTTTTTAATATGATTTCATCTAATGTAATTTTTTCTGTGAAGTTAGCATAGTTTTCACTTGTTGGATAGAAAAAACGATCGTTAACCTTTTCCTTTATGTTTGAGAAATAGTGACCAAGAATTTTGATTTTACAATTATTAAAATGTATCAATATATTTCCAGATAGTATTAATTTTCTTGAATCGGAAGTTTGATTGACTTCTAATGTTTTTGCGTTTTTGATTAAAATTGTTTCAGTGTCTAGTTCTAAAATTTCTGTATTAGGATTGTGGATAAGATTACAAGTTTTGTTATATATGCAATGTTTACTTATCTGAAGCTCATTTAAAGATTTAGTTTTTTCATATTTATAAACAATGTCTTTAAACTCGAAAACAATTTCTTTTGGGGAATCAATTTCTTTCGATCGATTATTTGGTACAGGTAATATGACATCCAATTGTACTTTCGCAAGTTCCTTCGGAATTTTGATTGCAAATAGTAGAAGATCATTTTCTGATTTTGCCAGACCAATTCTAATGTATGGAAGTTTACTTAAACTAATGTCATATTTTTGAATCTCTTCATCAGTAAGGATATTTGGGTGCAACATGCCATATTTCGCGGAAACTATGTTATCTTGAATGTGCTCGATTTTATTTCTAAGGATCTGAATTTTAAACATCTGATCGTAATAAATGTTATTGATCAAAGTGCTACTAGAAAGATTATTGATTTTGTTTAGAATAATTTCCCGGTCCCTATTGATTACGTCTCTGAGTTGCCAAAATGTTTCGTTAAAATTTTTGTTAATGTCCACTTGTTCGTTTAAAGTCGAGATTAGATTGTGATTATTTGCGTCTACGGTTTTGAGATGTTCGTCAATATCTTGTCTGTCTTGGTCGTCCATCGTTCCAAAGAGCCATTTATGTGCTGTTCCAACGAGGTTAATGAGTCCACGTTTCTGCCTTGTTTTCCTAGGTATTAGAAATTTAACCTGATTTGTCAAATGTTCCAGTTCTATCATTAGCAAAATTTTGTAGTTATCGTCTAACTTGTCTGCGTTAATTTTAAATTCGTTGATTAATTCCAAAATTTCTTGCGTGTTTATAACATGAAGTATTATGTTCGTTTTAGTCACTATTTCTGTGTCGTCCAAGTGGATTTTTACGAATCCCGTCTGTTCTGCAATGTTATGTACGTTCAATAAGCCTTTGGCCGGATGTATGAAGAAACAGGTCATCAATAGGATCAAGAGTAGCTGTAAATTGTTTGAATTCAAAATAAATTTTTGTTTTATTTATTTAAGAATTTAGAAAAGAATGAACTTATGACAGTAATTTTCCTTGAACTATTTCGAGAATCATTTTCTCTCGTAGACTTGGTATATTTTGTTGCGTGAAATTGATTTTTCCATTTCTAGATAAGCATTCCGCGACCATACAGGTAAATACCCCACAGTCACTATTATTTGTTTGTTGTGGACTGTCTGTTACATTTTCTAGAGTTAATAGAGACGCATCGAATATTGAATTTCGATCATCAAGAGACTCCTCTTTGAGGTATTCTGCTAATAGTTCTAATACAGGAGAAGTCGGGTTCCCTAATGAGTCGTAGTACCTTATTGTTTTATCCTTGAAATTTATAATTGACAAGCACCAATGGGCATTATTTACGTGAACAGGAACTAATAAAAGGTCATATGAAAATATATCTACTTGACGAGTCCACCTGCGAACTCCATTGTAACCAGAGTTTCTAAGTCGTGGTATGAAAAAGGTATTCATGGCATATACTTTTGACGTATCCCCATTAGCATGTTCTTTCCTGCGTTCTACTAGGAGGTTAATATAAAAATTAATTATATTGTCATTGAGCCAATTTTCGCCTACTAATGTCTTGATATCTTGCCGGGTTATATTTATGTTAAATTTTGATATCAAAATTTCTTGTTGGGATCATCCATCAATTGCATTTTCTATTATTTTCCTTTCGTCGCATGTAGGGATAAAATTAATAAATTCACTATTATCAGCATATTTAGGTTTTCTTTTGATGTTAATTGGATGGACGTTCGCTAGTTTTGCTTTCCTATATTTTGGCTGATGTTTTTGTCGGACTGCTTTATAGTTTTTTATAAACCCTGTTGTTCTAGCCTCTTCGTAATGCTCTCTATTTATATTGAATTTGTTTATGTTTTTCTCTTTTGTTTTAGTTAAGTTTTTCCTGATGTTATCAAAGTCAACTTTTCTGTTTTGTACTTCATGTGGAGAACATTTTAGAACTGAATGAAACCTCTCGTTGTAGCTTCTTATTGCCCGCTGCATAGTTTGTTTTGTTGAGAACTTAGTCTTTTTGAATGTAATGATTCTAAACTTCTCGGCTAAAGTGTTGTGCATCCTTTCCACATCTGCGATACCTGTGTGGCTATGAGGCTTTGTTAGATGCAAGGTAACAGCTTCAACCCGTAAAAATTCTTTTATTTGGATTGCATTAAATTCATTTCCTGCGACTATTTTATCAGGCTTGCCTATTTTCGCGAAATGTTCCTCTAGCGTTTCAATGATCGTTATGTGATTTCGGTCAGGTAGATAGTAAGCCGATCTGAATTTTGAAAATTTATCAATGGCGGTAAGGAAACAATATTTCATTATAAAGTATAAATCAACATGAATAACTTGGTTGATATCTGCAGGTGTTTCCGTTAAAAGGAACTTGGGTTTAATAGGATTGCGATCGTATTTCACCTCCTGACACACATCACATTGGTTTATAACTATTTGTATCAGTTCAGCTAATTTCGGGTAATAGATTTTGTTTTTTAGTTTATTAAATGTTTCCTGGATGCCTGAGTGAAAACTTTCTTTGACATGATACAACGAGATTTGTTTTATAGCTTCAACTTCTGTTTTAATATCCATAGCTCTGAATGAGCATTTGATGAATTTAATCTGTGAATCGTTAGAATACATTTCTCTGATTTTTTCTTGCACCACATTGTATTTAGTGTCTGAAAGTTCGGAATAAATGGCTGTAATTCCCTTTTTAATATATTTCCTGAGGATATCACCCAAATTGTTAAAATCATATTCGACTATATATATTATTCGTTTCTTATGTACGATCTCGATTTCTTGGGTCTTGTTATTTGTCAGGATTATTTGGGTTTTATATTTGTTAACAATTTCTTCTTTTATTGCAATATGATCGAGAAGTTCCTCCTCTGCCGAGTGTTTCGTTGCCATCGTGACATCTTCTTCATTAACCAGCACTTGCAAATCTGAGTAGGAATTGGTGCGATCTTCAATATTCACAGTCTCCTTACAGAACTCTTCCGTGTTTGGGATGCGACTCAAAAAATCAGCTACATGATTTTCTTTCCCTTTGAGGTACTCGATTTTAAACTGATATTCTCCCAGTTTTAATAGCCAGCGTTGATGGCGGGGTAAAAGATCTTTACCCTTGTATTTCGCATGTAGATATTTAATTGGTTGGTGATCGGTATAAATTTTAAATTTATTTCCGTAAAGGTAAGGTCGGAAATAATTTACCGACCACATAATAGCGAGAAATTCTTTATCGGTGGCAGCATAGTTTCTTTCGTGCGTATTCAATGTCCTTGATGCAAAACAAACAGGGTGACCATTTTGTGACAAAACGGCGCCTATTGCGTAATTAGACGCATCGGTGGTCAGTTGAAATGATTTGCTGAAATCAGGAAATCGAAGAATTGGGTGAGAAATAATCAGAGCTACCAGTTTCTCAAAAGCATCTACATAGTTAGGGTCAGTGGCATTTATTTTAATGCCTTTTCGAAGATACTTGGTAATGGGCTGGGCTACTTTCGCATAGTCTTTAATGAATTTGCGGTAATAACCCGTCATACCTAGAAAGCGTTTAATTTTTTTTCACATCTGGGAAGTTTTAAATTCTCAATTTTGCTGACTTTATCTGGATTAGGCTTTAAGCCGTCTTTTGTGATAACGTGGCCTAAAAAACTCGTTTCCTTTTTCATAAAATTCCACTTATCGATTTGCACTTTTAATTGATGCGCTTCAAGGGTTTTTAACACGTCACTTAAGGATTCTATGTGTTCTTGCAATGAGGTGCTAAAAATGAGGATATCATCTAAATAGACCACACAGGTTTTATTAATAAAGTCTCTAAGAATGTCATTCATAAGCCTTTGGAACGTCGCGGGGGCGTTCTTTAGACCGAATGGCATTCTTATAAACTCGTAAAGACCGTGTGGAGTTACGAATGCTGTTTTTGGTCTATCCTCTTCTTTAATGAGGATCTGATGATATCCTTTTGCTAGATCAATTGTTGAGAAGTAGTGTGACATACCAATTTTGTCTAGAATAGAGTCTATATTGGGCAACGGAAACTTATCGTCCACTGTAACCTCATTGCGTTTCCGATAGTCTATTACTATTCGAAATTTTTTTTCTCCCGAATTGTCCCCCTTTTTCGGTACGACAATTAGTGGGCTTGAATACTTAGAATTGCTTTTTGTTATAATTCCTTGCCTCTCCATTTCGGCTATTTGTCGCCTAACTTCCTGCTCATGTTTAGGCGGGTACCTATACAGCCGTGAATTAATTTGATTATCCGTAGTCGTTTTAATCTCGTGCTGAATACTTGAAGTACTTGTGAGCTTATCACCCTCTTTAAAGAATATTCCCTCGAATCTCTTCACGAGTTTAACGATTTCTTTGTATTCTTCTGGGTTCAAATGATTTAGTTTTAAATGTTTTAAATAATCATTATCTATTGCTTCTAACACATATTTCTTTAATAGGATAGGGATTGTTCGTGAATAATATATCCTGCCCATTGAGTGTAATAGTTTTATTTTCAATGTCAATTAAGGTGCCTAATTTGTTCAATAAGTCTATACCAATAATGAAACTGTATTTTCTGTTCGGTAACTTTCTTACTTTCCATCTAACATAGGCATCTGACGGCAGCTTAAACTCAATCGGAGCTGGTGTGTGAATTTCATGTTTTATGCAGTCTTTTCCTGTGATAGTGGAAAAGATCAGAGGTTTGATTGGGATTTTTATAAAATTACTTAAATCCTCATCTACGATGCTAAGAGAGGATCCAGTGTCTATCAGAGCTATAAATGTCGTTTTATTAATAGTAATATGTATTAGTGGAAGTTCATTCGAGGCTAGTTTATAAAAAAACTCTTGCCCCTCGTGTTCACTAATAAAATTTGATTCTGGTTGATATTCAGAATCACATTCACTTTTGGGAAAACCCTGGACCCTATAAAATTGGTTGGGATTGAGTTCTACATTATCAACTTCCATTGCATTATCCTGAGGTTGTTGTAAGTTTCGTAGAGGATTTGCGAAACTCTGCCTGGTTTGCTGTGATCTATTATAGTTATTACGGTGAAAATTATTATTGTAAGGCTGATTCTGATCCCTTGATGGAAAGAAACTTCTTCTATACTGATTAGAATTATTATGGACTTGATTATTCAATCTCAATTGGTCTGAACTATTGTGATTATAGTTTAGCCGTCTGTTATGATCTGGGTTTCTGTATTTGTTTCGTCTATCGTAATTTCGATTAGCTGTAGTTTCAAAAGTCTGTTGTCTTTATGTTGGAATATTTTCTAAGTGTTTTGCATTATAAGAATTATTTCTACTCCTAATGGCACCCAAATTTCCCACTGAATTAGTGTTTTTAAATTTTCTATACTCTGGTCTAATACAAGAGTCTTCGAATCTACGCAAATGCATGACTTTTAAAATATCGGATAAATCATTTAGTTCGTAAATTTTGTCCAATAACACTCCTTGTGTCATTTCTTTTATGCTATTTACAAGGATTGAGTCTACGTTACTTAAATCAATGAACAAATCATCTTTATAAAACAAAATAAGCTCGTCTGTTTTATTTTTGATTTTTTGAACTTCTATTGCTAATTCACTGACCGTATTTGTTCGAAGGTTATTTATGTTCCTGTATATATCCGCTGGTTCTGTGTCCGGTTTGAAGCGAAGTTTTAACGCTGCCTTGATCGATTCCCACTCGTCTGGTGCAGGGATGTTTATAACTGCTTCTTTTGCTGCTCCTTGAATTTTCTCGTAGAAAAGCGTCCTGGTGGCTGCCCTTTTCACATCGTCGTCGATAATACAGTTTAAATAGAATTCCGTAGCGCTGATGAAAGAATTCAGTGAAATTTCACTTGTCCCCGTAAAACTCGCCATGTGCTTGATTTCTTTTGGGATCTGCTCTCTGCGGTCTGCTGGTGCCCGATTAGCGATGTGTTGTAACGCTGCCGCCAGTTGTTCTACGTAGTTGTCTCTGTTCCTGTTCGTCATTAACTCCTGGATTGCTGCTGCTAATTGGGCAATCTATCCTTCCCTTCCTTTCAGACGTTCTTCCAACTGCTGTATTTGCTGCTACATTTTTACTGGAAGTAAATTTCTATTCAGGGATAAGTACTTATCTCGTTTGGATTTCCACTCCGTCATCCACTATAATGTACTGCTGGTTTCTTCCTCTTAATTCACTGTTCAAGTTGCTTGGTTGAATTTGCTTCACAACTCTTTTTCTTTCTGTTTTTTTTTCACAATATTGTTCACACTTCTTTGCTTTCGCTGCACAACTCCTTTTTTCACTATATTCACTATTCTTTATTTTCGCGGTACATTCTTCCTTTTTGCGTTTGGGTTATCAACCAGCCTCAGCTGACTTATTAACGGACTTTAGGCTTAATGTGTCCGCCCAAACAAAGGTAAGATTGTTTTTAATTACGCGGTACCTTCGCGGTTACGATTAAAGGTGTATATAATTGTGCTTTGGACTACCTTCGCGGTTTATCCATTCACATTAATTCACCTATTGCACTTTAAATTCTTTTCAGTTTTTTTTCTCGACTTAACTGAAGAATTTAAAGTTTGACCGACTGCGCCAATTACGTGTCCGAGTATGTCGTGAAACTTTTTAAAAAAGAACAAACACTTTATTTGCAAAATACAAAATTAAACTTTATTTTAAAATATACGTTTTGAAATACACGATCGGTCTATTCGAAGAGGTAACTGTACGAAAACTGGCGGCGGGAAATTATGCGTAGGATTATTTTATAACATAATTTTGCTGATCTAGCGTCTAGACGTTTACTTGGTTCGCACTTTCCACAAAGCTTCTAATGTTACGCATAGTGGTTTCATATTTTGCGTTCCCAGACGCTGATGGATACATAACTCACGCACGTACACACACACATACATACTTCTTTCTAAAAACACTTAAAATATACTCTAAAGACCTCAAAACGTAAAGTTATGTTGAAAATTTCAATTTCGATTTTCGAGGCGATTACAAGAACTTCCCATATACTGGGAAGATAAAAATAATATTCCATACAAACAATGCACGAATTAAATTTTCCGTCAGAAGCCTCGGAAAAACAAAAACTCAAACATTACCAATGACGGAGGCGGTTCAAATATGATCGAGACACACGCTGTAGATGGCACGCATGTATGTTTTGAAAGTCGCGGCTGGAATATGTCATATCGGTGTCCCTTACCGAGAGCGTGGCATAGTTTCCGCCGGTAACGCATGTTTCACGCGAGTTATAGTTGGACTATTTGTTAAGTCCAAAAAAAATTAAATTGAAATTGTTCCTAACGTGGAACTTTTAAATAAAACTCGAAAGGTTTTCACGGAATAATGACTTTATTACAACTGAACTTGACCGAACTGAATCGCAATTGAAGACTGCTCTTCTAGACTATCTTACATGTCTATATATAGGGTTTGAATCGCCAATACAATCTTCGTCTTATCTGAATATTCCCACAATAAGAGGATGTGCTAAGTATGCAATATCAAGCAGTGGATGTGAGATGCGGATATTGCATTTTTGTTTATCAAAGAATTTTTAATTTAATTTTATTTCGATATCATTACTTTTATTATTTTTTACGTTAATTTTTATGGTTTGACGATTCTTACAAAAGAAGTATAATACAATTATAAAAATGAGTATAATAATGGTAAGTATAAAAATAGATCCAGTGGCTATAGTATTTATTTTACTGACGTATTTTATTTCTTCGATTTTTTCCATATTTTTGATATTTTCTAATTGTAGATTTTCAAAATTAAGTTTCTAATTATATTCTGATAGTGTTTTTATTGGTTCTAACGTTAAAACTTGTTGAAACTCTTTCCCTGTATTTGTAAATACTTTTCCTTCAATTTCTATTTTACAATTACTGAATCTAATAATATATATTCCTTGAAGTCTATTCGTTTTGTCGTCACAATTCTGATTTATTCTATCGTTTATATTTACAATTAATAACAAGCCTTTTTCTATTTCTTCTGTTTTAGTCTCATTACTTATTTTAATAAAACAATTTATGTTAGAGCAGGATAATTCATTTTTTAACAATTTTGCTCGTTTTTGAATTTCAAAATATCGTCCATTATATAACACTATTTCCTTTATGTCTATGTTTAATATTTCTGAATTTACACTAGGTATTTGTTTAACATAGTATGATAATAAAGGTGCGGTTAAAATAGGTACATTGATGATAAAAGTTATGGTTCCTTCTTTAATTTATACACTAATCGTGATTTCTTTGAGTTCATCAACGGATAGGTTATGGGAATCAATTTCATCATATGTAAGTATGGAACTGGTCATAATACCTGTTTTCGCGGAATTTAAATTGTCAATTATTTTTTCTAATTCGTCTTTTAATAGATCAAGATTATGGTTTAATTGGACAGTAGTTAATATTTTGTTTATTTGTTTAGTACTGTTATTAACTTCCCAGTATATGGGAAGTTCTTGTAATCGCCTCGAAAATCGAAATTGAAATTTTCGAAATATCTTTACGTTTTGAGGTCTTACGAGTATATTTTAAGTTTTTTAAGTTTGCGAATGGCTATTTGCTATCCCGAAACCACACTTTCCATTTAAACGATGAACCATTCATACAATTTGGAAGCTAGGAACCCCCATCAATGTGCAATGATAGTGTTAGTAAGTTGCTAACCAAAGCACAATCTAGTAGACTATGTTATCGACTAGACTAGGAGGTTCTAACCCAGGAAAAACTGAACTTAGCAACGAAGCTTATACGAAACTAGGTAGACAGTCATTATAATTCGCACATACAAATATTAAAAATAGTTGAATCATAATGAGCTTAACCCATCAACAAGCCTAACGGTGGTCGTGCTGTCTGATAGTGAATTGGCATATGACAGCACCTGAAGAGGAAGCCATTCGCTATCCCGAAACCACACTTTCCATTTAAACGATGAACCATTCATACAATTTGGAAGCTAAGAACCCCCATCAATGTGCAATGATAGTGTTAGTAAGTTGCTAACCAAAGCACAATCTAGTAGACTATGTTATCGACTAGACTAGGAGGTTCTAACCCAGGAAAAAACTGAACTTAGCAACGAAGCTTATACGAAACTAGGTAGACAGTCATTATAATTCGCACATACAAATATTAAAAATATGTTGAATCATAATCAGCTTAACCCATCAACAAGCCTAACGGTGGTCGTGCTGTCTGATAGTGAATTGGCATATGACAGCACCTGAAGAGGAAGCCATTCGCTATCCCGAAACCACACTTTCCATTTAAACGATGAACCATTCATACAATTTGGAAGCTAAGAACCCCCACCAATGTGCAATGATAGTGTTAGTAAGTTGCTAACCAAAGCACAATCTAGTAGACTATGTTATCGACTAGACTAGGAGGTTCTAACCCAGGAAAAAACTGAACTTAGCAACGAAGCTTATACGAAACTAGGTAGACAGTCATTATAATTCGCACATACAAATATTAAAAATAGTTGAATCATAATGAGCTTAACCCATCAACAAGCCTAACGGTGGTCGTGCTGTCTGATAGTGAATTGGCATATGACAGCACCTGAAGAGGAAGCCATTCGCTATCCCGAAACCACACTTTCCATATTTTAAGTGTTTTTAGAAAGAACTATGTATGTATGTGTGTGTGTATGTACGTGCGTTCACGGACCGTTTTTCTACAAGCATAACTCATGTAAACAAAGTCATATCGACTTCGTTAAGGTGTCAATCGAAGCGTCTTTGCAATCTTAAGAGCTGGTTAGGTTTGCTGTTTTCACCCCTTGAAGGTCAACCCTGTTATGCGCTATATATCGTGAACCAAACGTAAGATTTGCTTCATCAAGGTGTCAATCGACGCATATTTACATTTGCGTGATTCTATCAAATTTTTTGAAAAATTGTAGGAGCGGTTTTGTAATTTTTTGGAAAAAATGCAAAAAATTGGAATTTTTTTCAAAAACATCAAATTTTTAACTTTATTTTCAAGTCGCAGTAATCAATATTTATAAATTTAATATACTCCAAACAGTTGTTGTAAAAAAACCTTCAATATGTTTTTTCATGATTACAAAAAAGATAAAATTAAAAATAAAAAATCATTAAAAGTCATCATGTCCTTCATGGTCATTTATGTCAATCATTATATCTCGAGAACCAAATATAATCTTTGCACCATTAAGAAGTCAATCGACGCGTATTAACATTTTAATGATGTTTTTAAATTTAAAAAAAAAATCTTTAAAGCCATCTTTTTTAATTTAATAAAAAAATTATTGAAAGTTAGTGTCTTTTTCATAAAAAAAATTAATTAATAGTTAATAAAATAAACATCGCAATAATAAATGTTTATAAAATTTATAAACTTTTATCAACTTCTGTAGAGACTAGCAAAATATATTCTCATGATTTCAAAACAAATTGAATTAAAAATAAAAAAATCATTCAAATTCACCATGTAAAAAGGGTTCATACGAATTGGTATACCTTAAATCTCTTATTCTAAAGACATTGTTGTAAAGTCAATGAAAGTCTATTATTATTTGCATAATTTGCGGAGATTTTTATTAGCCTTCACAGAACCGTGTTTTAACTAAAAAAACTGCTTAAATTTTGAAAACCAATACAAATCAAATCAAATTTGTAATTGTGGTAATCAACGTTTTGAATGGTAAAATGTTTGTGGTCAACACTTTTTAAGATCATATGCTTTGAAAAGCTTTCATCAAATAAAAAATTGTAGTTTTTAGGAGTTTTGTTCTTTAGTATTCGTAAGATTTCAATTACTTCCTTCATCATTTGTAATACATATATTTTACTATTTACATGCAATTGAACCTATTTTTGACTGCATAATCAATGTTTCTCAAAATCAACAGAAAATAAGAAATAATTATTAGTTTCATTGATGTAAAATCGTGAAAAATTACAAATTCAGTGATTATGCCGAAGTGCTAGCAGTTTTGACCGCACCTATTCAAAATGGCCATCACGCGACAAAATCTCTTCAGTTGTCGTAATAACAAAAAGTGCATTCATTTTTGCTAGCGCTGTTTTGTCCTTCAAGCATCGATATGAAGATAACAAATAACGTAGAAAAGGCTTTGTAACCTGTCCCCTCCGATTGATTCACGTGAATATTAAATCAAACCAATCCACGAAAATCTTTACGTCATCAATTGACGCTCGCGTAGCTGTTACGATTAATATTGAGTCATTCCAATAACTTTTATGAGAGATACATTTTGATTATTAAAAGTAGTATTATTTCCATAATTATTATTGTGTTTAATATTATTAATATTTATGTAAATATTACTGGGAAGTTGTACGTGTGGACCTCAAGGGTCGCACCCCACGACTTGTTTAAATCGGTCACGAGTTGATTATATAATTTATTAGTTTGATTTATGTTTATTATTTTATCGAGTTTATTTTTTAAAGCGTTATTAACTAGTATTTGTTTATTCATAGATTCTATTAGTGCATGATTCTTAGTGTCGATTATTTTTAAATGTTCCATTATCTCTTCGTAATCTTCGTTATCCATAAGTCCAAATAAGAATTTATAAACGTTACCTACGAGGTTAATTAATCCTCTTTTGTGTCGGTTCGACGGAATGGATCTTTTTTCGTAGTGAGTAGATATATTTTTCAAAGCCGTTCTCTTATGTCTTCTTTGTTTAGGTTTATTAACTTTCATTGAAATATCTTTCGCGTTTTCCTGATCAAAATGTAATAGTTTTAATTCTCCATTTATTGTTTTGATAGTTTCTAAAGTATATGAGTCTGGTTCAATTTCTTTAGTGATTTCTGCTAAAGCGGTTTCGTATTGTTTTAAATCTATTCTATGGTAAATTCTTCGATAATCTCTAATAAGTCTTACTGGGTCCTTTTTTATTAAGATGATTCCGGTTTCAGTATGTATTTTCTCTACTGTTATTTCTGCCTGAATTGTTGGTAGTATTATTAGGGTTATGAGTATGACTAAGGATTTCAAAATCGGGTGTTTCCTAGTATGTTGATAAAAGGTCTGCAAATTAAAATGTATATTTATTAGTTTATAGGTTTGTCGGAAATAGTTTTTGTTAGTTTAGGTTATTAGTCTTCCTTTTGCTATTTCTAAAATCATTTTCTTTCGGAAATATGGCATGTCTTCTTGTTTGAAATCTAATTGATGATTTCTGGTAATATACTCAGCTATTGTACAACTAAATATACCACAATCGAATGAATTACTTTGCATTGGAGTGTTTGCTACATTTGTTTTGGTAAATGTTCCTATATTGAAGTTATTTATTTCCTTAGATTCTGCTTCTTTTTCTAAACACTCTGTCAACATGTCTTAAAGATGCGTATTTGGTTTTCTAAATGAATCGTAATAATTAATAGTTTTTTCTCTAAGATTTACGACTGTTATGCACCAATGTGTTTGGTTTGTATGAACTAGAATTATTAAGATGTCTTATGAGAAAATATTTATTTTGCGAGTCCATTTCTTGACTGCTTCGTATCCTGATTGTAGGAGTCGTATAGTAAGGAATGTGTCGAATACGTAAACTTTTAGTAAATTTTTCGGTTGATTCAGATCACTGCGTTCCTTAATTAGGTTCATATAGAAATTTATAATTTGATCATCTAGCCATTCATTTTGTTCAATAGTTTTCATTTCCTTTTTTGTTATATTTAAGCCGTATTTTGATATAATAATTTCGTTTAGTGATCCTTCTTGTGTTAATGTTTTAATGAAGGATTCATCTAAGTTTGAAATAATTGGATTTTCGATTACCTTGTCTTCTGTAGTATATTTCTTTATTCGTTTTATTCGGGGTGTATTTTAGTTTTTCGTTTATTGATTTTTATTAACATTACATCGTTGTAAGTATTTTTTTGTTATCTCTACTTTTCGATATTTGGGTTGTTCTTTATGTCTTTCGTTACTATAATTTTTTATAAATACTATATTGTTAGGAATTTCCTGTGGTTTTTCACGGTTTCTGTTATGATATTCGATCCATTTTATTTTCTTTGTTTCTAATGATTCGTGAATTTGTTTTCTATCTTTACTTCCTTGTTGAACTTCTAATGGTTTACAATTTATACTTGAATGTATTGTATTGTTATAGTATTCGGTCGCTCTAAGGACTTTTTCATCAATGCTGAGTTCGGATTCGGTAAGTGAGAAAACTCTTATTTGTTCTAAAAGTGTACTGTGACATCGGTTCATATCGGCATTTCCGGTATGAGGTTTGGGTGAAGTGAAATGTATTTCAATTTTTTCCTTTCGTAAGAAATCTCTAATATTGACAGTATTGAATTCATTGTCTGCGACAAGCTTTCTTGGTTTTCCCATTATTGCATTATATTCTCTGATCAATTTTATGAAAGTAACCGCATTTTTGTCCATAGTTTCTTTAGTGTATAGATGTTTGGAAAATTTGTTTATAGTTGTAAAGAATTGCTTCTTACCTATCATAAATATGTCTAAGTGAACTAGTTGGTTAATATTATTGGGTGTTTTTGATAATAAGAACTCTGGTTTTATGGGTTTTCTGTCATATTTAACGCGATTGCATACATCGCAATTGTTGATGTATTTGGCAATCATGTTTCTCATATCTTGAAAGTAGTATACGTTTTTTTATTTCTGCGTAATTTTCCAAGATACCTCTATGATTACTTTTTTCATGGATCTCTTTTATTTTCTTAAAACATTGATCTTCATCTAATAGATCGTTTGCGTGATGTGTACATTTAATGAATTTTATTTCTCGATTATTAGAATATGGGCTTACGATTGCAATTTGAACTTTGTTCCATTCCGTGTCATTAAGCTCACAATGAATTCCAATTTTGCCTTTATTAGCTATATATCGTCTCAATATATCTTTTACTGTATATTCGTCATTAATTTCCTTTGTATCTATATATATTTTTCGTTTTTTATTAATCATTTTTAGTTCCTTTTGTTTCCTTTTGACAATCAAAATTTGTGTTTTATAGATGTTAACAATTCCTTCGCTAATGGGTAATTTGTGTTGATCTTCATCCCCTGAGTGAATTGCTACGATGTCACTTAGGTTTTCATTCGAGTCTGGGTTTTCAATAGTTATATTGATTTCTTGTTTTTCAGCATTAATTCTACTCAGGAAGTCAGCAACTTTATTGTCTTTTCCTTTTAGGTATTGATATTAAAGTTGTACTCGTTTAGTTTTATCTTCCATCTCTGCAATTTGCTATTTGGTTCCTTTAGGTTGTTAAGCCAGGCCAGAGGTCTATGGTCCGTTTTTATATCAAATTTTGTTCCAAAAATATATGGTCTGAAGTATTGAGTTGCCCATACGATAGCGAGTAATTCTTTTTCTATCGTAGAGTAGTTTCTTTCATGTTCATTTAATGTTCTACTAGCAAATGATATTTGGTGTCCTTGTTGTGATAAAACTGCGCCTATTGCTTTTTTTGAAGCGTCTGTTGTGAGTATAAATTTTTGTTTGAAGTCAGGATAATGTAGAATTGGATAATCTGTAATTAATTGTTTTATCTTTTCGAACGCTGAAACATATTTTGGGTCTTCAACATTTATTTTGTTGTCCTTTTTTAAAGCATCGGTCAATGGTGAGGAAATTTTTGCATAGTTATTAATAAACTTAGGGTAGTATCCTATTATTCCTAAGAATGATTTAATTCTCTTCGGAGTGTCAGGGACTTTTAAATTTTTCATTACTGCAATTTTATCAGGATTTGATTTTATGCCGTCTACAGATAAAATATGTCCTAGATAGTCAGTTTGTTTTGCGAAGAATCGACATTTATCGATTTGGATTTTTAATTTATACTTTCTCAGTGTATCGAATATTTTTCGAATATTCACTTCCATTTCCTGGAGTGATGTTGCGAAGATGAGGATATCGTCCAAGTAGACAACACATATTTTATTAATGTATTCTCTCAGGACTTCGTTCATCATACGCTGAAAAGTAGCGGGGGCGTTTTTTAAGCCAAGGGGCATTCTGTTAAATTCATAATGTCCTTGTGGTGTTGAGAAAGCTGTTTTATATCGATCATGTTCACTGATCTCTATTTGGTGGAATCCTTTCGCCAAATCTAACGTTGTGAAGTATTGTGATTTACCTAATTTGTCAAATATACTTTCGATGTTAGGAATAGGAAACTTGTCTTCGACGGTTTCCTCGTTCAACCTTCTGTAGTCTATAACAATTCTTCATTTTTGTTTACCGGAGTTGTCCATTTTTTTTTTGGTACAATCCATATAGGTGCGTTATAAGGAGATGTAGAAGGTCGTATAATTTTTTGTTTTAACATGTCGTCGATTTGAGATTTAACTTCTACTTCGTGTACATGGGGAAATCGGTAAATTTTAGAATACAAGGGTTTGTTGGATTTAGTTACTATGTCATGTTTAGTTCGGGTGGTGCACGTTAAGTTATGACCTTCCTTGTAGAATATATCCTCATTTTCTCTGAGTATTTTTCTCAAGGTATTGGTTTCCTCATTGTTTAAGGTTTCAAATAACTTTTGTTTAGCACTTAATTGGGGTTGCAATTCGCTTTGAAGATTTATCTCTTCGGGTATTGCATAGTTAAGGAATAGTATCTTATTATTTACTTTGATACTACCTGTTCCCAAGTCTAAGTATGCATTTAGTGGGTGTAGAATATTTTGTCCTATTATGGCTTTAAACTGTTTGTCAGAAAAATCCATAATATTCCAAAGTATTTTATGAGATATTGGGAGTTCGAATTCTCGAGGCATATTAGATTTTAATTTTTCAGTAACATAGTATGTTCCTGCTAAACCGAATATTGGAATAGGTACGTCTAATTGAAATTTCTCGTTTTTCAAAAGATAGCGTTTGTCTATACTAGATGTTGATGCTCCAGTATCTACTAGTACAGGCAGTGGCGGCTCTACCTTTGGGGCTACCACTTATTGATGAGCCCCACCACTTATTGATGAGCCTATATTAGTGAAAATATAATAAAATATCATTAAAGATTTCAATATAGTTTTCGTAATTTCATTTCATTTCAAAATATAATGTAGCATTTTTTTCGCCCATGCTGTAGTTTACTTTCACATAATCTTCTTGTCGCGCACTGTAGAACAATTTGTTTTTCTCTTCGACTCGCTTCGTTGTGTCTGCACCTTTGAATAGAGAGAATAAGGAACCGAAATGGCCTATGCTGCCCCATAAGCGGCGGTGAAGCATTTTCACTACATACGCAACTTATTTACCGAAGAGAGCGATAATCAATCCACGTTGCCCCTTGCTTGCCCCGCAACCCAAACATTGCACCAACACTGCTTACTACTCACACAGCAAGGTGTACAATTCTTCCAAAGCTCTTCACGGATGCTATGCAGTGGTCAAACTAAATGCCAAAAAGCACTCACACTGCATCGCCGTCCAGCCAATCCCAAATTAGGATGACGACATCGCCCGGTTCCGCGATTGGGGCATTGTACTTTTACTCGTTTTGTCTTCGGTGCTGCACGTGGTAATTTTCGGCGCGTTGTGTAAATTCCCAAAATACTCGGTGGAAATAAAACATTCAGTTGGAAAAGTGTAGTGTAATTGAGAAAGAGTGCTGTACTATAAGTTGTTTAAGTGAATAATTAGTGAAATTGTGAACAATTATTGTGTAAATTACAAAAATGCGTTGCTGTTATCCTGGCTGCAAGTCTTTGCTAGGAAGCAAATCTTGTCGCGTTTCATTTTTCCGGTGAGTAGGTAAAAGTCAGTTTTATGGAAATAACACAACTTATCTGCAAATAATCAATGTTTTCATTGAAAAATTCATGCGCGATGCTAAGCAATTGCTTTGTACATTTAGTTCAAACTAATTGTCAAAACCGAATCATGTGCTGCTCAGCAGTTCAGAGTCGGTGCAGCGCTAGAATGAAGTGGGGCATTAAACATTTTGTATATCATTTCAGGTTCTCAACGTCACCAACTCGGGCTTCCGAATGGATGGAAATAATTGGAGGAGACGATCTCGCATGAAGAAAACAAATTGTGAGCTTCATTTTGAATCGGGGTATATAAATATATATAAAATATATAATAGGAGGTGACTCAAAGCTTCAAAATAGAAAAGTGTGTGAGATACATTTCGAGGAGACAGATATGTTGAGGGGTGCAAGGCGGAAATATTTGAAGCCGTATGCTGTACGGAAAGCGGTATTAAATGTGGTAAGTAAATTTTTTCAGCTTTAAAAAATATTGTCATCATTATTTATCTTTAGGAAATAGATAACTGTGATATACGCGCTGCACGTGAAAGAGTTTATTATCGAAATATTCCTGGAACATCGGCTGGACCAGAGATTGTATGTTGGTCTATTTTGTTTAAGCTACTTTTCCAATTTTAAATGTATAAATTAGTTAAATAAATTTTTGTTGTACTTCCTGTTGTTAATTCAAGACTTTAATTTCCCAATACATTTCTTTAGGTAATATAGATTTTTGAATGAAACCCATTTGAATCCACGATTTTCACCAAGGGCACTGGTGCATTTTGCGTGATTTTCTGTCTCGTTCTACGAAAGTCGACAATTGCTTCAATTCTCTTTACTGATTTCGCTTCCTTATTCTCTCTATTCAAAGGTCTGCACCGAGTAAAAGCTGAGAGTAAAATTCAAACTTATATTCTCTTTGATAATTTTCCACCTTTACTATGAGGAAGGGCTACACGGATTTTGCCCCAAAAAAGAGTATTTCGATTTGAATGGCTGCCTGAATTCTATGCTTAAGCGGCGGGAGTGTGCGTGTTTGAAATAACATGTGGATACATGGCGGACGGGCTAATCACATGGAGCCCGTTCGGTGCTTCGACAACGTTTAGTCTTGGCATGGTCTGGATAATATTTTTGAGCAGGCATGAGCAACATTTTTTTACGGCGGGCCGTTGAATTTATTTATGACTAGTTTTTTCAATTGTTATTGTTGTTTTTGTTGCATTTATTTTAGAAAAGAAATTATTTATTTTGAAAAGGGCGACAGTCCTAAAAGTTGTTTCGTTGCAAGAATTCAAATGTTTTTAAACAATTTTTTTTATTCAGAGTGCACTGAACTTTTATTAAAGCTTTAAATGTTATTCAAAACACGATAATAGGAATATATCTTTGATTGCCAGCGAATCTACTTTTGGGGAAACTGATCACTTAAAATCGCTTAACGCTCCACATGTGGTACCTCTTGGGTGGAGTGGAAAATCACATAAGGACTTCTATTGGTGATAGAAAAATTCGTACCAGTAGCCCCACCATACTTAACTCCCACGAGCCGCCACTGGTGTAGAGTCTATCATCAACGAACACCTTAATTATCGCAAAATAACGGCGTGATGGGTTCCTAAACTGTCGAACTTCGAGCAAAAATTCACTCGGTTGGAAGTTTGTCGTCGCTTGCTGACGCGATACGAGGCGGAGGAGGATGGTTTCGAGTCTTCACTACAGACGAAACATGGGTACACTATTACACTCCCGAAAGCAAGGTGTCATCTAGGTATCAAGTTCTTCCTTCTAATTTGCCTTTATTTTTGTTGTTTACCTCGTGCTTTTTGATTGATATTTCCTTGAAGTTAACTAATGCACTGATCGTGGCAACTTCCACTGCATGCCTTTGCTTTTGGCTATTTTTCGGCCTGTGCGATTCTTTTAAGTGATTTCAGTGGTGTTTGCATAGTGCTCTGGGTGACCTTTTAACAAAGAGTTACGGGTCTTGTAACATATTGTCGTGACAATTTAAATATTCCAGTTAGTGCTTTACAACTTTTCATAGGTATTACTTGGATTATGCCTGAACCTTAGTGGTTATATTCTTCCTGCCTAAAAGTAGGCAATTTTGTTTTATTCGAGTGATCTTCATAGTGTTCTAACTTTCATTATGGCGCATGATTCTCCTCCATTTGGTACGACTTGCACCATCTGTAAGTTTCGACTCGTTCGCGGTTTATTTCTTGTGACGGTTATTGCGGGCGGTCGTTTCATGCGAAGTGTATTAATGTTAATTCTATATTCGTGGACATTCTGAACAAACATCCCAACAACATCTTTTATCGATGCGATGTTTGTCGTAATTCAACCATTAGTGATGCTATAAAACTATTAAACCGTCACTCAATAGCTTTGGATGCTATAACGCTTCCACTGGATTTGATGGGGAAGGCATCTTATCCGACACTTTCTCCACCTGAGCCTGAATCAAGTCTTCCTTTGAAGGATACTAATGCGATCAATGCTTTACCTCAGCCTTCGGCTGCATCCGTTCCTGCACATCTTGCGTCTGTTCCTGCACCTCTTGCGTTGATGACTACTTCTCATTCTGCATGCGTGATCAATTCGGGGTTGACACCTGGAGTTCCTATTTCTTCGTCATCTGGTGTGAAAACTAGAAGTAAAGGCAATCAGAAGTCTACCATTGGTAATTCTTCTCCAGTTGTTTCTTCTGGTGTTACCCAGCCTATGGATATCACTTCACCTTTGATGCCTTCCGTTCGGCCAAGTGTTAATGTTTCATCGATTGTGACGTCGTTTCTGTCGACCTCCATGTGTGGATCAACTCCAGCAATATCGATTGCATTACCAGTCATAGCTTCTTCGGCTTCAACATCATCGGTGACTGCATCTTTGATGACTGCATCATCAGCAGCTACGAGAAGGACTTTGCCCTTAAGAGTCGATAAACCTCCAATGCAGGCATTTCTCTCAAGACTTGCTTATGATATCACAGTTCCTGAGATCATCGACTACATTCATGAAGGACTGGGGCGCGTGCCCAGTATTTTGACGTGCAAAAACCTGACTCCTGACAACTTGCCTAATAGGGTTGCATTCTCGTTTAAGATAACTATATCCTCAGACATGGACTGCATACTTAAACAGGACTTTTGGCCACCTGGGGTTTTAGTTAAAAAGTTCACTGATTCACGCCGGGCTACTCAACTGCGGACTAGTCAGCCCATTACGCAGCCTACTGGATCCCAGGATTTTCAGCTGGCAACTTCTGTGAGGGCACATCTATAAATAATCATTGTACATCACCTTCTCCAGTACAATTTTTGGCTGGTGACGTTAGTAATAATCATAGTTTTTATAATTCTTTCAATAGTTTTTCATGATATTACCAAAATGTTCGTGGCTTAAGATCTAAGCTGGCTGACTTCAAAATTTCAACCTTTCTTTCTTCGTATGATCTTGTTTGTCTATCAGAAACGTGGCAGAATGATTCAATTTCTGACACTGAACTTTCCAGTGATTATATTTGTTATCGCTGTGATCGTGATTTCTCTTTATCAGAGAAAGCTGATGGAGGGGGTGTCCTTGTTGCGGTCAAAAAGTCCATTCCATCCTCATCTTATTATCAGTTTCGACCATCTCATCCAGTCGAATGTATCCTAGTGAGAGTAACAACATCTCCTAGCTCTTCCATACTTATTTGCTCAGTATATATGCCTTGTAACTCTTCTTTGTCTGTCTATGAAATCTTCTTTGATGAATTCTCATTGTTTTGCAACTTTCTTAAAAAAAATTCCTATGTATTAATGTGTGGTGATTTCAACTGTCCCTCGGTTGAGTGGTTTCCTTATCCATCTTCTATTACCAAAACTTCCAACGGTCTCTCGATTTTACTTTCCTCGCGGACGTGACAGGATTAATGGAAGGAGGTGACACATTTCAGCGATTCTTCTGAAGTATCTCATGAATGGTGTAGTGGAACACGGCGCAGAAGTCTATCGACATCCCGTAAGAAATGTTCTGGCACACTTGGTACTATGGAATGTTTTGTTGTGATGAGACACTTATCATATCAGGATGGTAGCACGCGAGATGGAGGGAACGTACCGATAGCATTCAAAACAAATATAGTACAGTCAATTGGGAGTTTAGCGTGCATTTTCAATAGGCAGAATTTTTTTTATTGCAATGCATGTGGAATGCTATAATTAGCTTAAGTTCAATTTCCTGGGATCCCCCATGATGGCGTTTGGGCTCCATCTTCAAAACAAAAGAAAGTGGGACACCCCCATATCTCCCAAACGGTGGCTTCTCCAAGAAAGTTGTGTATGACAAACTTGTGTAGAATATAACTTTTAGCAAGTCGTCCATACATAACTTTTGCGTCGTGCCAATAATAAAAAAGATACAATCCAAAAACCGTACCCAAAATGGGGGGAATAATTTTCGGGCGCCACAACTTTTTTAATTTCAAGTTTAACGCGAAACATGTTGGGATACTTTTCTAAGATAATTTTGTTGCAAATCGTTTGCGGTATTGATTGTTCCAATCACTGCACATTAATGGGAGTTATCCATCACAAAGGGGAGAAAGTCGCATGAAAACCTGTTTTTAGGCCAAATAATCGACTTTCGGTGGCGAACCCCCGTTGCGAAACTCGCGGAGCATTTTGGAAGGCAGCCGGATTTTTGGCGCAATGTGTAGTATGTCTTACTGTGAGCTTAAATCCAACTTTCTGGGGTCGCACCCCCAATCCTCTGGGCTCCATTTGGAAACAAAAAATAGTGGGACATCCCCCATATATCCGAAACCATGGATCCCACAAGAAAGTTTTATATGGCAAACTTGTGAAGAATTTAATTTGCAGCAAGTCATGCATACATCACTTTTACGTGGTTTTAACAATAAAAGAGTTACGAGCTCAAAACGACATACAAAAAGGCGAAAAAAGGCATTTTCACGTGCTGTCAATATTAAAAGAGTTACACGCCTAAAACGACTTTGAAAAGAGGGGGTCATTTTTCGCGCGCCACAACTTCTTGATGTCCCCTATTACGGCGAAATTCGTCCGAAAATAACTTTTAAGCAGTTTTATCACCAAACGTTTGCGGTATTGCTTGTTTCGATCACTGTACCATGTTGGGAGTTATTGCGTCTTGAGGGGGGTCAAATCATACGAAAAAAATCATTTTAACAACTGTTTATCTGGTCCTACAATGCTTTTTTCCTATGACTTGTCCCCCTTCGAGATACAATAACTTCCGACATGGTACAG